>CAWUFW010004360.1:1200000-1564412 GCA_963921515.1 Calotriton arnoldi
CTTAACCCCTAGGGGGGAAGGGAGGGGAGATATAAGAGTGAGAAGGTTGAGAATGGCGTTAAGCAGACAACATGGATAATGGAAGCCGTGCAGGGGCATGGGTAAACTGGATGATGAACGATAGAGTACTGCTAATAAGCGACATTGAGTAATGTTTTCAGAGAGTGAGAAAAACACATGTCACGGTAAGCGCATATTTCAACTGGGCAGTTTACTGAAACTGAGACTATACAAAGGTTTCAGTGGGAAGTACGGGGTTATGAGCGCATTTTAGAACTTTGGCGTGTTGCTGATATAGAGATAAAATGAAGATGCCTAGCGGTAAAACATGGCGGTAGAAGTAAGGAAATAACGTCGCAGGTTTAGATTTTACACATGTGCAATGTGGGGGTTATGAGGACGTTGAAGTATGGTTGTTATTTAAATAGATGACTGCAGTAACATATAAATAGGTGGGGCAAATGCAAGAGTGCTTTATAACTCCAATTAATGTGGATTTGAAAAGGATGGTTTTTGGGCAGTGTATTGTATCACAAGTGTCTCATTAAGCAGATGGTTATTAACTTTGAAATAATTTGTTTGTTTTTATAGATACCCCTGATGAAGGGTTGTCCCGAAATGCATTGGGTGTTTTTTAAATAAATCGTGACATGTGGAAACATGGTATTCACCTGTGTTTTTGAGGAAAATCGTGAAAAATAATAGAATGAATAGAATGAATTGAAGAAAACTAAGTGTGAAAAAATGGAAAACTATGGAGACACAAGTGGATTAATGGAAGAGTTTTACATGGATTTGATTTATTGGATTCATTCGATTGTAATGGCTGTGCAGCTTGAATGGAATCTCACTCGGTTCCTTCGTGTTCGTTTATGATTGCAGCGCAACTGGGCGGAGCGCGGAGCAAGCGTGCACGCCAACAGAAGGTTGAAACTAGTGAATAAACATGGAGAATAGAAATGTAGTAAAAAATTTAAAAAGGTGTGCATCTCACCACCACTGTCTTACAGGTGAACATATGCCAGCCACATATACTTCCCAGGGAGTGAGGGGCACACCTACAACACCACAGCCTGTCCACACTGTATCCTAAGGCATGTAAGGCTGCATTACCTGTTCCGTGTATGGGGGTCAACATGTTATTTTTTGGGTGGCACTTGGGGGCAGCCACTCCCAGGCTGTGCACGTGTTCATGGGGACAGAATCCTTGGTGTGTTGTGCACATGAACACTGTGGTGTGCAACTGTTCATTTCAGGGCATGTGGCATGGTCACATTTCACGGTTGTGTATGTGTATGTCATGTCACATACCCCCTGAGTCCCATGTGGGACGGTATGTACGTCCCAGGGTGACCCATTGCCACAATTGTGATGGCCCTCCACAGTCTGTGTGCATATTGTGTTTACAATGTCTCTGATTCCATGTGCACAATGGGAGACAGTCTCCACATCCACGTTGTTTGTGCATGGACTTTGATGTTGTGCGTGTGTGTGTCACAGACGTCCATGTCTGTCCTGCCGAGGCAACAGGGACCACTACCTGTGGGGGTCATGGTTGTTTAGCTGTGGTGTATTCATGATGCACCATGTCATGCCAGTGTCCATGTGGCAATACAGGGTCCCTGGGAATCTACCTGTCGATGAGCTGTGATGCCTGGGGCACATCTGTCCTCACATGTCACTGTGGTGTGTGTTTGGAACGTAACAGCAGTACAGGGGTACTGTGACACAGCCTAATGATATCCCATAGCACAACCTGGGACTTGTTGAGGGCACATGTTGAACTGTGGTGTTAGATGTTAGCCATGTAGGTGCCATACATGTCCTTACAGAACGGCACACGCATCATGTACTTGTGTCTCGTAATGATGTATCATGTGATATTGAGTCTGGTCTATGCCACATATGTGGGGTGACTGACAATCTTTCTTTCTTCACCTATGCACTGCAGGGCACCAGCTGTCCATCGGCCATTCCCTGACCTTGCAACAGTGGTTGAACGGGACTGCATCCGACGGTACCGCTTCACCAGGCCACTGATTGAGGAATTGACGGTGCGGTTGGCCCCACATTTGCATCCTGGCCGGACATATCCTACAGCGCTGACCCCCAAGGTGAAGGTGATGGCAGCCCTACACTTCTTTGCCACCGGTACCTTTCAACACACTGTGGCATCTGCTGGTGGGATGTCACAGACCATGTTCAGCCGTGTGCTCCGCGATGTTTTGGAGGCTATGTTGAGATACCTGAACCAGTACATCTATTTCCCTAGACTTCAACAACTCACTGACGTGAAGAGTGACTTCTATGCCCTGGGGAGGATGCCGCATGTCATTGGCTCCATTGATGGGACACATGTGGCTTTGGTACCACCACAGGCCCAAGAGCAGGCATACAGGAACCGCAAACACTACCATTCGGTCAATGCACTGGTGGTATGTCTTGCAGATATGAGCATCTCACACGTGTGTGCCCATTTCCCCGGTTCTGCACACGATGCCTACGTGATGAGGAGTAGTCGCATCCCAAGGATGATGTCACAGATGCGGAACCAGCGTGCCTGGCTTGTTGGTGTGTACTGACTTTGTACCATTGTGTGTGTTCTGCAATGTAGTGTTCCACCCTCTTTTCCAACTCAGCTAATGTGCAATTGTCTGTATGTAGGTGACTCCGGATACCCCAACATGCCGTGGTTGCTGACGCCCCTCAGGAACCCTGTGACACCAGTCCAGATGCGCTACAATGAGGCACATGGTCGGACCAGGAGAGTGATTGAGCGGACATTTGGTCTCCTGAAGAGCCGCTTCCACTGCCTAGATAAGACAGGAGGGGCCCTCCCATATGCCCCAGCAAAGGTGTGCAAGATTGTCATCGTCTGCTGCATGCTACACAACCTGGCAGTGCGGAAGGAGTTGCCTCTCATCCTGGATGACGATGACCAACATCCGCCACCTGTGGAGGATCCTGGGCGGGACCACGATGCCAGTGATGATGATGATGATGAGGGTGATGTCCGCACACAGCTCATCACCAACTTCTTCAGCTGAATGTGAGTATCCAGGGATGTTATGTCAATGATGTGAGTTTGCATGATATGTGTTGGTGGTGCTCTGGTGCTGTTTGAGTGTGTCCATGTGCTACTTGACTGGATGCGTGCAGCAATGTGTCCTTACAGGTAGTCTGTACTCCCCAACAGTGTTGGCATGCTAACTTGGTTCTGGGTGGGTATCTTGTGACATGTATTGGGCATGAGTATTGCAGTTCTGTCCTGTTCTTCAGTGCTTTTGACTGTGTGTCATTTCTGTCCTTCACAGGGTACTTTCAGAGTTGTTTGGTCAACTGTGATCCCCCGACACCGTGAATCAACTTCCAGGGTGGTAGCTGTCGTTTCCCTACAGGTGATGTGCGCCACACCCATGGACTTCCTTTCTTCTACACTTGTTGACTGTGTGCCCACTGCCAGGTGGGATTACCTTGCATCTGTAGTGGTTACAACATGTTGCAAATGTGTAATAAACCTGTGCTTCACTTTGTGATGTGCGTTGTCTGTGGTCACACATCTGACTGACATTTGCTTACTGCACCAGTGGGCTAGTTAACACAGACTGTGAATAGGTGTTGGGTCTGTGCATTGCACCGTATTTCCTGGCAACATCAGTGTAGGCGATGAGTCAGATGGCCCTGGTGTGTATGTGTTGTGTAGCCCTGGTGGTGTGTCTCCCTCATATGTGTCACGTCGCCATGACTCACATGCCGGTGTTGTACTTGCTGTAGCAGTTAGCATGCACAGTGTCATTTCACAGATCATCATCTCCACTTCAGAAACAACGTTGGAATCACAACAGAGGCAAGTATGGTGTATTAGTGAGTTTATTGACATACATGTGTGAGTATAGTGCACAGGATGGTGGGTGCTGTACATTGTGATTGTAATCCAAAGTTCCTAGATGATTTGGAAGTCCTGGTAGCAGAAATGTCCAGAGTAAAGTCCACAGTCATCTGATACATTGGTCCAACTTGAGCTCCCCATGTCATGTGGGAGAGTTGTGTTGCATTCGACAGGGTGAAGAGTTTGGGCACAAAGGTGATTTTCCAGAACAGGTGTTGGCTTCCTGGGGGTTGTGCATGGCCATCAGCCTCTCAGTTGTCCTTCCTCGGACGACCCCACTTCTTTGGGGGGGGACCCTCAAGTGCAGGCTGCTGCAGTGCAGGGGACTCTCCGCCAGAGTCATCCTCCCTCCCTGTGGCAGTTGCAGTTGTTGCAGCACCAGATGTTGTGGGCACACAGGGAGGTGTTGACATGTTGGTGCAAATCTGGCGGAGGCATTGCAATATGTCCCTATGCACCGCCGTCTGTTCTTGCACTGTGTCCCACTTGGACTCCATGCGGGACATGTGTAAGTCCAAGCGGGCATGATGGGCAGCCTGCTGCTGTTGAATGTCCCTGAGGATCACCACTACCTGGCTGAACTCTCCGGTGCTAGTCTGGTACGCATCAGCTATGCGTACCAGTTGTGGGTCATCATGCAGTCCAGACCGCTCTGCAAGCAGCGACCTATGTCTACCACCCCTCCCACCACCCCTGGCAACACGTGAAAGACCTGCGGTGGCACGCACAGGTGACCCTGGGCCCCCTTGGGGGTTGTTGCTGGTGTTGTTGTCCGTAGCTCCATGTTGGGCCGGGGTCCGTGTGCTGTTGGTGGTGGTGGTCCTTGGTCTGTCCGTGTCGGCAGGGATGGTCTGTGCGTTGGCAGTTGTTGGAGGGGTGGGTGCAGGGGGTGCAGCTGGTGGTCCTGCTGGTGCTGCATGATGACTCACTGCGGAGGTGCCAGGTAGGTCTTCGTCATCCGAGGTGGGCAGGGCTGTTCCACACCAGTGAGCTCAGTGTTCCCTGGAGCCTGGGACAGGGACTCCTCAGCGTCTGCTGCTGTGTCCCCATCATCACCTGTATTTGGAAGAGACACACAATGTATGTAATGTTTCTACAGGCATCAATGGTTCAAACACCTGACAGTTGTGACTGTACCTCTGGATGCGGGCCTGTACATTGCATTGTCCTAAGTTGTCACAGTCAGCTGTTGATATTGGTGTAGCGCATTGTCCTGACAACATGAAGCATTTCAATGTGAATGTTGAGGTGTGTGCATGGCCAGCATTGGTGGTATTTGGTTGACATCCGGACATCCTTCTCCCTCCAGCCCAGTTATCCCACCATGAAGCATGCCACCCTTGCAGTGGGTGCAGGTTGACTCTCAGGATGTCAGTCAGTGGTGTCCTGCTGTTTGTTGGTGCCCAGTTCCCATCAGGGCCTTGTGCTCCCCACAGCAGTACCCAGTGTCAGCCATCTTGTCAGTTGTTTTCCACTCCCTGTGATGTGAGCATGGTTCAGAGTGGTGTTGATGGGCCAATTGTGAGGGTGAGCAATATCTGTGACTACCACTCCCATCATGCTATTGCCTGCACCCCCTTCCCAGCATGCCCATACTTCCTTCCTTTTGAGTGTACTTCACTGTGTGTGGGTGTGACAGCAATGGCAAGATGGGTGACAGTGGTGTCCTGCTGTTGGTTGGCGGCCAGTTCCCAGCAGGGCCTTGTGCTCCCCACAACAGAGCACCTGTGTCAGACATCTTTGATGGGGCTTTCCACTCTCTGTGAGGTGTGCATGCTTCAGTGTGAGCTTGCTGGGCCATGTGGTTTGGGGATGTTGAGCTGTGACTACCACTCCCATCATGCTATTGCCTCCACTCCCCTTCCCAGCATGCCCATACTTCCTTCCTTTTGAGTGTACTTCACTGTGTGTGGGTGTGACAGCAATGGCAAGATGGCTGACAGTGGTGTCCTGCTGTTGGTTGGTGGCCAGTTCCCAGCAGGGCCTTGTGCTCCCCACAACAGAGCACCGGTGTCAGACATCTTTGATGGGGCTTTCCACTCTCTGTGAGGTGTGCATGCTTCAGTGTGAGCTTGCTGGGCCATGTGGTTTGGGGATGTTGAGCTGTGACTACCACTGCCATCATGCTATTGCCTGCACCCCCCTTCCCAGCATGCCCATACTTCCTTCCTTTTGAGTGTACTTCACTGAGTGTGGGTGTGACAGCAATGGAAAGATGGCTGACAGTGGTGTCCTGCTGTTGGTTGGTGGCCAGTTCCCAGCAGGGCCTTGTGCTCCCCACAACAGAGCACCAGTGTCAGACATCTTTGATGGGGCTTTCCACTCTCTGTGAGGTGTGCATGCTTCAGTGTGAGCTTGCTGGGCCATGTGGTTTGGGGATGTTGATCTGTGACTACCACTCCCATCATGCTATTGCCTCCACCCCCCTTCCCAGCATGCCCATACTTCCTTCCTTTTGAGTGTACTTCACTGTGTGTGGGTGTGACAGCAATGGCAAGATGGCAGACAGTGGTGTCCTGCTGTTGGTTGGTGGCCAGTTCCCAGCAGGGCCTTGTGCTCCCCACAACAGAGCACCGGTGTCAGACATCTTTGATGGGGCTTTCCACTCTCTGTGAGGTGTGCATGCTTCAGTGTGAGCTTGCTGGGCCATGTGGTTTGGGGATGTTGAGCTGTGACTACCACTCCCATCATGCTATTGCCTCCACCCCCCTTACCATCATACCCATACTTCCTTCCTTTTGAGTGTACTTCACTGTGTGTGGGTGTGACAGCAATGGCAAGATGGCTGACAGTGGTGTCCTGCTGTTGGTTGGTGGCCAGTTCCCAGCAGGGCCTTGTGCTCCCCACAACAGAGCACCGGTGTCAGACATCTTTGATGGGGCTTTCCACTCTCTGTGAGGTGTGCATGCTTCAGTGTGAGCTTGCTGGGCCATGTGGTTTGGGGATGTTGAGCTGTGACTACCACTGCCATCATGCTATTGCCTGCACCCCCCTTCCCAGCATGCCCATACTTCCTTCCTTTTGAGTGTACTTCACTGAGTGTGGGTGTGACAGCAATGGAAAGATGGCTGACAGTGGTGTCCTACTGTTGGTTGGTGGCCAGTTCCCAGCAGGGCCTTGTGCTCCCCACAACAGAGCACCGGTGTCAGACATATTTGATGGGGCTTTCCACTCTCTGTGAGGTGTGCATGCTTCAGTGTGAGCTTGCTGGGCCATGTGGGTTGGGGATGTTGATCTGTGACTACCACTCCCATCATGCTATTGCCTCTACCCCCCTTCCCAGCATGCCCATACTTCCTTCCTTTTGAGTGTACTTCACTGTGTGTGGGTGTGACAGCAATGGCAAGATGGCTGACAGTGGTGTCCTGCTGTTGGTTGGTGGCCAGTTCCCAGCAGGGCCTTGTGCTCCCACAACAGAGCACCGGTGTCAGACATCTTTGATGGGGCTTTCCACTCTCTGTGAGGTGTGCATGCTTCAGTGTGAGCTTGCTGGGCCATGTGGTTTGGGGATGTTGAGCTGTGACTACCACTCCCATCATGCTATTGCCTCCACCCCCTTCCCAGCATGCCCATACTTCCTTCCTTTTGAGTGTACTTCACTGTGTGTGGGTGTGACAGCAATGGCAAGATGGCTGACAGTGGTGTCCTGCTGTTGGTTGGTGGCCAGTTCCCAGCAGGGCCTTGTGCTCCCCACAACAGAGCACCGGTGTCAGACATCTTTGATGGGGCTTTCCACTCTCTGTGAGGTGTGCATGCTTCAGTGTGAGCTTGCTGGGCCATGTGGTTTGGGGATGTTGAGCTGTGACTACCACTCCCATCATGCTATTGCCTCCAACCCCCTTCCCAGCATGCCCATACTTCCTTCCTTCTGAGTGTACTTCACTGTGTGTGGGTGTGACAGCAATGGCAAGGTGGCTGACAGTGGTGTCCTGCTGTTTGTTGGTGCCCAGTTCCCAGCAGGGCCTTGTGCTCCCCACAGCAGTACCCAGTGTCAGCCATCTTGTCAGTTGTTTTCCACTCCCTGTGATGTGAGCATGGTTCAGAGTGGTGTTGATGGGCCAATTGTGAGGGTGAGCAATATCTGTGACTACCACTCCCATCAGGCTATTGCCTCCACCCCCTTCCCAGCTTGCCCATACTTCCTTCCTTCTGACTTTGCTTCCCTGTGGGGTAGTGTGCCTGTGCTGAATGGATGGCTGACAGTGTTGTCCTGGCGTTTGTTTGGCTACAAGTCCCATGTGTGTCACTGTGCTCCCACAGCATGACCCAGGGTGGTGGTTCTTTGTGGGATAATTGATTTTAGTGTGAGGCAATGCATTTTCCCAGGTGTGTTGTGTGTAGTTTGTGTTAGGGGTGTGTGTGGGAAGAGCTGCTGGTAACTATGGTCATAGCTGTCAGTCCTCCTTCCCACCCAGCCAGATATCCCACCATGGAACGTGCTTCCATTGCAGGGAGTGCAAGTTGTCTTTCAGGATGTCAGTCAGTGGTGTCCTGCTGTTGGTTGGTGCCCAGTTCCCAGCAGGGCCTTGTGCTCCCCACAGCAGTAGCCAGTGTCAGCCATCTTGTCAGTTGTTTTCCACTCCCTGTGATGTGAGCATGGTTCAGAGTGGTGTTGATGGGCGTATTGTGAGGGTGGGCAATATCTGTGACTACAACTCCCATGATGCTATTGGCTACACTGACTTGACCTGCATACACAGAATTCCTTCCTTTCTGTGGGATTCCCTGTGTGGTGGTTTTGTAGTGGTGGCTACATATCTGACAGTGTTTGTTGGTTATATTTGTGCCACTGCCTAGCTTTATTTGTTGTAGGGTTTGTACATGTCATGACACAGTTACATATCACTATGAGACGGCATGTATTGTGTTTATCTGACTGACATACACATCTTGGGATGATTCTGTTTTTGTTGCTGTGTATTTGCTAAGGGTGCATGGTTTGACTATCCCCTTGACAGTGATGTGTGTGTATTGTCACACAATATTGGGTATATTGGTTGTGTACTCACCAGGCTCTGGGATGTTTTCTAGTCCATATACGCTCACTGGTGGTAGGATGGTCCGCTCCTTCTCCTCCCAGGGCCTGAGGTATAGTGGTTTGGCAGGAGGGCCACTGCCGGTGTGTTGGCTCAAGATGTAATCCTTCTTCAGTAGGTCCCTGACCCTCCTGCGCACATCATACCACCTGTTCTGGATGTCTTCCTTTGTGCGCAAACATGGTGATTGTGCGTTCACCCTGTCGACGATCCTCGCCCACATCTTGGTTTTCTGCGACATGGGGGTCTGTTGGACCAGTGTACCAAACAGCTGTGGCTCTACCCTGAGGATCTCATCTACCAGGACTTCCAATTCACTATCTAGGAACTTTGGATTCTTCTTGGGGGGCATGGTGATGGGTGGTGGTGGTGAGTGATGTGTGTTGGTGTGCAAGTGAAGGTGTGTGAGTGTGTGTTTTGCTGGGTGTATGTGAGGGTGCTATTTGTTGAGGTGCTGATGGTGTGTGGCTTGTGTGATGGATGAGCTGTGAGTGTGTGTGTGGTTGCTGTCTGTTGGTGTTCTGTGCTGGCAGGTAATTTGAATTTGCAAAGGATCATGGTAGAGATTTGTGTCCTTTATATAGGTGGAGTTGTGGGTGTGTCTTTGTTCCCTGTATCCCCCCCAGTATTTATTGGCTTTGTAATTGCTTGTTTGGCCTTTTTTTGTGTGTTTTTCCCTTTGTACTTTTTGTGCATGTAGGAGACGTTCTTCTGACCGAGTCGGACCCTGCAGTTGTCTCGTGCGAGCTTCTCCGAGTCGTTCACGCTGTGTTTGTGCTGTTTTATGTGCTGCGTACGCGTCGGTCGCGGTGTATTGGGTTGTTTCGGCTCGCTGTTTTGTATGCGTGTCGGTCGTACGGCTTGAGCTCCGTGCGACTCGGTCGTGTTTTCCACGCGTTGCATCGTACTTGGCGAGTCGGAGTTCGCGGGTACGTTTCGTTCGGGATTCTTCCTGGTGCGTGTCGGTCGGTTCGATTCGCATGCTTTTCCGGCCGGATAGCTGTTTTCCGCGCGGTTCGGTCGTTCGTATTGTGTTCCATACGAGTCGGTCGGATTTTGCACGCTTTTCATCGTACTTTGCGGGTCGGGCTGCACCGGTACGTGTCGGTCGGAATAAATTCCGGCTCCGAGTCGGTCGGTACGTTTTCCGGCCCGAATCGGAATCGGCCCCTATGTCTTGAAATGCGACATCTGTCAGCAGATGAAAGGTTCCACCGTAACACCTCCAGCGCAAATCCCATTATTAGACAGCATTAGATTGTCTGTTTGCGTGCGTCCTGCTCGAGATTCCTATGGGTGTGGCCCCAGCGCTCGGCTGACTGTTGAACTGTTATAAAATATTTCCAAGTCTTCATAGGGACATACGCAATTGGCACATTACATTCTGACCTGGGCCCTGCGTTTAGCTCTCGGGCTTACAAGCAGGCAATGGGAAGTTTGGGTGTAGCATTGCGGTACTCATCTCCATACCATCCCGAGGGAAATTCGGTCGTGGAGAGAAAAAAACGAGACTTAAAGCAATCTTTAACAGCTAGAGTATTAGGCACGGGTGAAAGTTGGGTAAAACATCTTTATGGGGTCCAGTGGGCCCTTAACAAAATGCCAAGAAGTTCTCTAGGGGGTGTCACTCCATATGAGGTCCTATTTGGGACAAGAATGTGGGTACCTGATCTTGATTGTGAAGGCGCAGTGGTGGATGAAAAGCCTTTTGACATCCGTTATCGTTTGGCTGTTTTACAGGAACTAAATGAATCCAGGACAAAACAAAGTAACGTCCACCTGAAACAGACCGCCACTGGGGAAGTCAAATCAGTCACGGCAAGATCTGTCTGGATCCCAAAAATCGGGGATCTGGTCAGAGAGAAGATAGCGGACAAGAAAGAATTTGGGCCATCCTACAGAAAACCTGTACCGGTCCTAGCAATTGAAGGAACAAGAACTGTACTTCTACCGCCTCTTGCCGGAAAAAAGGAGAAAAGATTTGTCTCAATCGACCTAATCAAACCACACTATGTGGCCGATACTAAGCAGTAGGCCACATGGACTCCACAGTAGCAGACGCCCTCCTCTCGCTACAAAACAAGAAGTTCAAACGGAAAGACTCATCACGTTCGAAGAGTCACCTGTACAGAATGATGGACTATGTAACAATGCCATGGAACTCGTTCCCCTTGAACCTGAAGTTCGACTTCAAAATGAAACTCAAAATAACGCACAAGTTGCTATTCGACCAAATACAGATGTCTACGTCAACGTGCCTCGACAAGAGCAAAAAAAGATTTCAACCAACTCTGATGCACTTCCAACAATTGATCGAACTGCTTCTGGCTACTTCATAAACTTTGATACGTTTTCTTTGGATCCAAGTGAACCTGAAACAACGCCAGCCCAAAAATCACGCAAGCAGCAAGTTAAAGACTTTATGAACTTTCTTAGAAAGACTTACCTGGTATCACCATGGGTAGAACTATGGGTAACTTCCGGGATTCTTTTCTTTCTTTTCTGGTTAGGCTTAGTTATAGTTTTTAACATGCTTATTAGTGGACAATACATTCGGCAAAGCTCTGCTGCCCAAGAAGTGAACTTAATGTTAAAACCACATCAATCATCTCATCGAGAACAAAGAGACTTGTCATCAGTGAACATTACAGCAGTTCCTATACCTGATGGTATAGTGTGGGACAAGGTTGATTTCGATATATTTGGCCCAACTGAAATTTTAAAAATTCCACATTTATTTAAAATATCATTAAGTGATATCATTACCTCAAGTACATTTTCCGATGATTGGGATTTTGAAACTGTTAATAACATGTTGTCTGATTTGGAAAAATCTGCTGTGTTTTCCAATAGTGAAACATTGGAGGGCACATCCGTCTATGAATCAATGTATTGTTATCAGCATTATGGTCACCAGGTTTTGCATAAATCTGATAATCCTAGAAATATGTTCACATACCACCAGTGGGAACATTGTCCAACACCGCCAAAGGGCAGTTCAAAAACATTTGCACAAAAGTTTCCTTATTTTTCAGGGTTTAATATGTCTGACCCAGCCTCATATTATTATAAGGTTGCACCAACATCAGCACAGAAAAATATGTTGACAAATACCAAACAGATTTACTCTGCATCCTTTATTGCCCAGTTGTCTGAACAAGGTTACGACTTATGGAAAGACATCATAGACTTAAAATCAGTCTGGGGTACTAGAGAATGGCAGGTGCAGGGGTTAGAAGCTTTATTTAGAGCATGTCTCATCCCTCAGCAAATCATGTTTTTGAACGAGACAGTGCAGCAGACGTCTTGCCTTGGACTAGCTAAGGATAAAGACTTGAACACACCTCGGCTGCCAACACCATCACACACCGAGAGTAACGGAACATCAGCGGAAGGGATTACATTAAATGACATTATACAATGCAACAGATCAGACCCCGATTGGAAGAAATGGTTGATTTGGCCCACAGACAACAATGGTTGTCAGGAAAGATTCAAGGGTAAAACCGAAGGGTTCACAATCCATAGGCCAGATCCGCGCTATGTACAGAGACAACATCCAGGGGTAGTGACGTCATACAGTGTTGGGAAGTTGTGCCTTAATTGGCTAGAAACCTCAACACTCACAGAGGTGAAACAACACTTATCCTTACTCACACAAGACATGGATCTTAGGGATTTTTTACTAGATCCCAGGAAACCACGCCAAAAACGTTTCATATATGCTGGCATTTATGCTGCCTACAATGAAAATTGGAAAATATCCCAACAAGAGGCCGCAGAAAGAATACGGGAAACAGACTGTATTAACTTAGAGAAATCTCTAGCAGTGGTAGACAATGGGTTAACAACATTGACCTCCAGGATATATTCCTTAGGCAACATTGTATCTTCTGTGATAGACATTCTAAACAAGATTTGGCCATATTACAACACAGACAATCTCAGTTACGTTCTATAATGTTATTGAGCTGGACGCTGCAATCTTTGCGTGCAGGCTATGTGCCTTGGCGTTTTATCAACAGTACGTCTCTGTTTTCTGAATACAATCTAACAGATAAACAGCTAGAAATGGCACAAAGGGGAGCAAAATATACAATGCTGCGTATCGAAAAACTGGATAGATTACCATTCACAGTGGCAGAATCACCACACACAGAATGGCTAATCCATGGCCACATAACTCTACCGGTCACTACTTTTCAGTTTCAATATTGCCTTGAACAAAAGCAGGCAGGCAAATATGAAAAAATGGGTAAGGAGTACATTAAGGAATCTTGGGAATTGCCATACAGATTTTGATGCCGGAGTGGGGATCGAGAAGTGTTTCTCAGTGGTACAAACTGTGGGAGCGCTTTAAGTTGATCGCTCATATGTCAGGACATTCTACTGCACTGGGCTTGTAATGGTTCTGTGGTGAACTTGTCCTGTCATCTGAGGGGTGCCCCAGCTGCAGTGATTACTCCAGCATTTGGGATACTTTCGAATGGGAGTTACTTGATGCTGAACAGTCAAGGCTGCTGTGGAATGCTCCCGGGCATCGCATATCTGGTAATCGTGAGCGCCAGGGTTAATTGTTGTATGCAAGTATTGTTTCCACCGACACATACAGTCAGGGAGGCGCCGTTATGGCCTTCACTGAATGTTTCTTTAATACGGTTTGATACTCTAGGCAGAATGAAAGCCATGCTTTTACAGAAGTCTGTGCCCTTAACCTCCGCTCGAGAGACTTTTGAACTCGAGATCGCAAGGACTTCAGCTGAGATACAGGCGTCTTTTAATACATACTGCCCTTTCTATTTCGTAGAAATGGTGAATCTTATCTTTAACATGTCTGATACGACTGGCATTGTCCACCTATTTAAGACCATAGGTTCTGGACTTCTAAGCACCTTTCAGACAGTACTTGGAGTTATACCAAACTTCATACACTCCGTATTCGGAAGCATCTTTGGAGGACTTCCGCTAATACTGTTTCTAATAGCAGGTATCCTGATTGTCTTCTATCTGCTACGCAATGGACGTCCCCGTCACCAAGGAGATGGAAAAAGCGCTCCTGGAGCGGAAATACCATGACCGCATTGTACAACATCTAGGGATGCCTCGCCTGAGGGAACTAAGTGCATCTTGGTTCTTGTCATTTCGACCAGTCTGGATGGACTGCATCTTACCTGTCCCCGATGCCTGTTTTGCAGAGAAGAATGTGTGTTAGACCTTTGTTTAACACTCCCATCATGTGCGCAACCGGACGTGAATGCTCTACTGGACCCGATAACGGGCCATGTTCTGCAATGTCCTCAGCGTGTTACTATGTTGATGGCGGCATTCCTTGAGCCACCGCAGGTAGTAACTCCACCTGTTGGTATGGACAGCGGCTCCTCCACTGACACCCAGGCTTTGGAAGGAGCATAGGCTGCCCCGGCACCGGCTGTGGACAGCATAGAACATCATCTGTGCTCTATTGACGTACTCTGCGAGGTGTTACAGGGGCCGTCTACTGCGGAAGCAAGCAGCGAAAGTGTTGCGTCTACCAGCCAGGACACATAAATAATTGACTAATTTTGGCTCGTCATGTGCTGCAAGAAATTCGCCCTTTTTTAATAACAAGCTCAATTTGGAAATCAGACAAAATTGACATTCCTTTTTTATTTATTTGGGCATGAATGGCTTTCTAATGCTTATAGTGGTTCGGACTATATCAACAGACACTTTTAGAGCTAGGGCCTGCAACATACTTTCTGTTTACTTTTTTTTAGAATTTTTTTTTTATTCGTTTTATAAACATTTTTAGCTAAAAGAAATGATTTTAACCCTTGGTGCCTACCAATGTCTAGTTAGAATGGTAGTACACTTATAGGTTACATATGTTGTCCCGTGGGAAGAGGAGTGGGTGTTATATTCCATATAGATACCCTATATAGGTGCAGGTAACACATCAACCTTTCACCTATATCCTTCCCTACATTACATATATAACGGTTCATAGGGACTGACCTTTTACCTGGATACGACACTGCATTCAGAACGCGGGTTTTTCCCTGGTTCGAAACTCATACATTATGCATGAGGCTTCTTGGAAGCACAGCGGGACGAACATCTCCTGTATAATATCTATGTTAAAGTTCAAGCCCGACATCATCCTTTAGGCCGACACAGTAACACAGCAAGGTAGGACCCCTGGGGAGACCTGTGGGTATATATACATCATGTCTTGCTTAGACAGAGGAGGAGACCGTGACTTCCCGGCTGACACACTGACCAGAGATGCTGAGGTTCCTGCATGCAGACGCTCCAGCTAGCAGTGGTCTAACATCACTCGCGGGGTGTCCAACTCGAGACCAGGACGGGGTCCCACATTCTCTAACTCTCAGGTAATGGGGATTGACTAGATCCTAAAGGGATTCTTGGCATAACACCTACACAGATGCTAGGTACCTTTAGGTACATCTAGTTAGGGAGACATTGTAGGAGTACGCACTTTCTTATCATGTGTTTTATGGACTTGTGTATATTCATGATTACTACAAAATGGTAGAACTATACCATCCCTTTACTTTCGTAGTATTGCTAACCATATATCTATGCTACTGTCTAATGGTTGTTGCAGCTCATCTATTCTACACTAGAATAACAACTGTTCAATAAATCATTATTGAAACGCCCAGACTGTTTATTCTGTGTATCTCTGATACAAACTAAGTGAGCACGAGTGACTGAGCGAAAAGTAGTATGTTGTTACCACAATTCTGAGGGATCAGGGTTGTCATGTTCTGAGGTTGCCAGAAACTAGTCTCTCCCCGATAAGAGGAGATTCTAGTGGCACTGTGAGCTAGCTAATGCAAACAGGCTAACGTATCCGGTGGGGGTGCTCGGAACCAGTCTGCCACCAAACCCACAGTTTATGTTATCCGAACGCCCAGGTCCTGTATAGGATATATAGGAACTACGCGACAGAGTCACTCATTAGAAAAAAAAATAAAGACAGCAAAAAGCATTGAAAAATCTCAGATGTCAGTCAGAAGTCGATGATAAACACAATGAACCAATTTCCATGGTTGATCAAAAGAATGACTGAGGGCAAAGGAATGTCAAGAAGAGAAAAAGAAGTGTTTTAATAAAACCAAACAACATATGATTTAGAAGTGGAATACCATCACATGAGAAAGCAGAAAAGCAATACCCGCAACAAATGTAATTTGCAAACTATGTAACAAATTGAGACATTTTGCCAAGGTATGCCAAATCTCAAGACCCTGTGGTAGTAGGGTGGTTCTCGTGGTTGAAGGGTCCTAAGGGATGACCTGTCCGCAGAACCAATTCAAGATAATAGGTAAAAAATGGAGCTGTTAGTGGGTGAAGATGTCATAAGTAGAGGGGGCCCTTTGAAGTGTGTAGAGCCATATGGTTGGGGAAATGGTATTGCATCTCTTGGACAATTCATGGGCAAGAATCATTATGATTACCAAAGAACTGCTCCAAACCACCGGAGAAAATAAGCCATTGCTACCACCTGACAGGGCACCAGTATTGTATGAAGAATGCAAGGTAGAGTTATTTAGTTTCTTTGAGAACATTATTTAGCTCAAGGGAAGGCGGATTTAAGAAAAGATCTACGTTTCTCTGAAGGGTCCTAATATTTTGAGCTATTTCCACCTGGGACTTTGTAACAAGTCATGGTCATTAGGGAGGAGACTTGTGTTGAAGAATTAATCAACAAGTACCCTATGGTCATTTCTGTAGAGCTAGATAGGCTCAAAGGCTTTAGACACAAGATTACAGAAAAATAGGATATGATTTAATCTAAGCACAAAATGTGTAGTTTTCTTTCAATGTTAGAGATGATCTGGAGAAAAACTAGTCAATTTGTGTAGTAAAATATAAAATGTAAAACGTAATGGTGATCTGCTGGCTCTGTGTCAATCTCCGGAGTTTAAAAAAGGAGATATTAGTTGAGTCACACTCCTTCCCAAAATCGACAAACTTTTGGACATGTTGAGTGGAGCAGAATAGTTTAGTAAGATCGATCTGGAATCTGCATACGAGGTAGGATTATAACTTGGATTTTGGATTTTTGGATCATATGTTGAAGATTTTACAGAAGCATGGAGTGGTAATAACCAGGGCGAAATGTGAATTTCTGGAAAACCCAGTAGACTATTTTGGGTACGTGGACTCAAAGAATTGAGAAGACGAGCTGCAATCAGGCTTAGTGAAGACTACTGTTTAGAAGTCTTCCGTAGGATACAAGGCATAGTTGAAATCGGTTTTTTGAGCTTGAGTGAGGTTTATTTAAGACTAAACTTCATGGATGAAAGTCTAAGCAAAATGCTTAAAACAGAAAGTGGTGTTTGAATAGAGCGAAGAGTACCAACGTACTTTCGAGTGGGTCAAGGACCAGTTAGTTAGTCAGCAGAAAAACTCTTAAGCCATATGGCCCTTCTTCAAAATGTTGCCTCAGAGTTAATGCCAGCAATTTTGGGTTGTGAGCTGTTTACTTGAATGAGCACTAACTTTCAGAACGTTGTTAAACTAACGGGCAACCATATATTTACATGCTAACAAAAATAAAGGAAAAGCAGCACAGAAAGTGTCCTCCACCACTTATCTTCATCTTTTAGCACATTGTACAAGAAGCATGTAAGGGTATGGTAAAGTCTCTTAAAAATTCAAGAAGTATATGTGGAAGTGTTTCAGCTTAGTACATCAGATTACACCACTGCTTTGAGCAACATTTATTAGAAGTGATAGTTTTCAAATATAAATTCATAAAAATTTGTGTCATCTCCCAATTCTGACAACAATGCCATTAGCAAACTAAGAGGCAAGACAGTTTTCATGTGCACTCTCTATGTGACCTGGGCTGTTATTACACATAGACCTACAAGATAGTTTATTAAATCAAACACAAGAGAACTTTTTGTACAGCGCACATCCCGAACTTATGTATTTCAAGGTGCTCTCACGTGTGACAGTGAAGAAAAAGGAGGCAAGGTGAAAAAAAACAATTGCCTACGATCACACAATGTGGTTAAATGGGAAAGCCAGGATTGAGCCCAGGTTTTCTTATTTCACATTGTACAATTCAGCTACTAGATGGGTATTTCTTTTTCTCTCTTGTTTAAATCAAACATCAGTGCTTTTTCTTGGAGCATGAGATTAAAGTGTGGGTAGCAGACAGAAGCCACATGGAAACTCAGCTTGTTTTTGGCTCGAGGATCCAAGAGAACATCCAGCTGAGCCAAAGCCAAGCATCTTACTCGAGCTTTCAGTGGCTTGGCTAGCTCTAACACATAATGGCAAGTAAGGGGAAAAAAGCATGGGAAAGACGTGATTTGACTATACAATTAAACAATTTGGTAAAGCAATAGTACCAAAACCCCAGTGCAGGACTACTTGTTGCAAGGTCCATACCTTTCTCACTTCAGCATACTTTAACGGGTGAGCCATGAGACTGGGTGTTCTCTACACCATTGGTAAAATCAAATGATTCCTAACACATATTTACTACCAGTATTTAGTTTGATTTAACTTCTTCCTATCTCTGTAAAAAAAGGAGAAGAGAAAAAGTGACTGACCAAGTGGTAAAGTCAGGATTAAACCTCAAGCAGTAGCGGCTGCTACCAGGCATCAGTGGTGAGGCGGGGAGGGGGTGGGGGGGTGAGGGGTTTAAAAACAAATGGAAAAATGACAAAGAAAATAAACCTACCTTACCGGTGGCCGCCTCTCCTCTGTCCTTCCATGATGCAGGAACAGGAAGCCCCCAGGCTCCCAGACTCCTCTAGCCAATCAAGACACTGCTATGCAGCATCTTAATTGGTCTGAGCGACGTCGATCGGCGCTCATACTGGGAATGGGAGCCTGGGCATGTTCCTCACCAGGCTGTGCATTACAGCTTGGTGGGAAACATGCATAGTGCGCATGACTCTTTGGCCGGCCCGAGACAGCCGGCCAAACCTTCATGCTCACTTAGGGAGTGCCTACCACTCCTCCCCTTGCCTTTGGGCAGCCCAGCCCCTCCCCGCACCTGGAGATTCGCTAGGGAAAAATAAAATGATAATAACCTGGTGGTATTATCATTTTATTTTTCTTGTGGGGCGTCGCTCCTCCGCCTTAGCAGAGGAGCAGACACTGACCTCAAGTCTCCTAGTGCCATGGCTAAAATCTTCTCACTGTAGCACATCTAGTGGTGGAGGTTATGTGTTTGTGTCTTCCTATCTCGGTGAATTGCACACCTTGTTGGGGGGGTTCTTTGTGAAGGGTTTGTATAGTACTCACTACCTTAACTAAGACTGTTTCTAAGCACTCCTAATGTTACAGATTTAAACCATAAGGAGAAAGGAGATAGTGAGGCCTAAGATTCTATCTCACTCCAGTTCAATAATCAATTTTCTTACTTTGTACATTTGTCTCACCAAAGGCAGTGATAGCAAGCAGAGGAAGTTTGCTCCACGGTGTTGTAGAAACGTAGCTATGCAGACACTAGCAAAAGGAAGAGGCATTCTTAAATGACTCAATCAGATCACGGAAAAGGGGTAATATCGAATGAAGAAAAAAAGCCAGCCTCACCTATATTTCTTTTGCCAAGGAAGGGAGGAACCAAATAACTGGTCTATTAGTCTGCAAATTACTTGTATTTATTGAATAACAAAATTCATATCAAATAATGTAGAGGTGACTATAGACTCATTTAGCAGCCATATTAAAACATTTTTTCGTACAATTGTTAGAAGATTATTTAACAGCCTTATGTACATTTCCTTAAACACACACTATTCAAAGTTATGATACATCATTTCCATTCTCCATCATTTGGATAATTCTTTTTCTATAAATCATTACAATTTTTTTTCCAAACTCCTTATTCAAGCAATGTTTTTTCAGTGAATATATATATCTATTCACTGAAATAATTAACAGTTAAAAGGTCGGTATAGGTAGGTGTTAGAATGAAACAATCAGCTAACATTAAAAAACCCAAAAAAACTGAAATACACAAATTATAGTTTAGTCAACTACCTACAATCTGCACCCGAAATATACACATCAAAAATGATGTTATTTAACATATAATGAGTGATGGAATATGTGAGGTCATAAGCAGTGCACGATGAGACCCACTATGTAGTTCTACTTAGGTCAGAGCATCCTTAGGAAGAGCGTTTTTATTCTGCTATATACTTTTGAGAAGTTTCATGAAATTCACAAAAGTTTCCCAAAAACTTCATCTATCTCAGCTCCTTTTTTGAGTTTAAAGAATACGTTTATTGCTACAGGAATGATATAATCAGAAAAAGACTGGAAATAAAGGATAACATTTAAATAGTAAAAACAATTAAGCCATGGGAGGAAAAGGTAGGGAAGATCATGTACATGCATCATAAAAAACAAACAAATGTCTGATTGTAAACTGAGAATGAACCAATAAATACAACTGGAAGGATACAAAATGATAGAGAATATAATGAGACTAGAAACTGGAAGTCAGGGAGGTTAAAGAACACCTAGTACATTAGGTGGAGGGGCAAACGACATTCTAGCAGAGTTATCTAGAAACCAAAGTTCTTTCCTTTTTAAAACAAGAGATGTGGGATGCATATATGCTATGTTTCAGCAAATAACTAGACACTGGAAAGATTCTACGTAATTGACATCTAAGGCATGGTGGAATGCACTTTGCTAAACTCATAGACTGGACCTCAGCTCCTTCTTAGTTTTGTGTAAATGTGTTCAGCTGTTTTTGAGAAAACTGCATTTAAAGAGGTGTTTTAGGTGGTCACGAAGATGTTACATTATCATGATATAGGGACTGTTGGTGTCTAGATATGCTCTGATTGGCCACTTTAAACAAAAATAGTTAATCCTGATTGGTTGGTCGGGCCCTGAGCAATGTTGTGGCAGCCATTACAGGACTAAGGGACATAATCTCTGTGTTCAGAAAATGAATAAAAAAAATATACAAGGGGCACGGTGAGCGCACCTTGACCCCAAAGATCATGTGGGGGCTCTTAAAGGGATCTCACTCCCCTTGATTGGCTGGCCACTTCATGGGCAACATGTTGTGGAAGGCATTACAAGACTCTAGAACACAGTCCCCATTGAAATGCACTGTAGTTAAACCCTCTTTTGAGGCTCACAAAAAAGGATAATAACAGACTTTAGTCACAATTTGACTAATTTATTGATGGTAACATACTAATTTTAGGAATTGTGGAGTACTCTAGGGTGATTTCCTTCCTTATGAAAAAAGCTGATCCTCTGTTGGGAGTTGATGAACCATGTTTGAAAGAAAACTGTTTTCGCTCATGATTTTCTCATCAAGATTATAGATAGTGCTTCAGAGGCTAAAATGAGAGCATTGTTTCTATAAATTCACACTCGTGAGAATAAATTCTCACATTCTGAGTAAAGCATGTACTTCCAATAGCGGCAGCACCCAGTCAATTGATTCTCCAGTGTTCTATAGCAGCTTCCCACAGAGTTCTAATGAACAACTAGACACTCCAGCAAACCACGTAGTGAGGTAAGTAGTTTATTCCATACAACCTGGCACGGTACCAACGGAGTAGTTAACACATTCCTAACCTCCTTCATCAATTGTCTTGGAACCTCACCAAGATTCTACATGACATCACACAGTCCATGCCAATTGTTAGACTTGGGATCTATTGGCGTGTTTCCCCTGTCTTTTTGCTTTCTGACCTCCCCGTTTTGACTCTGCTTTTGCTGGTTTAGTGTCTCTGTGCACTTTCTCACTGCTTCTCAGTGTTAAAGGGCAAGTGCTCCTGTTGTAAATTGTTATTATGGATTGGTGTTTCCATGATTGGCATATTTGATTTGCTGGTAAGCCCCTAGTAAAGTGCACTGAGTGTGCCAGGGCCTGTAAATCAAATGCTACTAGTGGGCCTGCAACACTGATTGTGTCACCCACAGAAGTAGCCCTGTAGAGGTAACTCAGACCTGCCACTGCAGAGTCTGTGCGCAATTTGTAATTGACATGTCGACTTGGCAAGTGCACCCACATGCCAGGCCCTCACCTTCCCTTTTCTTACATATAAGTCACCCCTAAGTTAGGCCCAAGGTACCCCTGTGGGCAGGGTGCTGTGTATGTTAAAGGTAGGACATGTACTGGCGTGTTTGACATGCCCTGGTGGGGAATTACAGGGTATCTCGTTTTTCACCACTGTAAGGCTATCTGTCCCATAGGGAAGAATGGGAGTTTTACTTATAACATCTTATAAGCATAACTTCCCATTGGGACACAATAGAAAAATGGAGTTTAGTATGCCTGGACTCAGAATGTAAAAAGGCTTTTTATGTTCTGGGTTTGAACATACCACTTTTAGAAAGTAGGTATTTTCTTGCTTAGCCATCCTGTGTGCCTCTGCTGGGATTGTGGATTGACTGTCTTGCTTTGGAGGGACAGGGACTGATGATGTGCAGTGGCTCCAGGGAGTCTGGATGAGTCAGGATTGGGCTGAATAGGCCTGTGCTGCATTTAGAATAGTGGGAGGAGATTTCCTTGCACCTGAATTGGCCTGGTCTGTCTTGAACAATGCTGTCTCCACCTCCTGCCGGTAAGCTGGGCCAGAGAGGACCGAACTGGTTTGGACTAAGCACAGACACTCTCTGCCTGAGAGAACAAAGGGATTTTGAGTATAAATATTGGGGCCCAGACCCCAGAATTTTGGAACTCGCTGAAATCAAGGAGCCTGCCAAGAAGAAGAGCTGGAAGAGCTGCCAGGAGGAGTACTGCCCCTTTGCTGTGTCGTTGCTTTGTTGGGTTGGCCTGCAGTTGCTGCTTCTGCCTTGGGCAGTGAAAGGACTGGACTGAACTTTGTTTTACTTGTGATGAATATCTCCACGGGCTTGAAGTAGTGCTTGCTTCCTGTTCTGAAGTCTCAGGGACTGCAAACGACTTCACCAACCTCTGGGTACCGCTTCTGGAACCGCTGTTTCAGTTGCCACAGAGAAGGGAAATGCAACCGACTCTGTCGCTGGCTCTGTGTCCTGACAGCACCGCAGAAGGCACCTCCCGCATCTCGCACCACAAACCCTGGTCTCACCGATGACGATGACTGACGCCGCCACCACGGAACTGCTGCTTGCACCGTGACCTGTGGGCGCCGCACTCCGGACCGCCTCGCTTCACTTTGCCATCCTGGTCTCACGGACACCGTCGCTACTGCTGACCTCGACATCTGTGACCGCATAGTGGCTGGGGGCACTGCTCATAAGTTTCACGATGCACCGCCTCGTCTCCCACAGCCGTCTGGGCTGACCGACGCCAGCTCCGGCTAACTGGCTCTGTCGATTGCACCGCAACCTGCCAGCACCGCATCGAGCACCGCCTCGCCCTGCACCGTAAGCCTTGGTCTCACTGACGCCGTCTGGATGATCGTCACCATGCCGCTGCCTGCACCGCATCGAGAGGGCATCGCACCCTACACTGTTTCCATTTTGCAATGCAACCGCGATGCACCAACGTGCCAGCCACAACGAGAAAGGTACTGTTACCGAGTCTGTCCACACTCTTGCTGGCCCGTACCGACGCGGTCGGCTGGAACTGTTAGACTCTGTTGTTTTCAGCATCGCGGTAGCCCCGGATGGGGCTACCGACTCGTACAAACTGTGTTTTTGAGGTATTTTTGCAATTTGAAGGATATCTTGCAAAGTATATATTTCTAAAATACTGTATGTTGGATTTTTATCATTTTTGGTCTTGTTCTGGATATATAAAAATATTGGATATTTTTCTAAAGTGGTGTGGTGTCCTTTTGTAGTGTTTTCACTGTATTACTGTTGGTTATGTGCAAATGCTTTACACACTGCTTCTGAGATAAGCCTGAATGCTCGTGCCAAGCTACCAAGGGGGTGAGCAGGGGTTATTTTAGGAGTGTAACTCCCTTACCCTGACTAGGAAGAAGGGTCCCTACTTGGACAAAGGTGCAAACCCTTGCCAACTAGAGACCCCCATTTCTAACACCAATACATTACAATACAATACTACATAAGACATTCCCCCATCTACATTAGCAATGTAAAATAACCTTACTTCACTACATGCTTACATTCTTGTATTATACATATCTACCCAAAATGATTTTTAAATTAATAACTAATAAATATGTAAACATTCAGACCTAACCTCACTTTAGGTTTTGCTATTCATTTGTAAATGTAATCTTGAGTCACTTGGGTTTGTTTATACATCTACCATCCTGCCCCTGCCTTGTTCTTGATCCTTCTGGTACTTGTTCACTCACCTGGTTGTATGTTTCCCATATATTTGTTCACACATGGGAGTTGAAACGCCCTGAGTGTCGTCCCTCTCCTTGTCAGTTTGTTCCTCTTATCCATCTTCCTGTGACAACCAATCTCTGTTGATGTTTAGAGTTACGTTATGTTTACACCAATCCTTCCCACACACAGAGATGCGACGTAGATGCCATATTTTACCAACACTTAGGAGAAGAGGATTACAAAATACTTTCTCCACCGGCAATGGTTTAGAGAATTTGCTTTCTCCATTGACAACCAATGCAGGTTTTTACACTCTTACACAATCCCATACTTTCACAATACTTTTGTTATACTTATGCTTATTATGAAAATATTCCTTACAAACTTTATGTGAAGCAATCAATTTTTCCTTAACTGCAGTGGGTGACCAATTTACTCTCCTACTTTCTGCCATCGAACACACACACCACTGAATCGCGCAGGATTATTCTGTAAACCCACACCATGTTCATAACTTCTATTTTCAATCCAATTTAGCACTTACAGCCAGCTGAATGGTACCTTTTATTACTCTATTGAATCTTTCAACAGCCCCATTACCAGCTGGGTGATACACAGATGTAGTTTTGTGTGTGATCCCATTCCTTTTTAAAAATGAATTGAACACATTCAAAAGGAACTGTGGTCCATTGTGCCAGGCTTCTCAGTCAGCGCCGCCCGTGGCCGCTCGTAGCCTCACCTGCGGTTGTCAATGAATGCCCCGCCCGCCGACTCCTGTCAGCTGGGGAAGGCGGCGTCGGAGCAGTATAAAGGGAGAGGTCCGCGAGGGAAATGCGCTTCGCGTTCCTTCACGGACCCCGCCAGGCTTCGCATGCCTCTCCTGTTTACCTGCCTTCCGCCTGCGCCCTCGCTGAGTTGGGTTGACGTCCAGGCTTGCTCTTCGGTCTTCTTGCCGTGCTTTCCCTTTCCGGGCCGTGGGTTGCTCTTCCGGGGCTCCAAGTGTTTTTCGAGTCTCCGGCTGGCAACAGTGTTTCCTTTGGTTCTCTCTTGCGGCTAAGTTAACTCTTCGTTGCCCTGCAGTCTGGCTCTGTAAAAAAGAAGGAGAAAGACTTCTAAAGAATCCTTGTTTCGTAGTTTGGGGAGTTTGTTCTTTCTTTACTCGTTTCACTCCCATACTTATCTAATGGTTGTGTTCCTTGTTTGTTGAGGGTTGTGTATTCCATTCCCTCCTATCTGCGCCACGTCTCTTCTCTGTAAAAGAAAGATAAAGAGACAGTATCAGAAACCCACTTTTGGTTCACATTAATTTCCTAATCAGACCCTGCACTTTTTGCCCTATTTTTACCCTTATCTTTCTACTGATATGGGAAATGAGTTTTTTGGTTTTTCCCATTTTCAGGCAGAATAGATACCTTTTTTCCCTGTGGGTCTATTGATCTCCAAAGGCTTTTTCCTGATTAGGATGGTATGTTTTATATTTCATCTTTTGTTTGTGGCTAAAACTTCCGCTGTCCAAATATTCATTTAGTGAATGTTTCTTTTCTAGATACCTTGTGTGTCTTACGCTCCATTTGCAAACATTCTCTGCATAGGAAGAACACCATGTTGGCAGGTATAATATCATAGTGTGAGATACATACAGCTAGCTGTTAGTAAAAGAGAACGTACTTACCTTTGTGTCTTTTCCCATTAGGCGTCTTGGTGATACCCTACGGACGATCCAGTGGATTCTACCCCTTCCCCTTTCCTTGTTTTGTCTCCCCTTTTTCCCCACCTTCCCTCTTTTGCTTTGACCCTGTTGGGCGAAGGAGGTGGGTGAGGGAAGTTGGGACCTAGCATCAATTCCTACATTTCGCCCCTGCGGAAAATCCAGGTGAGCCCCACAGAACCCGAAGCCCACGTTTAATATTTCTGCCTGGGCGTAATGGAGGAACATCAGATAACATTAGCCGATGTGGCCAATATGATAGGCAATCTACCGAAAGAAACCCAAGCTCTAACTCACAGAGTAGATGCTCTACAACAGGCTTCCCGGAGACCACCACCACCTGATCTGGTGCCTGGAGCCCATAATGCCTTTTTTGCGTCACCCTCTCCTCCGTCTGGTAGCATGCCTCCTGTATACCACATTTCCACTCCCTCTTCTATACCTTTAGCGCCTCCAGAAAGATTCTTCGGGGATTCAGCTAAATTCGCAACATTTATTAACCAGTGTCAACTGCATTTTATGTGCAAGGCGTCCTGCTTTCCCACAGAGCAGTCTAAAGTAGACTTTGTCTTGTCGTATTTGGGTGGTACAGCAGCTACATGGTCAATTCCTTTAGTGGATAGAAATGATCCCTTGTTATATAACTACGTAGCTTTTAAGGAAGAGCTACAACACCTGTTCGACAGGCATTCATTCATGCAGTCGGTAGATACTGAGCTTCTGAACCTTAAGCAGCGGTCAAAAGATCTTATGACATGTTTCTTGTTTTAGCAGGCTAGTTGCTGAAGCCGGATGGCCTGAAACCAAGCGTAGTGCTCTCTTTTACAAAGGCTTGAAAGATGACTTGAAAGACATGCTAGCCCAGGTAGTAGATCCTCCGGAGTCTTGTGATGCCTTAATTGATTTGGTAGTTAAATTAGATTACCGCTTGCATGAAAGAAAACGGGAAAAGGGACGTAATGAGACCAGATTCCCTACCTTTAGAGAGAAGAAATCAGAGTCAGACAAACCTGTTGAGGATCCGGAACCTATGCAGATAGGCAGTATTAAAGGACCCCTGAGTAAGGAAGAACGACAGAGACGGCGGGCTGCTAATTTATGTTTATACTGTGGTAAATCTGGACACTTCCTCAGAGACTGCCCTATCAAACCAAAACGTCGTATGGAGTCGGGAAACTGCAAGGTGGAGACAAATTGCTCGGTTAAGACAGGTCTAATTGTCTCCCAACTGTTAGGTCTTAATCAAGCTCCCCACCCCATGCACCATTTTTTCTTTCTAGCCCGGCTGACTTGGTGACATGAAAGTGTTGAAGTACAAATCATGCTTGATTCAGGTGCTACGGGGAATTTCATAGATACTGCATGGTTTGAGAAAATTAATATCCCTGTTGAACCAAAAAAGATGGTGGAAGTTGTTAAAACTATAGATGGGAGACGCATGAAATCTTGACCTGTCACTAATTCCACCATAGACCTAGGCTTCCAAATACAGGACAGACATTCCGAAACTATCCAATTTGACATCATCTCTTCGACTCAGTTTCAGGCAATAATAGGACTCCCTTGGCTGATGAAACATAATCCTGATGTTAACTGGAGAGATCATACATTAGCTTTCACCTCAGAGTATTGCAAGAAACACTGTCTAGAAAGTCATGCTCCGTTACGACGCATAGCTGGAATCACTGATTCCAGTTTGCCTGTATTACCTGATTGCTACGAGTCCTTTAGGGAAGTGTTCGATAAAGAGAATGCCTCTGTCTTACCACCCCATAGGCCTTATGACTGCCGCATTGATTTGGTGCCTGGAGCAAAAATACCATGCAGTCGCATATATGCTTTAACTGAGAAGGAAAACATGTATCTGAGGGATTATCTGGACGACATGTTACAGAAAGGATTCATCTGACCATCCCGATCCGCAGCTTCGTCCCCCCTTTTTTTTATACCTAAACGAGAAGGGGGTCTTCGTGCTGCATAGATTACAGAGCCCTTAATTGCGTGATGGTTAAGAACAGATACCCTCTGCCTCTGAATCAATCCTTACTAGATCAAGTAAAACAGGCCACTGTTTTTACCAAGCTTTATTTAAGAGGTGCTTACCATCTGGCCAGAGTCAGGGAGGGAGACGAATGGAAAACTGCCTTCCACACTAAGTTCGGGCTGTATGAATATTTGGTTATGCCTTTTGGGCTATGTAACGCCCCTGCCACTTTCCAGTTCTTTATTGACGATGTATTAAGGGAAAACAAAGCAAACACAAGGAGATGATGGACGGAGTGCTGAAACTTTTCAGACGCTCACCCCCAGTCACAGATCTGGGTTGAATCCATCATCGTTCTTTAGCTCACTTCGCCACCCCAGTTCAGACACAGCTATATGCAAATCAGTCTTGACCCTGTGACTCATGGGAACAGTCCAGCCCGAACTGCCAAGCCATGTCTTCCCTGGACAGGAAACAAGCATCCTGGGACCGGTTTCCGGCTAACAGCCCTCATCAGCCAGGCCAGCTGAATCCAGTGGTAAAGTGAGCAAGGGACCCACGTCTGGGCATACCCTGCCAACTTAGGGCGAACAAAGCAAACACAAGGAGATGATGGACGGAGCGCTGAAACTTTTCAGACACTCAGACGTTCAGTGGGACGGGTATGCCCAGACGTAGGTCCCGTGCTCCCCATGCCACTGGACTCAAGCTATCCTGGCTGATGAGGGGTGAAACCCCGAAACCGGTCCTAGGATGTTTGTTTCCAGTCCAGGGAGGACCTGGCCTGGCAGTTCGGGCTGGACTGTTCCCATTGGGCTCAGGGTCAAGACTGATTTGCATATGGCTGGGTTCAAACTGGAATGGCATGGTGAGCAAAAAAGCGACGGATTTAGGCCCAGATCTCTGTACTGGGGTGAATGTATGACATTGTTCTGCATTCTGTCCATCAATTGTTGTTTTTGCATTTGTCACCCCAAGTGGGACAGGTATGCCCAGACGTGGGTCCCGTGTTCTTCATGCCACTGGACTCAAGCTATCCTGGCTGATGAGGGGTGAAACCCCGAAACCGGTCCTGGGATGCTTGTTTCCAGTCCAGGGAGGACCTGGCCTGGCAGTTCGGGCTGGACTGTTCCCATTGGGCACAGGGTCAAGACTGATTTGCATATGGCTGGGTTCAAAGTGGAATGGCATGGTGAGCAAAAAAACGATGGATTTAGGCCCAGATCTCTGTACTGGGGTGAATGTATGACATTGATCTGCATTCTGTCCATCAATTGTTGTTTTTCCATTTGTCACCCCGAGTGGGACGGGTATGCCCAGACATGGGTCCCGTGCTCCCCATGCCACTGGACTCAAGCTATCCTGGCTGATGAGGGGTGAAACCCCGAAACCCATCCTAGGATGCTTGTTTCCAGTCCAGGGAGGACCTGGCCTGGCAGTTCGGGCTGGACTGTTCCGATTGGGCACAGGGTCAAGACTGATTTGCATATGGCTGGGTTCAAACTGGAATGGCATGGTGAGCAAGAAAACGATGGATTTAGGCCCAGTTCTCTGTACTGGGGTGAATGTATGACATTGTTCTGCATTCTGTCCATCAATTGTTGTTTTTGCATTTGTCACCCCAAGTGGGACGGGTATGCCCAGACGTGGGTCCCGTGCTCTCCATGCCACTGGACTCAAGCTATCCTGGCTGATGAAGGGTGAAACTCCGAAACCGGTCCTAGGATGCTTGTTTCCAGTCCAGGGAGGACCTGGCCTGGCAGTTCGGGCTGGACTGTTCCCATTGGGCACAGGGTCAAGACTGATTTGCATATGGCTGGGTTCAAACTGGAATGGCATGGTGAGCAAAAAAACTATGGATTTAGGCCCAGATCTCTGTACTGGGGTGAATGTATGACATTGTTCTGCATTCTGTCCATCAATTGTTGTTTTTGCAGATGTATTAAGGGAGACATTGGATCTTAACATTATCGTCTACATAGACGATATTCTGATATATTCTTCATCTATAGAAGAACATATTGGACATGTTAAGAGCGTATTAACACGCCTTAGAGATAACAACCTTTACGTTAAATTAGATAAGTGTGAATTTCACGTTCCTGAAGTCACCTTTTTAGGTTTTGTGTTATCAGAAAAAGGGGTGACCATGGATCCTCAAAAAGTAGCAGCCATTACCCAATGGCCATCTCCCTGTTCCGTGAAAGAGATACAGAGCTTTCTGGGCTTCGCCAATTTTTATAGGCGGTTTATAAAGGGGTTTGCATCTCTGACAGCTCCCATTACTAAGCTATTGAAAAAAGGAATGACTTTCACATGGACACCAGCCGCTGAAGAAGCCTTTTCCTGCCTAAAAGAGTCTTTTGTCACTGCCCCCATACTACAGCATCCTGATACGTCCCAACCTTTCATAGTAGAAGCAGACGGGTCCCAAGTGGCCATAGGGGGAGTGTTGTCCCAGAGAGATAAACAAACAGGTCATCTACACCCTGTAGCCTTCTATTTCCATAAGCTTACCCCTACTGAAACAAATTATTCAGTAGGAGACAGGGAATTATTGGCCATCAAACGGGAATTCGAAGAATGGCGTCAGTACTTACTCGGGGCCTTACATACAGTCACGGTTATCACAGATCACAGAAACCTACAGTTCATGAAGGCAGCTAGGGCTTTATCCATGAGGCAATTGCGATGGACTCATTATTTCAGCAATTTTGACTATGTTATACAATTCCAGGCGGGCACCAAACATGGCAAAGCAGACGCCCTATCCCGATTTGGATATGATCTGTCTGAGGATCAGGGTGTACAAGACCCACCCCTCATTTTGAGTCCTGATCTTATTCTCGGAGGTACCTTTTCGGAGGAGTTGTTCTTGAAAACAGTGCTTCATATACATGAATGTGACGTAGTCAAAGACTTAGAAACTAAACACAAGGGTATCAGAACCAACAATCTGGTATATGTTCACGGGGGCTTAGTTCTCCCTACTAGAGATTTACAGTTACAAGCGCTGGACTGGTGCCATACACATGTGCTAGCAGGACACCCAGGTCACAAGAAAACCCTTGCTCTACTCAAACATCATTTCTGGTGGCCATCCATGAATCAAGATACCCAGACGTACGTTCAGCACTGTTACGTCTGAGCACAGAGCACAGAGCAAGAGCTCCCACCAGGTCCCTGCAGGACTCTTGACCCCTATGCCCACTCCTCCTACACCATGGCATTGCGCTTCTATGGACTTTATTGTAGAACTGCCCCCCACTAAACAAGGGCATACTGTTATATTGGTGGTTGTTGATATGCTAACCAAAATGTCCCATTTTATACCTCAAAAAACTTGCCTGATGCTAAAGAGCTAGCTTGTATATTCCTCCAACATGTAGTACGCCTTCATGGTCACCCTTCTGTCCTTATATCAGATAGAGTCCCTCAGTTCATGTCCAAGTTTTGGAAAGGGTTGAATACTTTACTGGAAATAGACGTAAGGCTCTCTTCTGCTCAACACCCCCAAACAGACGGTCAGACAGAAAGGGTCAACCAGAGTATAGAGCAATACCTAAGGTGCCAGCTATTGCAAGTAGACAGAGATTGGGACACTTTTCTTTGGACTGCAGTTTGCCTATAACAATGGTGAGCATACCTCCATAGGAGTATCTCCTTTTTTTTGCAGCTATGGTTTCTACCCTCGTTGTGGTTTTGTATCTCCTCGGGCATCTGCTACTGCTCCTGCTGCTTTAGACATGGTATCTCGTCTCCATGAGATCCATGTCACGGCCAAAAGGACCCTGGAAGAGGCAAAAAATAGGTATAAAGAGGTTGCTGATCACCATCGTCGACCGCCGCCAGATTACGCAGTGGGCGACAGAGTTTGGTTATCCACCAGGAACATCAGGGTTAAAGGGACGTGCAAATGTAAGCCGCGCTTTATTGGTCCCTATGCTATTTCTAAGGTTGTGAATCCCGTTGCTATGAAACTCGACCTGCCCGACGCCTTACATATCCATCCTGTTTTCCATGTGTCTTTGTTGAAGCCTGTTGCCCCTGGTACTGTTGTTCCAGCTCGACCGGCCCCTGTTTTTGTGGATGATGAACCTGAGTTTGAGGTTGCATATATCGTGGACTCGCACCGAGCACGGCGTCGATTGCAGTATTTGATTAACTGGAAGGGTTATGGGCCTGATGAACGTTCATGGGAACCTACTTCACAGGTACATGCACCCCGTTTGGTGCGGTTGTTTCACCGCCGCTATCCCAATAAGCCCAAACCTGTTTGGGGAGGGGTCTTAGGGGGAGTGTGCTGTCGGGATTCTCAGTCAGCACCGCCCGTGGCCGCGCTCGTAGCCCCGCCTGCGGTCGTCAATGAATGCCCCGCCCGTCGACTCCTGTCAGCTGGGGAAGGCGGTGTCGGAGCAGTATAAAGGGAGGGGTCCGCAAGGGAAACGCACTTTGCGTTACAGGCCTTGCATGCTTCTCCTGCTTACCTGCCTTCCTCCTGCTCCCTCGCTGAGTTGGGTTGACGTCCAGGCTTGCTCTTCGGTCTTCTTGCCGTGCTTTCCCTTTCCGGGTCGTGGGTTGCTCTTCCGGGGCTCCAAGTGTTTTTCGAGTCTCCGGCTGGCAACAGTGTTTTCTTTGGCTCTCTCTTGCGGCTAAGTTAACTCTTCGTTGCCCTGCAGTCTGGCTCTGTAAAAAAGAAGGAGAAAGACTTCTAAAGAATCCTTGTTTCGTAGTTTGTTCTTTCTTTACTCGTTTCACTCCCATACTTATCTAATGGTTGTGTTCCTTGTTTGTTGAGGGTTGTGTATTCCATTCCCTCCTATCTGCGCCACGTCTCTTCTCTGTAAAAGGAAGTATATAAAGAGACAGTATCAAAAACCCACTTTTGGTTCACATTAATTTCCTAATCAGACCCTGCACTTTTTGCCTTATTTTTACCCTTATCTTTCTACTGATATGGGAAATGAGTTTTTTGGTTTTTCCCATGTTAAGGCAGAATAGATACCTTTTTTCCCTAGGCTTTTTCCTGATTAGGTTGGTATGGTTTATATTTCATCTTTTGTTTGTGGCTAAAACTTCCGCTGTCCAAATATTCATTTAGTGAATGTTTCTTTTCTAGATACCTTGTGTGTCTTACGCTCCATTTGCAAATATTCTCTGCGTAGGAAGAACACCATATTGGCAGGTATAATATCATAGTGTGAGAAACATACAGCTAGCTGTTAGTAAAAGAGAACGTACTTACCTTTGTGTCTTTTCACATTAGGCGTCTTGGTGATACCCTACGGACGATCCAGTGGATTCTACACCTTCCTCCTTTCCTTGTTTTGTCTCCCCTTTTTCCCCACCTTCCCTCTTTTGCTTTGACCCTGTTGGGCGAAGGAGGTGGGTGAGGGAAGTTGGGACCTAGCATTGATTCGTACATTTCACCCCTGCGGAAAATCCAGGTGAGCCCCACACATTGTCACTAAGTATACACTTAGGTAGCCCTTCCCTCAAACAAACTTCAGCAATAAATTTGACAATTTTACTCAAGTCTGCTATTGAAACGTTTTTCACTTTGGTACATTTTGAAAAATGATCCATCACTGATAACAAGAATACATTTTTGTGTATCATTCTCATCCCTTATTGGACTCATAATGTCTATCCCAGTTTTTTTGCCAAGGCCTACTTGGAGCACTTACAGGGCATAAGGGTGGTCTTAAAGTAGATCTGGTCTTATCAGCCTCATCACACAGCACACATTCTCGTACCACCACCTCAATGTCCTCATCTATGCCAGGCCACCAGTATCAGTGTTTCACCCTCATTTTTGTTTTCGTGATCCGAAGGTGACACTCATGGCACATCTTCAGTAGTCTTTCTCTGAGGCTACTAGGTGGAATTAGTCTGCCATTCATCATGACCTTCCCTTCTAACATTATGAGTTCATGACTCAGTTCCCAAAAATTTCTTAACTCCTTTTTCAACATCTTTTTCTCAGGCCAACCTTCAACGATATGCTCCTTTTAAAAAAATCTTCATCTTGCGCCTTCATCCAATCAATCAATCAATCAAACACTTTATTTCGGTTAAAATATACAACCATAAAAGTACATACACAACATTTTAAGAATATCACAAGTTAGCAGCTTTACACCTGGGTTGTCTATTAACCAACATTTTGGCCTAGTAACAAATAGTGTTGTTCAACTACTTCATAAGTCTCGGTACTAGTCATATCAGAAAGGCAATCTTTATATATACAGCTGCACGAATTTGGCCTAATCTCAAAAATCGGTGGCCATAAATATTGGAAACAAAACAGTAAACATATAATGAACAAGTCCTAATTACACAACACTGTTCTTGGACAGGAAATCGCCTTGTAATGACCGAGCCCTCTTAGAACAATGCAAGGTTCCACGTCTTGTTTTAAGGAGGCTAAAATGATAGGCTGAACAACACAGAACACTTATTTCAATATAAACTACATTAAAAAAAGAGATTACATTTTTTACAAATGGATTTTTCCCCATAAGGTGACCAATTCTAGACAGGAATAACTGACAGTAGGAGCAGTAGGGCATGAAAAAAACAGTACTTCCCCGTAGGTCAAGCCTCAGGCAGTAAAATGTATTCTCTTTCAATGTGATCACTCTCGGTGCAGCCATGGTGTCAACTTTCTAAATTGTCACGAGGAGCTTGTTTGATCTAATTCTCCAAGCCCACAATAGAAACCGAGAGACTGCAAACACAATTTGCTCCTGAGTTTCATTCTCAGGTATCCTTGCTGATTCCCAGTAATGTACCATACCCATCAACTTGCAGACCGGGATGATCCATCTTCTCCGGGGCAAAACATAGGTTGGGCAAAAGAAAAAGAAGTGGTCCACTGACTCCACCAACTATGGATAGAAAGGACAGTAAGAAAGTTCTGCACCACTTTTAACCTATTTACATGTAAACAATTTGATTGGCAGAGTACCAATCCTAAATTTTAAGAACAGCCTTTTTGCTTGGAGTGGCCAAATCCTACCCAAGTAGGGTTCAAAGCTAAAAAAAAAATATTTGTGGGTGAGGAATTTCTCAGTGATACCCCCCAGGTTGTGCTCTCGCCACATTTATTCCAGCTTGGAGACCCAATAGGCTTGCTTCAGTTTCACAGAAATGGCTTTTTGCATTTTGGTTGGGGAGTGCCAGAGTTCCTCCATCTTAACAAACTTGCACAGTGTTTCTTTTCTCTTCAACCATGGGATTCGGACTCCTTTATCAATTGTGAGTATTTTTGCCAGTGCCTTCCTATAGGGCTCCAAATTGTGTGTCGTCCAGAGGTGCACCCAATAAGTCAGGAGTTTTAAAAAGATGACCTAGTCGATTCTCTTTAGTGCTAAATCGAGTCACAAAGGTAAGATGGGGGTGCCTGTGGGTAGGCTAAAGAGTGACCTGATGAATTGGTTTTCTGTACAAGTGAGCACAGATGTATCAGCGCAACCCCAAAGTTCAGCACCATATATAGCCCCAGATACTGCTGTAGCCCTATAAACCTTGAGGGCCAGTGTTACTGCTCCACTGGTAGTAGTCTTATGTTTTCTTCCTATGACTGATGCTCTTTGTGTCAGGGTGGTTTTACTTTTCCCCATTTGTGGGGCCCAAGACTTGTTGCCAGCCAGCCATACGTCTAGATAATGAAAAGATTTTACTTGATCCCTCTATGATTAGCCTGCCTCTAAAAGGGCGGTGTGGGTTTAGTGTCATCAATTTTGACTTTGTCGGGTTTATCTCCAGACGCCTTTCAGAGAAAAACTGTGTGAAGCAGTCCAGTTGTGCCTGCAGGCAAAGCGGGGTTTGGGATATAAGAAGCGTATCATCAGCAAATATGAGGATAGAGGCAATGTTGCCTGCAGATTTGGGGGCATCATGCTTGCAGTGTGTCAATCTATCTACCTCTCCATTAACGTAGAAGCTGAAGAGCATAGGGTCTAGCATGCAATCCTGCATGATAACCCGATTTATTGGGATCCTGGGTGTGAGGTCCCCTTCTGCTTCCATTTCACCTGGGCATAGGTTTCTCAGTGTAAGATCTTTAAGGTCCTTAAAAGATTGTCTGAGATGCCATATGACTCCAGCACCCTCCAAAGATTTTCCCTTTGTGCCAGTTTAAACGCTGCCATCAGTTCTATGAAGGTGACATAAAGGAGTTCCCGCCTCCAGCAAATCGTGCTGAAGCAGAACACCTGGTCACTGGTACTGACCTTGGCCCTAAACCCTTCCTGGCTATCTGCTAGAATGTGATGGTCTGCCACCAATGTTTGTAGTCTGCAGAGTATTTGTCTGGCACATATTTTTCTGACTGATGTCCATCAAGTTAATAGGCCTATAATTGGAGGGGATATATTCCGACTTCCCTTCTTATTGATGGGGACGATGGTAGCTCCAAGCCAGGAGGGGGGAATATCCTCTTCTCACAGGATTGTGTTTCCTAGAGTGTTCAGGTAGGGGACCCAGATTTCTTGTTGCAAAAGGTATAAGTCGCCAGGAAAACCATCTGGGCCAGGCGCCTTCTCCCTCTTCAGCAAGTATAGTGGCTGAGCTGTCTCTGTGATAGCCAGTTCAAATGTGACATCAGAATGCGACCCATCACTTTGCTCTAGTTGAGCTGCAGAGTGGTCTATAGTGGCATCCTTTTCTCACACCCTGTATAACTCACTAAAGTGGTCTACCCATACCTCCGATTGGACCACAGTGTCCAGATGGTTATCTATCATACAGGACCCCACCACAATGAGTTTCCAGAAGGCCTTGATGTTCTTTTTTTTTTTTTTTTTATATTTTTATTGAGTTTTTTACCCTTAAATCAAGGCACTGTACATTAAATCATGTTTATGGTACAATCATAACAATTATTCATACAAAGCAAAGAGCGACACAAAAAAAAAAGACAAAAAAACAAAAAAAGGCAAAGAGTTATCCGGCCCGGTGTAGGCTGGGTGATTAAAGCAAAATACTGATACTTCATTCAAATAATACATTTTTTACATTATCAAAAAACCCCGGATTTTTACGGCTTTCTAACATAACCCTTTACAAAAATAGGATAAGCAAAGATATATATTTGAATACCATTACTACTAAAATTATTTATGGGGAATTATTCTACTGGGTCCAATCTGCAATTGGAGCCCAGATTCCGCATCCCATAATCCTTTTCCTTCTCCCTTTGGTTTTATAAATTGAAAACTCTAAATTGTAAGTGGCTAATAGTCTTGCCCGCCAATTAATGAAAGTGGGTGGGTCAGGACTGATCCATTCATTGGTTATACATGCACGAGCCAACGCCATTGCAATAAACAGAGTAGCTGTTACTGATCTCGATCTTAGATTACCCTCCCTATCAAAACCCACACCAATAATTACTAAATCCCCAGTGATACTAATTGGAGTTCCGAGAATATCACCCATAAAGTTCTCAATCTCTTGTAGAAAGAGTCCCAGTTTTGGACAAGAAAAAAACATGTGGATCGAATCAGCAGCCTGCAGCCCTCACCTATTACATTTGTCCCCCCTCTTGGCACCCCATTTAGCAATTTTGCCAGGTGTGTAGTACAAATCAAAAAGGGACATATAATGCTGACTTCTTAATCTGCCGGTCATTAAAATCCGGTTTGCCAAATCAAGAGACTTTTCTATCTTTATACCAGCTATTCCCAGTTTATTAGCCCACTTTGAATTCCATGTGTCAATATCATCCGGGAGTGATTCCAGTAGTTGTTGATACAACGATCCTATAGAGATTTTTTTCTCACTTTTTCAATCAGTGGGATTTTAACAAACTGTACCTCTATTCCTGACCCCATCCTACCCAAAAAAAAACTACGTATTTGAAGATATTAAAAAAATTCTTGTTTGCCAAGACCAAATTTCTCCTGAAGATCTACAAAGGACAACAATTGTCCTTTGTCAAACAGATCACCCACACACAATAGATCTTTCATACCCCATCTAAATGTAGTTTGATCCCGAAATATTATAGGAAGCAAACCAGATGCGGAGAAGGGGGTATAGACATTCAAATTTGGGATATGTAGTTTACTTCTAATTTGTTTCCAGACTGCAAAAGCAGCCTTGAGTATCTTGAACTTGGTCTTTTTGTAGTAACTAGGCTCTACTATCCTAACTAAACAGCCATTGGTGTCTGCTCCCAACCCAAATTCATAAATGGATGGTCTGTTAAAAAATGGAATCTCGGCCTTAGCACCAACTAAAAGGGGACCCATATATTGCAACATACTGGCCCAATAATATCCCCAAAAATATGGAACACCCCATCCCCCGCGATTTCTTGGTAGAACCATCCTTTTAAATGCCCTTCTCGGTCTCCGATACCCCCAGAGAAATCTAGAGCAAATCCTCTCTAACTTAATAAAGCAAGAGGTGGAGAACTCAAGGGGGACTGTCCGAAATATATATAGAAATATAGGAAGGACTAGCATTTTTAAAACATTACACCTCCCATGAAGGGAGAAATGAAGGTGATCTAATCTTTCCAATGTTGTGTTCACCTTGTCCATCACTGGGGTAATGTTCAAATCAGGAATCCTTTCCACTTCCGTTGTAATTCTAATCCCAAGATATGTTGCTTCAGAGACAATTGGTAGATTTACCGGAACATCAGAGCCTGAATAAAGCATCTGAGTTTTATCTACATTTAATTTATAGCCGGAAAATTTACCAAACTGCCCTGCCAAAGTCTTTATTGCGGGGAACGCTGAAGATATATCACTGGTGAGTACCACAATGTCATCAGCGTACGCCAGTGCTCTGTATTCTATATCATACGGACTTACCGGCTTAATATTTGTACTCAAATTTAGTTTATTAAGAAATAGATCAATATATAATGCAAATAGTAAAGGGGAGCATGGACACCCCTGCCTAGTACCTCTACTAATGCTAATAGGTCCGGACTCCTGTCCTGAGATACGTATAGTTGCTTCTGGACATATATATAAAGTTCTCACTGCTTGAATGAATTCGTAGCAGAACCCCTTCCATCGCATAACATCCCACAGGAATTGCCAAGAGACCCTGTCGAACGCCTTCTCGGCATCCAACAGGATCACCCCCAATGGAGATTTGGTTGCTTGAGCCCAATCTAAAAGGGCTATTACATGTCTCACGTGATCGGCTGTATCCCTGCCAGGGATAAACCCGTGCTGATAATCTGATACTAAAGGAGTAATAACTATTCCTAGGCGACAAGCCATGATTTTTGAAAAGATTTTGCTATCAGAATTGATAAGCGAGATGGGCCTATATGATGAAGGGTTCAGTTCAGGTTTGTCCTTTTTTTTAAAAACAATTATGGTGGTTTTCCGCCAAGAGTCAGGGACAGAACCACACTGTGCAGAAAGAAACAGTACCATGAGTTCCGGCTTAAGCACCTCCCGAAAAGTCTTAAAAAACTCAAGGGGAATCCCATCAGGCCCTACCGCTTTCCCTGTGGCTAAGGACAATATTGCTCCCTCTACTTCTTCCCAGGTTATACATGCGGCCAATTCCTCATTTTGATTCTGTGTAACCTTGTTTGTTTCAATCTCAACTCTAAACTCCTGTATCATATCTTCTACGCCACTTATCTCTTGTTCAGTATATAACTGATGATAGTACCTACGAAACACACCCAGAACTTCGCTTGGGGAGTCCTGAATCCGACCAAGATGGTCCTGAATTCTATAAATTTGATTGGCAATTTCTCTTTGCTGCAGTCTCTTTGCTAAAATCCTCCCAGTATTTTCCCCAGATTCATATATTTGAGTCCTGTACAAGGCCAGTTTCGCCGCAACCTTCAAAGCGAAATGTTGATGAATTTTCATCTTTAAAATTGCAATAGCTTTTAAGGTTGCATCACTGTTTTGATGTCTAGTTATTTCCCCCATTAGATCTATTTCTAATATTCTTAGCTGGCCAATCCAACCCTTCATTTCCCCCATAGTTTTCCGTTGTTTAGCTATAGAGTAACTGAGTGTTTCCCCCGAACCCCAGCCTTGAAGGCATCCCAAACAATGGGGTCTGAAGCAGTGCCCCTATTGATTTGAAAATATTCTTTAATCCAATCACCCATGTAGGCACAATATTCGGAATCTAACAGTAATTTACGTTCAAATGTCCATACCTTCTGTTTAGTTCTAGGGCTAATGGCTAATTCCAAAATAACCGGATTATGATCGGAAATGATCCTGGGAATAATCTCTATTTTAGCGTTCGCTATTATTTCAGCTGAGATAAAAAAATAATCCAAACGAACATATTTTTTATGTGGGGCTGAATAAAAAGTAGCCCCAGGATCATTAATCTTAAGGGTATGCCATACATCCAATAGCCCGAGTTCTCTAACTAGACCTTGGGTAGCTTTAAAGACTTTAATTTTCTTACCCCTATAAGAGAGATTACTAGTTATGTCAAAATTGCTCTCTAAATGTAGATTAAAGTCTCCACAAAAAATTAGAGGGGGTGACCATGATGCTAATTCAACACTCAAATAATGCATCACTTCAGGGTCGTCTAGATTAGAACCGTAAATAGAACAGATCGATAATGGAGAGCCATTAACAAGAATTTCAACAATGGCCCATCGCCCCAAGATATCCTCTTTCACCCGTTTACATACTCCCAAACGGTGTTTAGTCAGTATCGCCACACCCCTAGTAGTAGTACTCTGTCTAGTACTGGCAAGCACTTCCATACCTAGATCATTCAGCCACCCACGATTATTCCAGGGGATATGAGTTTCTTGTATACAAAGCACATCAATACACATACCTTGCAAAATTTGGGCCATCACCCCTCTTTTTTCTTATCGTTTAAACCACATATGTTCCATGAACATATACGTAGTCTACCAATCATCATTATTTCTAAAGATTGTCAAATCCGATCTACCCAGCCCACTCCCGGGACTAAGTTTCAAAGCATGAAAAAAAATTTTTTTTTTACCTTCACATAAGAATTAGTACCATAACCATAATACAAAACAGATAACAAAAACCAGCAATGCCTCGCACAAACCCCTCCCTCCCCCACCCCTTGACCCCCCCAACCAACTCCCCCTTCCACCCCTCCCACCCCTCCCACCCCTCCCAACTGAGGCATAAGGACTGAGTCCTCTGAGATGGAAAGCGGATAATTGAACGCCCTCCCGGACCCCCCATCCCCTTAAATCACAGCTCAGACAGTATAGGGGTATCCCTCCATCCCTTTCAGATTGTACTCAAAAACTCTTGTGCTGAAATTTCAGACACAAAAAATTGTGTCTGACCCTTGTAAATAATTTTTAATTTTGCTGGATTGAGTAAAAAGGCCTGTGCCCCCTTTGCCTGAAATAGGGAAATCATTTGACGAAGATGCCACCTTTTTTGAACTGTAACCTGACAAAAATCAGGGCGAACAAAAAATTCACATCCTTTGCCCTTTCTTTTCCTGTCTGGACGAGCTAAATCATAAATTGCTTCCCTTAACAAAAAACTATTTAAACAGATCAGAATCATTCTTGGCCTTTCATTTAAACCCACTGTTCTGGTCCGCTGACTGAATGGGAACCTATGAGCTCTCTGAAGCTCCGCTTCCCAGTTCCACTGCTTGAGTTCTGGAAAAGCTTTTGTAAAAAGTTCAATAACAAACTGCCGGATATTTTGACCCTCCAGTTCTTCGGGTATTCCCAGGATCCGTAAATTATTCCTTCTAGAACGGTTTTCAAGATCCGTCAATTTCCACGTGACGTCTTCTTTCAGAGACTGCAGGGATGCAATAGTGGCCTTCTGTTGCACTGTTTCGTCCTCCAATGCTGAAATCCTCGCCTCAGCTTCCCCAATTCTTGTAGAGAACTCAGTACATGTCTTTGCTACTCGGCGCACGGTGTTCTGCAGTTTTCGTACTGCACTCTGAATCCGAAGCCCTTCCACCCTGGTCTCCTCTCGATGAGCCATTACACTTAAATAGATGGTGGAAAGGGTAATTTCTTCTTGTAGAGGCTTATCTGAACCTACAGCTTCTCGAGAATGTATTCCTTGCTCCAGGTCCTCATCCGGCTGAGGCGAGAACGAGTAATCCCAAACTAATGATCCAGCTGGACCGTGAGAACTTTTTACCACAGATTTATGTGTTTCTTTTTGTTTGCGAACAGTCCCCTTATCGATGGAAGCCTCATCACTCATCCCTTCTTCATCCAACCGTAGACTGCTTATGTCACTTTTATCTTCTGCCCAATCTTTCCCAAGGCTCTCATTCTCAGAAGAATAAGAGGGATCCGACATGGAGTAAAACTTGTCATCAGAATCTATATCTTTAGCACCCTCTATGTCTAGTTGATCTAGAGTTTGCAGGCCCAAGGACTCCTCCCCTCTTGCCAAAAGATTACCATCCCAATTGTATTTTCTAGGTTCAAGAGCCAAGCTGTCACCTTGGGACATGATAAAAGGTATTACTGTTTGTGCAGAGTCCTGTACGGGTGTTGCCCCTCTAATACCTATATTGCTAGTCAGGGCAGTTTCACTCATCAAAGAGGAATCTTGCGTGATGCCTATTTCCACAATCCCAGTCTCGATACTCTGCTTATCCCCGCTCGTATTCCCCAAGCTGCCCTGCATAGCCATACTACAGTCTCTCTCTTCGCATAAAGTTGCCTCAAAGTCCTTATTATGCATTACCGACAGCAGTGGCACGGCAGTAGCAATGATATTACCCGGGGGAGTCTTTGTCTTATCGCCGCCTTCGGCAGAAGAATCTTTGCTGTGTAATAACAAAGCCGGCGGCGCAGCAGCAGCAACATTGTTGCCAGGGAGAGTCACTGTCTTATTAGAACAATCCATTGAAGAGTCGATCCCCCCGGTCTCCGCCATACTCTTACCTTTTCCGATTTGCTTTTTGAATAGCCCAGGAACCGTTTGCGGTTTCCGGGTAGTGCTGCCTCCTCTCACCGCAGGACCTGGAGGAGAGCCGTTCATACAACGACGTGTTCCACCATCTCCGCTTCTACCCGGATTGACCTTCGGGCTCTCTGCGGAAGAGGTTGCAGTCGTCACAGGCCCCCGGGTCTTAGCGCCCTTGGTGATGCTCTTCGGGGCCATTGTAAGCGTTGATGAATATGGGGAGAACTCGGTCTGCCGCCAACACAGAGAACCAGTGCACCGCCAGCACAACGAACCAATATGCCGCAAACCACGAAACCCAGTTGCGATCGGGAATTGTAGAAGCGGAGACCGATACTGCCACAGCATTTGTAGAGTTTCACATTGTCCGAGCCACCATCCATACTACAAAAAAAGAATAAAGTTGGGGAGGAGGGGAGAATTACTCCGGGAGAGCGTCAGTATCCAGCTTACTCGGCCGAGCAAGCGGCCGCCATCTTGCCTCTGGAAGGCCTTGATGTTCTTGTTATTTGGGGGCTTCGGAGAGTTCATCCCACGGCTTAGTCTCCCACCCTCTTTTGGCCTTAATTAAAAGTTACTTACATGTTCTTCTGGCGTCGATAATTTCACTCCTATCTCCTTTTTTTGCAGCCTCTTTATGTACTGTTTTGGAGTATCTGCAGTCCTGTGTGTACCACCCAGGGAGGTTAGTTGGTAAGTGCCCCCTTTGCCCCTCTTTAGTGAAAAAAAGTTTCAGTGATTCCATAAGTTCACAGTGATGTTTTAAAGAATTAATACTACTAATGTCCATGCCTTCATCCAATAAATTTCTGTTAAACCTATATTTTCCTCATGTACATCTGCAACACACTCTTCATCCTGTTCCCACACAGACACATCCTTCAAAGGAAGAAGGATTCGGCTTAAGAAATCTGCTGTCCTATTCTTTACCTTTGGTACATTCTGTACCATGTAGTTATACCCTAATAATCTTAGAGGAAACCGGGCTAATCTTGGAGATTCATTTACTATTTCATTCGTAATAACGTTATGCATGTGCCCCATATGTATTGCCTATAATGTACCATACTCCCCTACACAGGCAAGGGCTACCCATTCAATGACAGACTATTTTTCCTCAGCCGGAGAGAGCGCTCATGATGCAAAGCCTATCCCACCTCTTTACCCTGAGAATCAATTTGCTTTAGCACTGCCCCCAAACTCTATTTTTACACATACTGTGGGTTTAAAATATGTATCTAAATCTCCTATTGAGATTGTAAACACATCCCCTGCACTCTTGCTTTCTTTGCTATACAATTAAAAATCTTTAAACCCCCTGGACCTATACAGTGCAAAAGTATTCTTTGATTATTTTCTGAAGTAAAATCTTCATTGTCTTCATAAAATGCTCCTGCCTTTTAACGTAAAACTCTCCAGATGATTCAATTAATGACTGCGGGGGTGTCAACTTCTATGTATTCAAACTTGACATAATGAAACTTACAAGGTTACCACTGGAATAAGTATAAATAAACGTTTATACACATGAAGAATACTACTGATTGTCAATTCCAATTTAAGGCATACAGATCACAGTGCGAAGCCTGCACAGCAAACAATGTTTTATTCCTTCTGTACTGCTTAAAACACTCTGAGGCTACATTAGTACAATTTTATTCAAATTTAAGGTGTGCAGATCATCATGCAATGCCTGCAACATTTTTTCCAGGGAAAATTAGTACAAGATTGCTCCCAATAAGGTGTGCAGATCACAGTGGGAAGCCTGCACAGCAATACAATGTTTTATTCCTACTGTGCTGCTTCAAACATGAAGTCTTTTTCCTTTATTGCCGAATGTAAAAGGGCCGTACTTCTCCTTTGCAGTGACAATATTATGATGGTTACCTGGTACGTAAAATGCATTTTGTCTTAACGGCCAATAGGGCATTTTAAGAAATGGGATTCCTGTTTGGTTAAGGTATGCACCGAGGCCAGGCAGGAACCACAACTCTAGTCAGGGTAAGCTAGATACACACTAAAAGATAACCTGTGTTTATCCTCTGGCAGCTTGGCACAGAGCGGTCAGGCTTCTCTAGAGGCAATGTGTAAAGTATTTGTGCAACACACATACTGTAACACAATGAATACACTACAACAAGACTCCACACAGGTTTAGAACAATAGATTATTATATTCCGAACAGAACAAGAACAAAACTACAAAAATCTGATGTATAGAAGTTGAGATATTGAATTTTAAAGGAATAAATGCAGCAAAGCGCTTAGAAGCAAGTAGCTCTAAAAAGGCTACTTTAGGTCGTTCTTTACCGGGGCAAAATCAAGGTTTGTGTGGACCACGATGGAGCACTACAGGACCCACGCAGGCCCCAGTGAACAAAGTACCTTTTCTGGTTGCAAACAGTAAGGTGCGTCGATCTTCTCCACACAGTGAAGGCGATGCGTCAGTTCCCAAGACAGAGTAGAGAGTAAGCCTGGGCGGAGTTCTGCTATGTGCTAAAAAACCTCTGCCACGCTACATGGAGCTCCGCAAGCGGCAGAGTGTGTTAGATAAATGCAGTTCGCGGTGATTTTCAGTGTCGGGTGTTTGTCTGCACTGTGCAATCATCGCGAACAGCACCATACACAGCGCAATCGGGCGCTGCTTCCTTTCTGATGCTCGAGTAGATTTTTTACTCGAGCCGCAGCTTTCTCAACGCGAAGAGACGGTTTCTCAAAGCGAGCGGTCGCGAGCATACACGACCACTCACAATGAAAAATCAGACCGCCCGCGTTGAGAAATCTAGCCGGGAGGTTAATTTTCCACGCTCGTGCTCGTCAACTTGACGTTGACAATCGCAAACGAGGAAAAATCTCACAGGGAGGTGGATTTTCCTCACTCGTGCTCGTCAACTTGACGTTGACGAGTGCGAACGAGGAAAAAAACTCCGCTTCGTGAGTTTTTGGGAATTCCGCGAGCTCCGCATAACGCAGAGTGCGGAAAACTCAGCAAACTCCACGAGCAGAGCGGAGTTCACCGCTCAGACTTAGTTGAGAGGTGTCGAGTGATGCGCCGGATTCTGCCACACACACAGTCGATGGGATGCATCGATCTCACCAACCTGCAGCGGCAGTGATATGCTGTCCGATGCGTCGATCTCTGGAGGCAAAGCGATGTGTCTGATGTGATGCGCCGATTTTACTCCCGCAACCGGTTGATGCTCCGGTTCTGCTACCCAAAGATAGGAGATACATCTAAATCCATGTTGCAAGAATCTGGGCCTCTTCCAGTGAGCCCGGCACAGGAGCAGGGATAGAGACTTTGATATCCCTGAGTCTCAAGCAACAGGAGGCATGACAACAAGTCCTTGGATGTCACTTGGAGTGAAGGCAGAGCACAGCTCTCCTTCAGCAGAGTCAGAGAGCAACAGGCAGCAGGGCAACAAATAGAAAAGCAGGCCTTCCAGATCAGCAATCCAGTTGAGTATTTTAAGCAGCACAGCAGTTCTTCTGGTAGAGCTTCAGTTACAAGTCCAGTAGCGTCTGTTTTTAGGGAGTAAGAGAGCCAGTACTTATACCCAAAAGTGCCTTTGATGTGGGGGTGACATCAAAGCAGCTCTCTGAAGTGAACATGTATCCCTTTCAACCCAGTCCTGTCTCCCATGCTATCTGTGAGGGGTAATCAGTCCTTTGTGTGGGGACAGGACACAGCCTATTCAAGTGAAATCTTAGCCCTGTCCTTCCATCATGCCAAGGCAAGACCATCAGAATGCAGATGTATGTAGATGGGTACTCAGACACACCTATTCTTCCTGTGTTGTGGTTGTCTAGAAGGAATATACAAAGTGTAGCTGTCACCCAACCCAGACGTGTATTGGAGTCAGACTGCAAAGCACACAGAGTTGTAAGTCAGAGAAAAGTCCACTTTCTAAAAGTGGCATTTCTAAAACAGTATTGTTCAATCCAACTTCATCAGTAAGGAGGATTTGTCATTACCATTCCAAACATATGAAACATGGAAAAGATACCCTTCTCTGATCAGGAATTACAGCTTAAAAGTGTATGACAGGAATTCCCAATGCCGATCTATGAGAAGAGTAGGACTCGCAGTAGTGAAAAATGAAATAGGTCTTTTGTCATTGCCAGGACATGCAAAACATACCAGTACGTGTAATACCTTTAATTTACACAGCACCCTGCCCTTAGGGCTTCCAAGGTCCTACTTTAGGGGTGATGTATGTGTTATAAAAGAGAAGTTTCAAGCTTGCCAAGTAGTTTTAAAAGCCAAGTCGCAGTGGCAGTAAACTGCACTCATTGTGCAGGACACACCCTAGATGGGCTTTGTACCAACTCCACCAGTCTCAGAGTAGACCCTCCGGTGACCATAACCTGGTCGGACCACAAGTTTATTCCTTTCAGGATCGGCTGCTCCACCAGACAACCTGTGAAAAACCCCAGTCAATCTGGTCTCACATTGAGACAAACTTTCCCCCTTTAAAATAGCTTTCAAACAATTTCATCAACAAATCAGAGTAGAAAAGAAGGCACACTACTCCAATCTCATCAATCAGGCAGCGTCCAATCAGAAAACAATCTTCAAAATCGTAAAATCTTTCACCGATCCAAAAATGCTAGAATATGAAATCCCTCCGTCACAAGGTTTATGTGATCACATTGCCGAGTTTTTCGACAAGAAAATCGTAGACCTAAAAAAGGACTTTAAGGAAAAGATCTCCTCGCCTATAGAAACAGTTATCCTAGAAAACAGAACAGAGCTCAACTGTTTCAAGGAGATTAGCCTCGAACAGTCCCGGCAGGCTATTCTCTCCTGCAAATCAGCGTCCCCTCTTGATCCCTGCCCCCCGAAAGTTTTTCCTGCACTCGTCGACATCATAAATCCTACTATCAACCAAATAATCAACTCCTCCTTCAAGCAAGCAATAGTTACTGATAACTGGAAAATTGCTTTTGTTAAACCCCTCCAAAAAAAGAAATTACCAGACCCGACCACTCTCTCTAATCTCAGACCCATCTCGCTGCTACCATGTCTGAGTAAAATAGCAGAGAAATTAGTCAACATGCAACTAAATGATTTTCTGCATGAAGCCAATATCCTACACCCCAAGCAATCGGGTTTTAGGCCTGACCACTCAACAGAATCAGTGCTGCTTCATACAACAGAAACCTTAAAATTTGCCCTAGATCAGGGAAAAGATGCAGTACTGATTCTGTTGGACTTATCGGCCGCATTCGATACAGTCTCCCATGACATTTTGGGAGACAGGTTAGCGGATAGTGGCATTACGCACAAGGCTTGGCCTGGTTAACATCTTTTCTGGAAAACAGGCGACAAATAGTAACTTTAGGCCACTACAAATCAACAGAAAAACAGTTGCCATCTGGAGTCCCACAAGGCTCGGCCCTGAGTCTAACACTTTTTAATCTATATATGCTACCGCTGCTTAACCTGATTGCATCCTTTGGCATCGAGTCTATCTCGTACATGGATGACACTCAGCTAATTCTCATCCTTGACAAAAATTCCACAGCAGCTGAAGAAAAATTCCAGCGCTGTCTATCCGCAGTCATGGATTGGATGAAATCTAACCACCTCAAATGTAATAGCCAAAAAACGGAAATCATGCTGCTTGGGAAATCTAACGTCTTCATGCCCAAACAGTGATGGCCGACAGATACGGCTCCACCTCCTAATACAGTAGACACTGTGAAGAACTTAGGGATTAGATTCGATTCTGCACTATCCTTCCACCAGCAAGCCCTCTCGGTGGCGGGCACGTGCTTACACATGATAAAAACCCTTACAAATTTTTTTGATCTACTCCCTGTCACTGCTAGGAAAACAGTTGCAGTAGCATTAATCCTGTCACGCTTGGATTACTGCAACAGCCTGTATACAGGGGCAAAAAAGGCAGTTCTGAAAAGACTACAGACAGTCCAAAACGCGGCAGCCCGGCTGGTACTAAAACTACCTAGGGGGTCCTCGTCCACAGCAGTACCGAGAACACTCCATTGGTTGCCTATACATGAAAGGATTCTCTTCCAAATCCTAGTAATCATCTTTAAGACCATCAGGGCATCAGGACCCAAATACCTAAGGTCCAGAATTAAACCATACTTCACCCAACGGCTCCTGCGATTGTCCTCGGAAAACCTTGTAGTGCCCCCCCCCCCCTCCACCTGAAATCTAGAGGGGGAAAGTCAATAGCAGTCCTAGGAATGAAAGCCTGGAATAGTTTGCCCACCCAGCTGAAACTGGCACGTCTGAACCTATGTTCAAGAAACTCCTGAAAACCTGGATATTCGCAGCCCCAGATCATATAGTGCTATCAGTCATCTGACCCTTACACCCCATTGGGTTCACTAATCTCCTCACCTCAGACTTCCCTGCATCCGATAGCGCCAAGATGCTCATCGGAGTGAACGATGCGCTTTATAAATGCCTTCATTCATTCATTCATTCACACACAGGCCGTGCAGTGGCAGGACTGGAACAGGATTGGAAGACTACTTCTGTGGGTGGCACAATCAGTGCTGCAGGCCCACTAGTAGCATTTAATTTACAGGCCCTGGGTATATGGTATGCCACTTTACAAGGGACTTACAAGTAAATCAGATATGCAAACAGGTGTAAACCAATTATGCAATGGTTAGAGGCGAGACCATATGCACTTTAGCACTGGTCAGCAGTGGTAAAGTGCCCAGAGTCTTAAACTCAACACAAAGAAGGCCCGAGAAAGAGGAGGAGGAAGGCACAAAGTTTGGGGTCGCCCTTCAGAGAGGGCCGTTTTTCAACAGGCATAAAGTACTTAATTGCCCAATTCTTTTTTTATTAGTACTGCGCCATGTGAAGAATTTACATGACTGCCCACCACTCTTTTACTATGGTAACTAAGCTGAAGAGGGACTCAGCACACATTAAAGGGTGTGGTTCCTAAGGAGGGCGCGGCTGACAGCACTACTAGCCTAACAGAGGATGGGTCGCACTTGCAGCAGAGGGAAATCGCAAATCACTGATCAGAAAGCTCAGTTCACATGCATCATAACTGCAATTGACAGGAACAAACGTCCAACCTTTGCTTCATTGTGATTCTAGGTTATACCCGCTGCTCCTTGCACCAGGTCTACTCGTCACCAAATCCATGTAGTGAAACTCCAGCAAGCCACTTAGTTAGGTAAGCAGTTTATTCCATAAAACCTGGCACGGCACAAACAGAGTACTTCACACACTCCTAACATCCTTCATCAACTGACTTGGAACCTCACCAAGATTCCATTCACTATCCAAAGGTTCTACATGACATCACACAGTCCATGCCAATGTATTACAATGAATTACAACATAACAGTAAAGCATGCACTTCCAATAGCAGCAGCAGCTGGTTCATTGATTCCCCAGTATTCTACTATAACTTCCCACGGTGTTCTAATGAACAACTAGAACACTAACAAAATTGTGGCACATCCGAAGTTGTCTAGATGGAATCAAAGCTGTAAAGCTTTTCTTACAGAATATAAAGCAGTAAATGCAGACACAAAGAAGCCTGATAATAAAAAAGCCTCCCAAAATGGCCACCCAAGAAAAAGAGCCCAAACATAACTTAAATATGACCTAAATATAGCCCAATGACAGACATGCATAAAACACTTGATTAACCTGTGCAACAAATAATCAGTGTCCTCGTTTTAGCTTTCTAGAGCACTAACCATATTTTTATGACAAAAGCAGCCTCGTCATTTTGTTAATCTCTAAAGGAAATGCTTTTAGGTGTTACAGTTTGAATTCCATTAAGATGGCTTACGGAATGCCACTCTTTTGTCCTATATCCATAATCTCAGTGCTCTAGTTGTTCATTAAATCACTGTGGGAAAGGAGAGGACAGGTGCAGGACTCGGATGATGAAGGGCAGGGGCAGTGGTAGGGTGCCACCTTTCGAGTCTGCAAAGGCCAAAACATGATATTAAATAGGACTTTTCTGCCTTTGGTTACATTAATTACTAGTTAGGGATCATCAACCCAGCTCGTGAACACATTTAAAAGTGTTTTCTATTTATATTTGCTGTTTCAAGTTGTACAAATAAGGGCTAAAAATACCGGCTTTATGTAATTTTGCTTATTTTTGTACCCGCCATGGCATTAAAATACAGGTGGTGCTGGTATAAAACAGGCCACATGGCCACCCTAGGCAGTGGCAGCAAGCTGACCACACCCTACAGGTGGAAGGGGCAGTGGCAGCACAACAGACCGTCACATTCTTCTTGCATCAATTGCCACACTACATTAACTCAAAAAGAATATCATTTCCGATATCATAAGTCTTATTATGACTGTTATGATTTCACATGCTATAAGTTATATATTATGCTAGGGTATAAGCAGTGGAGAAAGGTTGAGGTATAGTTAATGTAGTGTGGCAATTGATGCAAGAAGAATGTGTACTGAGGTGTGCGGTGTATATAGTAATTTGTAGGTGGTGCATAAGTTAGATATGTAACTTCTAACTAGTGGTGCGTAAATTAGAAATTTAAGTTATAACTATAACTTTATAATTTCTTCAGCTTGTATAGTTTAGGTTGGGTTTGTATATAGAGAATAAATAAAGTTTTCCTAACTATAACTTAGCTTTAACCTTTGTTTTTTTCATTTAATGTAAATGGTTTCTATTTTTTAGTAAGATGTTTCAAATCCTAGTGTTATTTGAGTGTTGTTAACAGCAGTGTCGTAGAGCATAGTAAAGGGCAGTGTTGTAGAGTGTACTGTCATAGAGTTTATTGTGGTTGAGTGAAATACACTCAACAACTCCACCCCAACCATCGCGGAAAACGACGACCCCAACACCGCAGCCCGAGCCCTGCATAGATGGATCTCGGACAGCGCCAATACCATAGCCCCCCTCAAGAAAAACAACAATACCCCCACCAAGAAAGCCAGATGGTTTACCACTGAACTTCTAGAGTCCAGACGCACTTGCCACCGCCTCGAAAAGGCCTGGAGGAACACTAAATCCACAGAAGCCCACAACAACTTCAGAGCCGCCACCAACGCCCACCACCAACTCATCAGAGAAACAAGGAAAAAAGCGATTGAAGACAGAATCTCCACCCACGCGCACAACAGCAAGGAACTCTTCAACATCATCAAGGAGTTCGCCCAACCCACCAGCGAGTCTACTGACATCCCTCCCTCACAAGACCTCTGCGACAAACTCAGCACCTTTTTCCACCACAAAATCAAGAGCATCTATGACAACTTCGACGAAGACAACCAACACACTGAACCCTCACCAACCACCGCCGACACCCGGAAACCAGCGATTGACAACTGGACAGCCCTCACCACCGAAGACACACCGAAGACAATGAAGTCAATCCACTCAGGAGCCCCCACGGACCCCTGCCCCCACCACATCTTCAACAGAGCCGCCGACACCATCGCACCCATGCTCCGCCACACCATCAACCGCTCCCTGGCGACCGCCTCGTTCCCCGACAACTGGAAACACGCCGAGGTCAACCCCCTCCTGAAGAAACCCTCAGCGGACCCCACTGACCTCAAAAACTACAGACCCATCTCCCTGCTCCCCTTCCCAGCGAAAGTCATCGAGAAAGCCATCAACAGCCAGCTCGCCACATTCATCGAAGAGCACAACATCCTCGACTCCTCCCAATCCGGATTCAGAAAAAACCACAGTACGGAAACCGCCCTCCTCGCCACAACAGACGACATCGGCACCCTACTGGACAAAGGTGAAACAGTAGCCCTCATCCTCCTCGACCTCTCAGCGGCGTTTGACACAGTCTCTCACCGCACCCTAATACGCAGACTCCATGACGCAGGAATCCAGGACAAGGCCCTCGACTGGATCCGCGCCTTCCTCTCTGGCAGAACGCAGCGGGTCAGACTCCCCCCTTTCCTCTCTGACCCTACACCTACCACCTGCGGAGTCCCCCAGGGCTCCTCCCTCAGCCCGACACTCTTCAACGTCTACATGGCTCCACTCGCCCCCATTGTCAGGACCTACGGACTGAAGTTTGTGTCATACGCAGACAACACCCAACTCATCCTCTCCCTATCCAACAAACCCAACACCGCCAGACACAACTTTCGAGAAAGCATGGAAGTCGTCGCTAAATGGATGAAAAACAGCTGCCTACAACTAAACACCAACAAAACAGAATTTCTCATCATGGGCCCAAACCCCGATGCCTGGAGCGACACCTGGTGGCCCCCCAACCTCAGAAACCCGCCAACCCCCACGGACCACGCACGCAACATGGGAATCATCCTGGACTCCGAGCTCAAAATGGACCACCAGATCAACTCCGTCTCGTCTTCCTGCTTCCACACCCTCCGCCTCCTTTGTAAGACCTTCAAATGGATCCCCCTCGAACATAGAAAGACAGTCACTCACGCCCTGGTCACCAGCAGACTCGACTACGGCAACGCACTCTACGCCGGAATAAACAAAAACCTCACCCGCAAGCTACAGAACATCCAGAATGCCGCCGCAAGACTGGTCCTCAACCTGCCAAAACACTGCCACATCTCCCAGCACCTGCGCACACTCCACTGGCTCCCCGTCGAGGCGAGAATTACCTTCAAGATACTCACCCATGCACACAAGGCCCTCCACGGCACCGGACCAGCATACCTGAACAGCCGACTCAAATTCCACGCACCCCAAAGGACCCTACGATCAGCCCAGCTCTCCTACGCCATGGTCCCCCGCACCAGAAACACCAGATCGGGAGGCCGTTCCTTCTCCTTCCTTGCGGCCAAAGCCTGGAACGCCCTTCCGCTCCACCTCAGACAGACAACATCGCTCCCCATCTTCGCAAGAAACCTCAAAACCTGGCTCTTCGACAGACCCCCTCCTTGATGGAATGGATCCTGCACCCTCCCTACCCCTAGTGCCTTGAGACCCTTACGGGTGAGTAGCCGCGCTTAACAAACTTCTGATTGATTGATTGATTGATTGATTGAGTGGAGTAGAGTAGCATTGCATGTAGTGGAATTAAGTGTTATATAGCGGGGGCGTGGTGTGCCGTATAGTGGAGTGAAATTTTGTAGATTGTAGTGACATGTTGTACAGTGCAGTGGCATGTCCTACAATGCAGCTGAGTGTCGTACAGTGGTGTATCCTCTACTGTAGTGTTGAGGAGTCAAGTGTAGTAGAGTGGAGTGGAGTGTCCTCGAATGGCATGGAGTTGAGTAGAGTGTTCTGTTGTAGCATGGCATAGAGAGTGTCATAGAATGCATAGAGTGGAGTAGAGTGTTGTAGAGTTCAGTTTTAAAGAGTACAGTAGAGTGTTGTATAGTGTAGTGATATACATTGCAGTGCCGTACAGTGGCGTACAGTTGGGTAAACTGTTGTACAGCGTAGTTGAGTGGAGTGGCACAGCGTGTAGTGGACTAAAGGGTCATATAGCGGAGTGGCATTTCGTATAGCACAGTACTGTGGAGTGTGGTACACTGTAGTGGGTACTCCAGTGTTATACAGTGGAGTGGCATGTTGTACAGTTAAATGGTATTATGTCTTCTAGAGTATGTCAAACTGTCGTAGAGTGGAGTACAGTGTAGTGGCATGGAGTTGAGTACAGTGTTTCCAGTCATGTCGTTTTCACGCTATGAGTGAGTACAAAGTCTAGGAGAAATGTGTTGGTGCCCAAACGCATTTTGGGCCCCCTCCCCCTTTTACTTTTTTTCTTTGCATCCCCTTGACGAATCTCTTTGAAACTTTGCCAATGTAGAAAGAGAAATAACTAGCAACTTAATAGGACGTGTATTCATGAATGCAACCCTTTTGAAATCAAACAGTTTCCCTTCTGTTGTTAGACTGAAGTGGAAATAGTAAATCTAACCCCTGCAAAGTCCACCAATTTACCTACTGTTGCCCAGAGTCAAGTGGGAATCGTAAAACTAACCCCTGCGAAGTCCAACAAGTTCCCTACTGTTGCTTAGACTGGAATGGGAATAACACATTGTACCCCTCCTAAGTCCAACACTTTCCCTATTGTTGCTTAGACTGGAGTTGAAATAGTAAATCTAACCTGTCTGAAGTTGAAAATTTTACCTATCGTTGCTAAAACTGGAGTGGGAATAGTAAAGGTAATCCCTCCAAAATCCAACATTTTCCATTCTATTGCCTAGACTGAAGTGGGAAACGAAATCTAACCCCATATAAGTTCAACAAGTTCCCTACTGTTGCTTAGGCTGGACTGGGAATATTAAATGTAACCCCTCTGAAATCCAACACTTTCCCTGCTGTTGCTTTAACTGGAGTGAAAATAGAAAATCTGATATTTACGGAGTCCAACACTTTTCCTAATGTTGGTGAAATAGGACTTTAATTATTATTATTTGTTTATATTTAATATTGTTTGTTTTCAGTTTATAATGATGTTTATATGTGTTTTTTGGGAGTTTTAATATTTTACTATTTTATATATTGGTAAAATTAATTCATGTGTTTTGGAATTGAATTGCTTATATTTTTTATGTTGTTTTTATTTGTGTATGTATTGTGTAAATTATATATTAAAATATATATATATATATATATATTCATTCACTGAAAAAACCATAGGTTTCAGGGATGTTATAGTTAGCTGGACATTTCACTCATACAAAACCATAGAAATTCCACCGTTATAGTTAGTTCAGCTAACTATAACTCGCGCCCCCGCAATGCACTGCTGATGCCATCACATACTACATCATTCATGACATGGTCAGTGACATCACTGATGACATCACTGATGACATCTCAAATGACATCACTAATGACATCACTGACGACATCATCCACGTGAAAATCTGATGCACCTCCTCACACTCAAATATAACCTTTCATACACCCACTGTAAAATACAGACTACCATTTTCTAGATCATTGACACACCAATACCAGTTACTACATACGCACTCACTGATTGCTAGGTCTACACACACATCCACTCATTCATCCATACAATAACTCATACATGCAGTCACTCATCAATACAACACTATCATATGCACTCATACACCTATACAGACAATCACACACCGCCACTCATCCATGGAGTTACTCACACACCTACTCAGTCATGCTAAGAATCTATCACACTCCCATTTACTCACTTATACAATTATACACACACCACCTCACTTATTCATACAGATACTAACGCATACTTACTGTTATGTAATCAGTGATACAAGTACACACTGATCTATACAGCCAGTCTCACAATCACTGACTATCATGTAGAGTCCTTTATATACTTCAACTCTCACATACACTGCCTTTTACATATGTAGTTACTTGGACATGTACCACTCAGACATTCATTCACTCACCAAGACACTGATACACACACTCACGCACCCATACAGCTGTTTCCACGTGCACTCTTGAACCTATACACCCAGTGAATCAACCACTCACACATCTATGTACAGAGTCACACACCTCCCACCCACCCACACACACACTCAATCTCCCCCAAAAATACTCAGACAACCAATGAATAACCTATATAGACACTGATGTAGCTACTGACCAACCCATGCAGCAGCTTACACAACAACAGACAGACTAATACAGACATTCACACAGTTTAGTCACTAACCCATGCATTCAGTAAGACACATTTAATCACTCACTTATACAGTCAGTCACTCACCTACTAAATCCTCCATCCAGACACTTATACACCCACTCATTCTTCCATACACCTTGGAATATATATAAAACATATTAAAAAAATTACAGAAACACACAGTCACTGGATGATGTCGTCAGTGATGTCATCAGTGATGTCATCAGTGATGTCACTGACCATGTCATGAATGATGTAATATGTGACGTCATCAGCAGTGCATTGCGGGGGCGGGAGTTATAGTTAGCTGAACTAACTATAACGGTGGAATTTCTATGGTTTTGTACGAGTGAAATGTCCAGCTAACTATAACGTCCCTGAAACCTATGGTTTTTTCAGTGAATTTCAAAGGTTTTTTAAATGCTAATTTCTAACTATAATGTCCCTGAAACCTATGGATTTTTCAGTGAATTTCTAAGGTTTTTTAAATGCTAATTTCTAACTATAACGTGCCTGAAACCTATGGTTTTTTCAGTGAATTTCAAACGTTTTTTAAATGCTAATTTCTAATTATAATGTTCATTAAACCTATGGTTTTTTCAGTGATTTTAAATTATCATTCCATTCTCAACCTAGTGAAACAGCCGATATCGCCAGTTTTCCAACAATAGCTTCCGCAAAAAAATTCGCCACAAATGAGAGCGACAACTAACGCTAATAATATGCAGAGTATGCGTTCCCGTGCAAAAATAACACGACAACACCACTTCCCGATATTTTCAACGAGCAGCCAAATCTGGGGTGCGATCCAAAAACAGGCGATAAGCTGCGTTAGCAGTAGGAATTTAACATCTGCCTTTTACTGGTGTAAAGCAGGACGACTACCTACAGTGTGATAGGGAGCCCAGCCCAGAACCACATCTGAAGACCAACACATGTCATAGAGCTACTGACCATGCAGCTCCGACACCCAAGAAGGCCACAACACCCACTGCCATCACCCTCAGGACCTCCCCCCCGGACCACCCCCTCCCTACAACCACCCAGGAAGCGCAGAACAGATCAGCGGACCTTCCAAAAATGGCATGGTCCTTCAGCCACACAATAGCTGAATCTTGGGAGATGTGGCAACCAAGTATGTGTGAAGGACGCAAGTCACCCATCAATAAAAATGCACACAATACCAAGTGTAGCGGTGATGTGGTGGACAGACCTCACTATGCAGAGCAGAAACATCTCCATGTGGACATATACTGCTGGTGCTTGTAGTGTTGTGGACAATAGACGCAACCATGTTACCTCAGGCAGTGGGGAAGATCTCGGTCATGTAGCTGTGTTGTCCCCCCCTGGAAGCGGAAGCGGAGTGGGCTGGTCCAACGTACGCCACTCCAGCGTAGGAGTATGAATAAATAGGCTGGGGCTCTGGGCGTGGTTCACTTGTGGGAGGGCCAAAGCATCTGCCAGGGCGGCAGCCCTCACCCTGCCACAAGGCCTCCGCCGTGACCGCCGGCCTCCTCGACACAGGCCCCCTGCGAACCCAGCAGCAGAGCACCACAGACTTATGTCTGTTCAGACTACTGCCTTCGATCTACACTGCGGACAGCAGGGCTCACAATTCAGATCGAGTCGCGATTGCAGATGACGCAGTCCAGTAGGCAAGAGACATTGATCCCAGTGCGGCCCGCCCGGACCACGCATCATCGCAGACTGCGCACACACTGAGTGCTTCAGGTGCCACTAGCTCAGTGCACCACAAGTCAACGCCACGTGGACTTATTAAGACAGAATTCATTAGGCAAAAGACATTGCTACCAGTGCGGCCCGCCCGGACCACGCATCATCGCAGGCTCCACACACGCTGGTTGCTTCAGGTGACACTAACTGTATAGCTCAACTCAACGCCACGTGGCTGTGGGCCCTTGCTAACCGCTGCCTCCGGCCTACACTGCGGTCATCAGGGCTCACATTTAAAATTGACTCTTGATTCATTAATTGCAGAGTCCAGTAGGCAACTAAGTATTACGTCCCTAAAACCTACATAATATCCTTTTAGTATCCTTGCTTCAAGAACTTGTTTTATATCAGTTATAGCTTTAGTACAATGACCAAATTCATCTTCAAAGTCCAAAGGAACACTGAATGGCAGTCTACACTGCGGACAGCAGAGCTCACAATTTGAATTCAGTCTTGATTTATTAATTGCAGACAGAATTGTACTCTATGTCCTCGAATTTTGTCAAGAGGAAGTGACAAAAAGCATTCCTTGATGTCTGTGCTGACTACTGCCTTCGATCTACACTGCGGTCAGCAGGGCTCACAATTCAGATCGAGTCGCGATTGCAGATGACGCAGTCCAGTAAGCAAGAGACATTGCATCATCGCTGGCTACGCACATGCTGAGCGCCACACCTACCACTAACTCTATGCAGCTCAAGTCAACGCCACATGGCTGTGGACTCTTCTTGACCACTGCCTCCGGCCTACACTGCGGTCAGCAGGGCTCACAATTCAGATCGCGTCGCGATTGCAGATGATGCAGTCCAGTAGGCAACAGACATTGCATGATCACTGGCTGCACACACGCTGAGCGCCACACCTACCACTAACTCTATGCAGCTCAAGTCAACGCCACATGGCTCTGGGCTCTTCCTGACCACTGCCTCTGGCCTACACTGCGGTCAGCAGGGCTCACAATTCAGATCGAGTCGCGATTGCAGATGACGCAGTCCAGTAGGCAAGAGACATTGCATCATCGCTGGCTGCGCGCACGCTGAGCGCCACACCTACCACTAACTGTATGCAGCTCAAGTCAACGCCATGTGGCTGTAGGCCCTTCCTGACCGCTGCCTCCAGCCTACACTGTGCTCAGCAGGGCTCACAATTCAAATTCAGTCTTCATTCATTAATTTCAGAGTCCAGTAGGCAACTAACTATAACGTCCCTGAAACCTACATATTTCGACAGTGTATTCCATAAATGTTTCATCTTTTGTTCCATACACCTACACTGTGGTTAGCAGAGCTTACAATTTAAATTGAGACATGATTTATTTATTGCAGCGAGAATTGTACTCTATGTCCTCAAATTTTGTAAACAGGAAGTGACTAAAAGCATTCTTCGATGTCTGTGCTGACTACTGCCTTCGATCTACACTGCGGATAGCAGGGCTCACAATTCACATCGAGTCGCGATTGCAGATGACTCAGTCCAGTAGGCAACAGACATTGCTCCCAGTGCGGCTCGCCCGCAGCACGCATCATCGCTGGCTGCGCACACGGTGACTTTCGGTCCACTGAGGTACGGGTACCGTCAATGCTGAGCGGGTGTGCAGCCTGCGGTGATGGCCCGTCCCGGCGGTCTGGACAGCTCAGGTTTTGTGTGCCCAGCTGGACCGCAGTAGGCCTGAGCCATCAGACAGCGCAGGCCTACCGCCACGTGGCGTCGCCTCGCTGGTCACAGAGTTAGTGGCAGCGCAAGGGCTGAGCGGGTGTGCAGCCTGCGATGAAAAGCCCAGTGCACTGGTATGTCCTCTGCCATGGCAAAATCAAGACACAGCACCAAATGTGAGACCTGGTGGCCTGCGGAGCGGGGCTGCATGATATGCAGGGTGCCGTGTCCGCGGGCCCCGGGCTTGGGGCTTGCAGCGGCACGTGGTAGGCCCTCTTTTCTACACGCAGGTTGCGAAAGGTGAGCAGAGAGACTTGTTAGCGCAGTGGCAGGTCAGTCACCTCCAGGCAGTGGGAGTGGATGGGGTGCAGTAGCCTGGGTGTGCAGCGGCGGACAGTCACCTCCGAGCAGTGGGAGTGGATGGGGTGCAGCAGCCTGGGTGCGCAGCAGCGGGCAGACACCTCTGGGCAGTGGAAGTGGATGGGGTGCAGCAGCGGTGAGCAGACACCTCTGGGAAGTCGATGGGGTGCAGCAGCCTGGATGCACTAAGGCGGGACAGAGAATTAGGCGTGTGCAGTTGTATGTACTCTGCCATTACTGATTCCATACTACGTTTCAGATGAGTAAGCTTGAGGGCTCCACTATGTCCCGGCACGTGGTTGGAGACACACCGGTGACGGAAAGGTGAGCTGTGAGGGTTTTGTCCACAGTGTGGGCACTCACTGTCCCTCTCCATCTCTTCCTTTCTCTCCTTCACACTCTTTCTCTCTCTCTTCCTCTCTCTCTCACTCTATCTCTTCCTCTCTCTCACACTGTTTTTTTCTTTCTCTCTCTCTACCTCTCTCTCTCTTTCTCTCTCTCTCACTCTTCCTCTGTTTCTCTCTTCCTCTTTCTCACACTGTTTCTCTCTTTCTCTCTCTCTTCCTCTCTCTCACTGTTTCTCTCTCTCTTCCTCTCTCTCACTCTTTCTTTCTTTCTCTCTGTCTACCTCTCACTCTTTCTTTCTCTCTCTCTTCCTCTCTCTCACTCTTTCTCTCTCTCTCTCCTTTGATGGACGCATGACGCACAATCTTATCTTGCTTTTTGTCTAGCAGGCTGTGATTCACAGATTGACGACCCCCCCGACACGGACATCCCGCCATGAGGCGATGACTTCAGTTCCACTGAGTTAGTGCCACCAGAGCTGAGCGCGTGTGCAGCCTGCGATGATGCGTGGCCATCCTGCAATCAACACCCACTTTGAATTGTGAGCTCGGCTTGACCGCGTGTACGCAACGCCTGAGGAGGTTGCTTCGGCACGTGGTGGACCCTCTTAGGCACACGCCGGTGGCGGAAGGTGAGCAGAGAGGCTTGTTTCCGCAGCAGCGAGCAGTCACCTCTGGGGGGTGGGAGTGGATAGTGTGCAGCACCCTGGCTGCACAAGAGCGGGCAGACACCTCTGAGCAGTGGGAGTGGATGGGGTGCAGCAGCCTGGGTGCACAGGAGCGGGCAGACACCTCTAGGCAGTGGGAGTGGATGGGATGCAGCAGTTTAGGTGCGCAGGAACGGGCAGTCACCTCCGGGCAGTGGGACTGGATGGGGTGCACCAGCCTGGGTGCACAGCAGCGGGCAGACACCTCTGGGCAGTGGTAGTGGATGGGGTACAGCAGCCTGGGTGCACAGAGGTGGGCAGACACCTCTGGGCGGCGGGAGTCGATGGGGTGCAGCAGCCTGGGTGCGCAGGGGCGAAACAGAGAATTAGGCGTGTGCAGTTGTATGTACTCTGCCATTACTGATTCTATACTATCTTTCAGATGACTAAACTTGAAGACTGCACTATGTCCCGGCACGTGGTTGGAGACACACCGGTGGCAGAAAGGTGAGCTGTGAGGATTTTCTCCACAGTGTCAACACTCACTCTCCCTCTCCATCTCTTCCTTTCTGTCACTCACACTCTTTCTCTCTCTCTCACTCTCTATCTCTTCCTTTCTCTCTCTCACACTCTTTCTCTCTTTCTATGTCTCTTCCTCTCTCTCTCATTCTTTCTTTCTCTCTCTCTTCCTCTCTGTCTCACTCTTTCTCTCTTTCTCTTTCTCTACCTCTCTCTCACACTGTTTCTCTCTTTCTCTCTCTCTTCCTTGTATCTCACTCTTTCTCTCTTTCTCTCTTCCTCTCTCTCTCACTCTTTCTCTCTTTCTCTGTCTTCCTGTCTGTCTCACTCTTTCTTTCTCTCTCTCTTCCTCTCTCTCACTCATTCTCTCTTTCTCTCTCTCTCTCTCTCCTTTCATGGACGCATGACACACAATCTTATTTTTCTTTTTGTCTTGCAGGCTGTGATTCACAAATTGTCAAGGGATGACACGCCATACCTGTACCTACTTTTATTTTGTTGTTTTGTTTAAATAAAATGTTTTATATGTAAATCCATAGATGACTGAGATTCTTATTTGTCCAACCTCACATGCATCTTCTTTACTATAATTGTGCGACATCAGCCAATTTGTTACGTTCCAGATTTCCTAAGGTTGCTGTCACATTTGTTTGTGTGGGGGGGGAGGTCAGGGGGGATGGCGGACAAGGGGCTGGTGGCGGGGAGTGGCGGAGCAGTGTTGGGTGTCCGAGCTGCATGATCGTTCGCTCCATTGCATCTGTTGTCATTTACGTGTGGCTCTGGGCTGGGCTACCTTTCATATTGCAGGTTGTAGTCCGACTTTACACCAGCTCGGAGCAGGTGTAAACTTTCTGCTACTAACGCACCTTATCGCCTGTTTTGTACTGTCTTCGACGATCTTGCTGGTGGTTGAGACACTTGCGAAGTGATGTGTTCACTGCTTTTTGCACGGGAACGCCTACTCTACATCTCATTAGCAATATTTGCCGGAGTCATCCGTGACGATGCTTTTTGAGGCTGCTATCGCTGGTAAACTGGTGATATGGGCTGTTTGCTCCAGCTTGTGAATGGTGCGTTAAATTTATCACCAGTTTGGTTGCCTTAAAGTGCCATTAACTCGGCGATATGTCCTTGAGAATATACCCCTTGGTGTTTGAAAGACTTAAGAAGTACTCGAGTGCCGCGCTGAGAGCCGCGCACCCATCGCTTTCACAAATTTGCTATGACAGGGCGGGAGAGAGCGAGGTAGAGAGACGGAGTGAGATAGCACAAGCAGCGCAAGGCCGCACGGGCACCTGGCTCCACATGCCAACATGTGTGTGTGCATCGCCATCCGTGCACAGGCAATTCCCCCACAATGCAGCCCACACACATAGCAATCACAGAACATCAGCAATGAAGGCAATGTGGTACAAAACTCCCCTCATACTGGTTCTGTGTCCGGTGTGTGTGGCGGGGTGATGGCTGCATGGCTGTGTGCCCCTGACACATCAGACTGCGTAGGTGATGGGGCTGCATCAGATGTCGTCCAGCACCTATGCAAAAACAATGTCTGGCTCACAGAGACGGAGCTTGCCAAAGGGAACACCCCCGTTGCACATGCAACAGTCAGTTCTTCCCTGTGTTGGGACGAGGCTGATTGTGGCACACGAGTGGACAATCTTTACAACACACCTCACAGTTAGACACCAGTGGAGTGGCATAGGCTTTATTGGCATGTGCATGTGAGTACGGACGAGGCAACGGCCACAACAGGCACGGTCATGCTTAAGATACTTACACGCAGAATGGGTACATGTCGAGGGGCAGATGGTGTTGGGGCTGAAATGGACAAGATTTATCACATATGGCAACGCTCACAGCCCACCTTGCCTTGCTCCCCAACAACTTAGATTTCCTAAGAACACCCAAATGCAAAGCCTCGCAGTACCACACCAGCCTTGACTGACATTGAAATCTACCTCTCAGTGTAAAAAATGAGACCACAAAGTGTGCACATAACATTTCTTCTTTTTTGTGTGGAGGATATGCCACAGCTCTGAGCAATGATTTGAATATGTGTGCAACGTTGTGGGACATGGGTTGCTGTTTTCGTGGGTGTCAAGGCCATCCCATGCGGGGGTACCACAGGCAGGGGCTTCTATGTGTGGGCTGTGGATAAGTCGGATGGTTTATTTGGCATCTGCACAGTGCCCCGTGTGAGGGGGCACGACTCACTGTACGTGGGGTCTGCATGGTGCTCTGCCTCCGGGGTGCGGCAATTGTCTGCTCTGCCGACAGTGATCAGGTGTGAGGGTCCGACAGGTTCACATGTCGTGCTACATCGCCATGTGTGTGCTCTCACCGAGGAGTGTGTCCAAATTGGCAAAGTTGCCAAACGACGCTGTGTTGCTCGGACCATGGACCTGCGTCGCCTTGGACAGGTGTGTGTGCACATGCGTTATTCCACGCACCTGCATCCAGAGCTCGACCGAAGGGAGACGTGTTCTCTGTTTTGGTGGGATATGTGAGCAATCCCCACTGTGCAACAAGTTGTTGAGCCATGTGCTGTGGGTGGCAATAGGATGTGGCTGCAGGTACGTAGTTACTCGTCCATGAATGCCCGTGCAGCTTCATGTGCAATGTGTTCCAATAGTACGTCGTTGTCGTGTTCAAGGAACACCAGGGTGAGCCAATCCATTAGGTGGTCCGGGCAGGTGTGCTCAGCCCACGCCGTCTCACCGATCCGCAACACAGCCCAATAGGGGAGCGCCTCGATGTGGTCACTGCACATGAGAAATTGTGCCATCTCCCATGCACAACTACCAATACATACGCAGTATGTCAAGGCATCCGATGCACGGCTGTCTCGGTTACACTCCTGTTCGTGATCCAACAGGGGCGCAAACACAAGTCATAGTCCAATTCATCAACAGTTGTGTTGGATAGGCAGACATCCATGGGACACTCGAATGTGCATGTTCGGCAGTGGAACCAGGGCTGGACGCAGGTGACGTGGGCAATGCGGAAGCTGAGCCTGTAACTGATCCACATTCCATCTCTGTTAAGTTAATAACACATGAATTTTCTACTGTCACCCCTTCTCCACTATTTCCAGACTGAGCATAATTTCCAAACGTGCGACATTCTGTTTATCTCGCCGGAATAGATATACAAATCGAAATTAACGCTACATCGAATTTTCAAAACCATACAGGGCCATATTCACAAGAATGGCGATAACATTATCGCTGCTTTAACGGCAGGAAACTGCCGCTAAAGCGGCGATAATGTTATAGCTGGTTTTGAGAATATGGCCCACAGTCTTTTACAGATGACAACTTACACTTTTTCTTTGTGAAAAACTCCTAAACATATATAAAGTACTTGTTTAACAACTAGTTACACATTATGCATTTTTTAGAACCAATAAAACACCAGACTTTACTAACACTATGTTATTTAGAAATAAAAAATACTTTCAAAGTTAAAAATATCATCTCAAATACTTAACCACTACTACAAAACACATAACACACCTTCTTAATTTCTAATTTACCTTCGTAGTTGGTATGCAGATTTCAAATGTCACAAACGCATGCAATTCTTTTCTTGTCACACAGTACATGTAATGCACCGCTTTCATCAAGAATGGAACCAGTAATGGCACAATTTCCCTGTTGCTCCACACATAAATACATGTAAAGAACAAATCAGAATAGTTCCTTATATTTTTTAGATTGCAAAACATCTCTTTATTGCTTATTTTTGAACTTTCCATATAAACAGTTTTTTTAAGGACACATACAGGTGAAAAGTTCAAGGTATTGTATCAACACTTTCTAGAACATTCTACGACACGTGCAGGTTAAAAGTTCATCATTTTTTTAAACCTACCGATATTTTTTTGCAACATTTTCTCCAACATTTAACGGCACGTGGAGGTCAAAGGTTCACCATTCTTTCAAGTTTCAACTGCACCTTCCAAATACAATTAGCAGGTGTGGTTGAGCTGAGCAAATTTCATCCTATAATATGTACTCCACGTATAAACTGCTTTTTTATTAGCCAATCACAAAGATGCTTTTCATCAAAACTAATATACACCCTACTTTTTAGGACACAATACATTTCATCTCCCAATCGGTTAACGTTTTGTATGTAAAAAAAAAAGTAGTTCCCCATGTTTAAACATATCTCTTATTCTACGAACGGACTGCATGAGCTACAGACATTTATCCATATCTTCTAGCCATACCTTCAAAATGCTAGTGTGAATTGTAGGACATAGCTATGTTTTCTGGTGCAAGAGGTATGCAGAACAGAGACGTATTGACTTAGACCTAGGTTTACAAAATGTGCACATTAAATGGTTTGCACAGAGAGGATTGAAGTGGCACCAATTGCTCCCTTTGGTTAAAACCTGTTTGCATCTCCAACATCCTGATCTCATGATTGTGCACTGTGGTGGTAACGACCTAGGCACATTGACTGGGGTAGGTTTGGAAATGCTTATGAAGGACACCTTTGGACAATTGATGTTACTTTTGCCTCAAACTGCCTTTGCATATTCCAATATATGCCAAAGACAGAAGTGGAAATGGTCAAACCAATTTTGTCATAAGATTGAAAAATCTAGGAAGAATGTCAACAAAGCTGTGTCTGCATACCTCAGAGACCATAGAATGGCTCTATCTACAACAACAACATATGTTTCGATATGGCTGATATCTACAGAAGTGATGGAGTACACTTCACAGATGAGGGAAACCGAGTTTTCCTGATTAACCTGAAGCTGCGCATTCGCACTTACATGAGGCTCCAACTAATAAACACAAGGGCTCTTTTTAGAGCCGCCTTATATTCCCAATTTCGGCTCGCAGAGTGTCAGCTGTGGTTCGGCTAGCAGAGGGACACCTGCGGGCTGTCGGGCAGGCTCGCAGAGGAAGAGCTGCGGCCCGTGGGCTCAGCTCGCAGAGGGAGACCTACGAGCCCGTTGGCTCGCAAAAGCACAGCACCGTACTGGCTCGCAGAGGGAGAGCTGTGGCCTGACTCGCAGAGGGAGACCAACGGGCCAACAGGCCTGGTAGCAGACACACAGCTATCAGTTAACGGGCTGGCTTGCAGAGATACAGCTGTGAGCCCTCAGAGCTCCAACCCGACGGGCTAATTCGCAGAGGGAGAGTAACGGGCCGACGGGCCTGCTAGCACAGACACAGCTACGAGCTAACGAGGTGGCTCACAGAGGTAGAGCTGCGGGCCCGATGGCTTGCAGACACAGAGCTGCGAGCCGACGGACTGGCTTCTAAAGGCATAGCCACGAGCTGATGATGTGGGGAGAGGGAGCGTAAAAGGAGTATCTTGCCCAGACAGACCTGCGGGATATTTTCAGTATTGCCTCCCAGAGGTAGAATTACGGATCCGATGCCTTTTAGAGGGAGAGATGCGAGCTCACGGACTGAGTCACAAAATGGCTCACAGCTCGCAGTCGCAGAGCTGCGAGCCGACGGACTGGCTTCTAAAGGCATAGCCGCGAGCTGGTGATGTGGAGAGAGGGACCGTGAAAGGGGTATCTCGCCCAGACAGAGCTGCAGTATATTTTTAGTGTTGCCTCGCAGAGGTAGAACTACGGACCTGATGCCTTGTAGAGGGAGAGTTGTGAGCTGACGGACTGAATAACAAAATGGCTGCCAACACTTCCTAGTTTCAACAGTTCGCAGCCAATGAGCCGCAAGCTCGTGCTCGTAACGCTTCAGCCAATCAGATGTCAGAATTCTTAAATATCGATATCTGGAAAATTTGATATTTCTCTAAAACTACTGAACAGATTTACCCGATTTAAACAAAAGCATGCTTTCTGGACCAAGACCTTTCTCTGTGCCAAATTTGGCATAATTCCGTTCAGCAGTTTAACCTGTAGCCTTGTCTAAAGTTTCCTATGGAAATTGCATGGAGAAAACACGTTTTGGGACCCCCTTTTTTCTTAGCCCCCCCTTGACGAATCCCCCCAAACTTTTAGGATAGGAGCTGACCTAAAAAGAGGAACTTTTTGGAAAATTTCGGAAAGATTCGTCAAACGAAGCCAAAGTTATAAGCACATCAAAAAATGCTTTTCCTATGGAAACGTGGTCCTAACTATAACTACCTACTGGCGACCGCCAGTAGGTTATATATATATATATATATATATATATATATATATATATATATATATATATATATATATATATATATATATATGCTTTTTAAAGTACTATATTTGAAATACTAAAATATTTCAAATTCATGTAACGTAAAATAAATAATTTACATTGTGTCATTCTATATATATATTTATATATAGTATTAAATAATTAGTGGCATTTATTTACCTTACATTATATTCATTTTATGTAATATAATATTTAAGATTTACTACTTTAAACTGTATATATATTAAAAAAGCAATATTTTGCCTGTTTTTGATGATATTACTTTCCACTATATGTGTTTTTATATTTTTGCCATTTTCATTATTGGTATAGGAACACAATATTGTGGTAAACAATATTTTGACACTATATTTTTGGCAACCAAATTTTTTACCACGATATTGTGTTATTGAACCCCTTGCAGGACTCATTATGCACAGATGTGCAGTGGCTGGTGCAGGAGCCACTTCCTCCGATGCCCACCTCCCCTACCTATGCTCTATAGGGGGGGGCATCAGTAGTGAATCAGACAGAAGCAACACCAAGACCAATGGCAGCTACTCACCCTCCAGCCAAAAGTCCACTTGGATAGAAGGATTGAACATGGTCCTGATGTTCTTCACAATGGTGGGGCGAAGGAAGGTACTGCCGGTCCCTTGCAGCTCTGTAGCCAGTGCAACCATTCTGTTCCTTGGACAGGAAAATCTCCTCCAGGCTCATACTCCCCTGGCGTAGATATGTGGAGCTTTTAAGCTGATTGTGATGCATTTGTTGTAATTGTTTGTAAAATACTGCCCGATTCTAGGTTACCTAGGCCTCCTGACAAAACCTTAGGCTTTATTATGCCAACTCAACAACATGAAACCAGGACCCTAGTGGACTGTAACCCATCTTCTTTAACAATCAAGTTACTTTCTTTCTCCTAAAATGAGCTTTTGAATCTGAATCTTTCCCTTCTTTCTAGACACAAATCTCAACTTTGCATGCTGGCTCTTTTTTACTTTTCTGTCTGACATATTCATCCTCTCTGTAATAGTCAGTCTATCCACTGTCTTTTTACTCTCCCCAGAGTCCTTCAAAGATTGGGAAGAACAGCTATCAGAATACTGATAAAGATCTGGCTTTTTAATTTTTTGATGGCACCCCCTACAGTATTTCTGCTGTGGCTGAGATTCAGTCCTGGAATTTTTTTTCCGTTGTCTGACTTTTCTTTATTTCCGCTGCTGTTTTTTCTTTACATGAACGCTAAGACTTATTTTTTGTTTTTGAGTTGTGGTTTTGTGGCTCAAGAACCTAAAGAATCCCAGCCTACCCATAAATATACTTCTGCAATAATTTTAGAAAGCTACCATTCACAATCTTGAACAGGAAATCTAACCAAGCACTAGAGAACTGTTTTCCCTTGAACATTATTAAGGACTACAGAATAGACAGTCTCAAAATTACCTATCAATTTCATCCCTAAATCAAGAGCCGGTGCACTTCTGTGCTTGTTCTTTATTTGTTTGGGACACACATACTTAGCATTCTGTGTTTATCTTGGGGTGAGGATATGCTTCCTCCAATTGATTAGTTAGCGAGCATATCCACAATGGAATTCCACCTTCCTTTGTGGGGTTTTTGCCAATGATCATGTTAATAGTCTGTTGGCTAATTTTCTTCCCTGCATGATGCTGCTTTGTGCTGGACCAGGAACCAACACTACAGTCATGATATCTGTAAAATGTACTGTAGAAGTCGTCTATATAAAACTACTGATTGATTTAATAACTGTCTTGACTCCAGAGTGGCTAGGTTTGCTGTATCAGGATGCCGAAAATAACCAGCTAACATGGGCGAGGTAGCCCCTGGATTACGGAATTCTTACATTTTGCACTACATGTGGTAAATGACCACCAAACTGAACTTGGTGTTTCTGATAGCCTATTTTGATCTGTAGTGTGTGATACAGTTCATATTCTGAGGGTACACAGGCACCTTTATATATATGAAAGTTCCTAGTGTTTGCATCAACAGGTGCAAAGTCCATCTAAGAGGTAAAATATTTTAAAGGGATATGGAGCACATGCATTTACAACAAAAGTTGCACCCCCCACTCCAGAGAAACCCTTTATTGTGAGGTGTTGTATTAATGGTGCCCTAAAGTTTACTCTTATTACAACAGGTTGGTCCACCAATGTAGAACAGATTCAAATAGCAGAATGAAATTAAAAATGAAATAGAAACAAGCAATACCGTTTACCAGTCAAGGGCATGACAAACCTGCAGCAGTGCGGAAGCTCCTGTCTGAACTGTGGGAGGACACAAATATTACAAAGGACATCTCTGCTAGTAATAATTATTGGAAAAGACTTGTGTCTGTGACTCAGGATCAATCAAAGATTGGCCCCATACCACTGATACGTTTTTGTAATTCCCTACAAGATACAGCCCACTTTTAGGTTAGTTAGATCCTCTATCAAAAGCTCCAGTTTTACTATGCCAATTTACCAATATGAGACAGGGAACCTGGTGGACTGTAACTCACAAACCGCCTGCACATCACATGAGGATGGTGACTTCTGGGCTACAATCAACTCTGTGATACTTACAGGAATATTAGTTGTTGGTAAGTTCTAACAATCCTTTTATTACAAATGGACACACAACAATCCACAATATATATTTTAAGATCTTATTTAAATCAAATCCTAATCTAGTAGAAATAATGTGGATTGATGTAACTATAAAAGTAATTATTATGCAAAATATTAAGAAACACTAAAACATTGTAACAATTGCTTTAAAAATTAATTTTATAGAATGATGCAACCAATCTTTGTTCACTATCCCCTCCCATCTAGCCCTTAGCTAAACTAAGGTACCAGTTGGTGCAAGCATAAATTAAAACAATGAGTCTCCATTGCATTGCACAGATCTTCCATTTATTGGAGTGAAAGCACTCTTTAGGAGGACTGATACACATTATAACCAATGTAAATGCAGCATAATGGTAAAGAGGAATAATTCCAAGTCCCTCAGTATGTAAATATTTCTTGTTTTTTGGTCCTCACAAAGTGCTGGCAGGCAGCTAACACTGTCTCTAACCAAATCTAAAAACACAAGGTCTTCATTTTAATTACTTAATGACAACAAACTGTTTTTGAGAGGCATTTATGTGTCTCAGCATCAGCCTTTCCCAAGCTGATCACTTGTACATGTACTATGAGAAGCAGACGCCCTGGCAATAAAGCGACTAAGCTGTGATGAAATGTTTTCCTTGGATAAAAGAATGCTGCTGCCCATCATCTCCTCCCACTCCAGGCAAAAGTCTGGCTACGCCGCTAACCATTGCACAATACTTGAATGGAGCCTTTTACACTGTAGAACAGACACATTTTCCACATCACGTAGGGATGTAAAAGTGTAACTTCTGAAATTGAAAAAGCTCACAGAAGTTGGAAGAACACTTGACTGCACGGGAAGAATATTTCGGAATTCCCTACTGGCAGACTTTCTCATACGGATCAATGGAGGTTCTAAGAAACTGATAACCGTGCTTTTCAGAACAGCCTTAGAAGCATGAAAGAGATTAACGTAGCAACCAATCCCGGAAGAGTCTGCCTTGTGCATTGAAGCAACCACAGAGATGCACAAAACACTGTCATACAATTGATTTTCTACTCAACTTACTTGGAATTTTGTTATACCACAGCGGGTCATTCTAGATTATTTAAACATGTAAACAAGTTTGTTGATTAAAGTATGGTGGACCACTAGTGATTGAGTGCTCAAGCCTCTATCGTCACTGAGCGGGGATGGTGAGATCAAGTGCTGGAAATGGAAAAAGGTACTCTGGAGGTACATAAATTGGGGTGTGAAGGTGCCGAAGCGGAAAGTGGGTAGCGTCATAATGGGTAGGGTCATAAAAAGCAGAGTCTGACAGTCAACGTATGCCTTTATGCTTTAAAAAAAATGCTGCAAAGAAATTGGCCGCAAGGATAAATGCAACAGTTAGGGCACCTCCTGTAGAGATCTTGTCTGCCCAGAGCTATACAAGGGTTAGTAATAATGGTAAGGATAACTCTAGTGATTAATGTGCTTGCTGGACAGATTTGGGTTTTGTCTGGTCACAGTTTTGAGTCAAAGTAGCATAGATGTTTTTATGTGCCTGCTGCACTAACATGGCTAAAAAGGGTTCCTTTGAGTAGTAATTCAGTTTTATTAGTACAAATAAACCCAACAACTATGTTACATTTTAACTCCTGACTTTGTATTTATCCCAACCACTCACTCTTAACATTTAGGGGCAGGTTTACCAAGATTTCACATCAGGGTTGCTTCACTTTTGCAAAGCTACTTTGTGTGGTTCAGTAAATACAAAGTAATGCAATGCAGCGCATAGTGCTGCCTTGCTTTACTTTGCGTAAGGAAGGCGTTCCATGGGTGGAGCATGGGTGTGCCCATGCATTCACCCACAGATTTTGATGCAATCCCAGATTTACTAAGGTGACCTCGAGCTGCACCACGATGCTTCACCTGCCTGAAACAGGTATAAAAATGAGAAATATTATTTCTCTTTGTTACTTCTTCTTTATATGCATGCTGCATTCCACAACACACATAGAGAGAGAGAGGAAAATGCCTTTAAGGGTTGCTTTTGTGCAGGAAAGTTACCTTCCTGCACAAAAACAATCCAGCCTGTAATGCAGGCACGCTTGCACCATAGTACAAGGGTGCCTGCATTGGTGCTAGGCAGGAGATAGCAAACATGCGCCACATCTTCGTAGCTATGGAGCATTTCTGTTGTCTCCCTTTAGTTCAACGCTGTGCAACAATTTTGCTTGCTGCGCTGTCTTACGTGGAAAATAAATTAGTAAATATCCCCCACGAGAAAGGACAATATGTGACTCCTACACCTTGTACCCCTTACTGTCTTCTGTAACATTTCTAGTACATTGATTTCCAAACTTATGACTTACAGTCTCTGTATAATGTGTTTGTGTGATCTAAAGTGCTCTGACACCCTACATTCGAATGAGTAATGATATAAAATAATTCAATAAAATATTTGTGATATTTAATTTATTTGTCTAATTACTCAAACAGAAAGATACATCTGACATTCAAATAGTGCCTGCATATCTCTTATATGCAGGGGTTGAACAAAGTCAAAAACCTGCCTCCAAATCATAGTACTTGTGAAGTGATAATAAGCTGTGTGACTTTGTTTCCCTATTTCATTGGCATCCAAGCGATAGGTGTCCAGCCAAAATGATACTCGAACAAAAGGAGGGCTGATGGCCCTTTAAATTAAGTCTTCATTTTGGGCCCAAATGGAAGTGAAAATAAGAAAGCCCTCTCACTGCCTGCAGCAGTGGTGACTCCTCCGCTAAGGCAGAGCAGCATCGCCCCACTGCCTTGAAGCAGTGAAAAAAGGAAAAAAATAAAATGATAATACCATAATGTTATTATTATTTTAATTTGTCCTCCTGCTGCAGCAGCTTTGCGTGAGGGGGCGGGCGGGGCTGCAGAGCAGGGGAGGAGTGGTAGAAGACTCCTTAATGAGCAATGACTGGTCAGCCCTCTCGAGCCGCCCAAAACAGTCATGCACACTTTCCCTGTTCTCCATGCAGGCTGCATTACAGCCTGCATGGAGAACATGCCCAAGCCCCCAGTCCCTGGCTGAGCACCGAACTACGGCCCTCAGGCCAATCACAACACTGCAATGCAGCATTGTGATTGGTCAGGGGAGCCTGAGTGCTTACCAATCACAATACTGCATTGCAGCGTTGTGATTGCTCAGGGGAGCCTGGCTGTGTTTCCTGGAGTCCGGAGGAGATCAGGAGCGGTGACGTGGGACCAGCATCATGGTAAGTGTATTTTTTTTTTATTGAACATTGTGCCGTGCATGCCCCCCATACCCCTCCCCTTGCCCGCCCTCCACCCGCGAGCTGTGCCGGCCGCCACTGGCCTGCAGGATGCTGCTCAGTGCAGGCACAGGCACTGCTGAATGTGTCCCGGTGTCTACAAATTATGCATATTTCACTGGTGCCAACCCGGATCCAGGATCAATGTTAGCTGACAGACCTCATTATTTCAAGAATTACAGTCTCATGATGCAAGTATAATTATATTGCTTGGGAGTTACCTAATTTGACCCTGCCAGTGGAGTAGGGCCGGGGCTGCATTTGTCTAAAGATTAATGTGAAACTGTACGGAGATAGTACAGTAAAGTACTGTCACTCCTTAGTTTCAGGTAGTATGGAAGAATATTATTACCTCTTTGTTGCACTGCCATAGCTGAAATATGAGCTGCTGAATGAATCCGTTGAAAGTAATCCCACTAACAAGATAAATCATTTAATTCAGGGTGTAATGGATTTGGCCTCAGAAAGGGAGTGAATAAATGAAAACGCTACAAAATATTTGACAGAAAATAGTCCTGTCATCTTTCGTATGTGAGTAAGTATGATGTGTAAACTTTAAATAATTGTTCACAATGTTCATCAGAGGCCAATTTTGAAATTAAATAAGAGCATTTTCTATTCATAATCAAAATGCATTTATTATTTTTTACAATTATTAGAACAACGAAGTGACTTAGTATTCCAAAATATTCCTGACTTAATATTCAAAATGAAAAGCGTACTGGTTGGAGTGGGCTTCCTGTACATGCATTCCACACAGTAAAGGAATGATTGCGGCAAGACGTAAATAATTGGGCCAAACACCTATTGTTAGACCCGGGGTTCAAAGCCCCTACCTCTGCCACCCGGATGCTAGAACCGGGGTTCAAATCCCCTGGTTGGCTGAGGTAGGTACCCGCGTTCCAACGTCAGGGTAAGGAAGGTCACCTTCTGAGATAGCCCCGCTCACCCCCTCGGTAGCTTGGCATGAGCAGCCAGGCTTATCTTCAAGGCCAATGTGTACAGTATTTGCAATCACGCTCACAGCAACCCAATGATGACACACAAATAGACTCCACACGAGTTTTATAAAACGAGTATACATTTTATATAAAAAGATATACGATCAGACCACACGATATAAATCCAACATATGCGTATTCGTAATATTCCTCCTGGCCGGTTGTTAGGCCAGCCAGCCCTTATCAGTTCTGGCGATATTGATGAGCTCTTCCAAACATCCTACTCTAATCCTAACACCGTGTTATGCAGATCGTAATGCTAGAATCAGGTACTGCTGCAATGTAAAAATAATGCAATGCGTACACAACAATCAGGCACTTTGCGATGTAAACGTAATGCAATGCGTAGCACAACCACCAGGTACGTCGTTATACAGATGTAAGGCAATGCATAATGCACTAATCAGGTAGTCCGTTATGCAGAAACAGTGCAATGCGTAATACTCTAATCAGATACTTCGCTATGCAGAAATGATGCAATGTGTAGTACGACAGTCAGGTACTCCGTTATGCAATAATGGAATAATGCGTATTACACTCCGGCACCGATCAATGTGCCGTAGGCGGTCTCTCCGCCTCTCCTTCTGACTTGCAGTCAGACTCTCAACAGTTGCCCCCAACTCATGTACGATGTAACCAAAAAGTGCAGCTCCGCACTCCGGCCCCTGTACTGGCACTCCCTTGGCAATACGGGCCGCGATACGAGCCGAAGCAGAGGCTCGCGCTGCCGGAACGAGAGAGAGGCTGAGAGCGTCTCCCTCCGAGCCCGCACCCCGCCGCAGGAGTCAAAACACGTTATCTGGGGGGCGCGAAATCCCTCTCCTCTCCTCGTCCAGCGGCTGGGCCTCCAATGCAATCTTTGTTCCTTGGCAACGGCGGGCTCGGGCCGGCGGCTCAGCTCCTCCAGGGCTACTGTTACGAAGATATCAGGCTGCCACAGGGCACACGCACACAGCGCCGCTGAGTCTTCCTTGAACTTCGAGTGCCCGATCACTGGGCACTCCACACGCAGGTCTCAGGCTGCACGAAGATCACTCGCGCAGCGCTGCTGAGACTCACTTTAACTCCGGTGCACACGATAACAAGGCGAATCCTCACGAAGGTCTCATGGTGCTCCACGCACCCGCACACAGCGTCGATGAGACTCACTTGGATTCCGGTACACACGATAACAAGGCCAATCCTCACGAAGGTCTCACAGTGCCCAACGCACACGCACACAGCGTCGATGAGACTCACTTGGATTCCGGTGCATAGGATAACAAGGCAAATCCTCATAAAGGTCTACCGGTGCCCAATGCACCCGCACACAACGGCGATGAGACTCACTTGGATTCCGGTGCACACGATACTTGACAATCCGCACAAAAGGTTCAGGCTGCACGAAGCACACGCACACAGCATCGCTGATCCTTGCTTGGACTCCAGGTGCCCACGATCACAAGGCACGCCTTACGAGGGTCTCAGGCTGCAACAAGCACGCACACACAGTGCCACTGAGACTCTCATGGAAACTTTTGTGTTCCTGTGTTTCCGCAACAGGGAGCCAGCTCACCTCAGGCCCTTGGGGATAAGTTACTTCAGGACACAGCACACAGCAAAGTCCTTCAACCAGGGGGACACAGCACACAGTAAAGTCCCTTTAGCCTTTCCTTGGTTAAAACAGCAAACTGCAGGCCAGCCCCAGAACACACAGCAAAGGTCAGTCCTATCCTTCCGTCTATTCAGTTGTTTCTTCCTTGGCAAAGGACCTCTTGACCACGAAGTAGCTCCAGTCTTGTTCACACTTGATCAAGCCATTCTCCAAAGTTCAGGGGCTTCAGCTCTGATAGTTATACCCCTCAATGGCTTTGAAGTCTTTGTGTTCAGGGGGCACTGACCCCTGTTCAAACCAGTTCTGGGTGCCTCCCTGCCAGTGACACCTTTATCCTTTGATTAGTGGGGGTCTGGATTCTCAATCACTCAGCAGGAGATGGGACAATTGTTTTATAGCAGCAACCCAGGCCTCTTCACCTCTAGGGGCTACTCCTCCCCCTACACTCCAGATGCAGGTCAGCCTGTTGCTGTCTCATCTCCTCCCCTGGGTCAAGACATTCCCAGATCCTATCGCTTTCAAATCCAGACAGTCAATCCACAACCAGGCAGAGACACACAGAAATGTTAGAGCACAAAAACTCAGCCACTTCTAAAAGAGTGGCTTCTGAACACACAATGCAAAACCCACCTGCATAAAAAGATGTGTTATTACATTATGAGTTCAGGCATACTAAACTTCACCTTTCCATCTTAAGCATTTGGGAAGATAGGCTGGAAAACATGTTACACAGCCTCCCCATTCTGTCCTATGGGCAAGATGGCCTTCCCACAGTGAAAAACAAAATGGAGATTATTTCACTGTCAGGACATGGTACACACCTTAGTACATGTCCTACCTTTCACATGCACTGCACCCTGCCCAGGGGGTACCCTAGACCTACCATAGGGGTGTCTGATATGCATAGAAAGGGAAGGGTAAGGTCTGGCAAGTGAGTGCACTTGTCAGACAACATGGCAGTTTAACAAACTGCGCGCAGGCCCTGCCATGGCAGGCCTGAGTTCCCTTTTTAAAGCTACTTGTGTGGGGGTGGCACAACTAGTGCTGCAGGCCCACTAGTAGCATTTGCATTACCAGCCCTGGCACACATAGTGCACTTTACTAGGGTCTTTACTAGTAAGGCAAACATACCAATCATGGACAACCAATTTCCATTACACTTTACACTGGGAGCACTTGTACTTTGACACTGTTTGGCAGTGGCAAAGTGTCCAAAGCATCTAAGTTGGCAACACAATGTCAGAAAAAAGGTCTAGGGGGAAAGCAAAAAGTTTAGGGAACTTTAGCCAAAAAAGGCCAAGTCCTACACCTATCTGTTGTCATAACCGTACCCAATAAAGCATGCCAATTATTTGGCCCTGAAACGATTCAGCAATCATGAAAATCATCTATAACAGACAGTTAAAAACATGTAAGGAGAAATTGAGCCAGAGAACAAAGGCCTTATTTGTGGTTGGGCAAGGCTGGTGCGTCAGAGACACCACCTACACATACCAGCCGTGACAGGCCTCCTGAATTTAGAGTTCTCTGCCATGGTGGACTCTGGCCACTGGAACCACTGCGGAGACAAGAAAACTAGACAGCATGTCAAACCCGCTGTCCCTTACATTATGTACAAGTAAGGGATACTTTCCTGCACAAAAGCAGTCCCTAAAGGCATTTTCCTCTATTTGTGCTGTGGAATGCAGCATGCATATAAAGAGGAAGTAACTAAGAGAAATAACAATATTTCTCCTTTTACACCTGTTTCAGGGAGGTGTAGCATTGTGGTGCACCTCGAGGTTTACTCACCTTGGTAAATCTGGGTGTGCCTCAAAATCCATGGGTGGATGCATGGACACGCCCTTGCTCCACCCATGGAACACCTTCCTTACCACTTGGCAGGGTAGACTCTCAGATGGCAAAGTTCAGGTGCAGATGCAAGGTAGTTGGAAGCCTGTTATGTCCCTGAGGCTTCAGATTAGGAGGCCAACCAACTAGCCCTTGGAGTCACTCTGGGTTCTGGGATCTGCGTTCAAGTGATGCTGGTCCAGTCCTTCTCACCCAGGCAAGAGGGCAACGGGCAACAGGCAGCAGGTCAGGGCAGCAGCTCCTTTAGAGCAGTCCAGCAGAGTGCAGGTCTATGTAACAGCACAGCAGTCATTCTTCCTGGCAGAGTATCCACTGGTCCAGAAGTGTGCTGAAGTTGTGGTGTGTGAGGTCTTTCTTTTATGCATAGTTGTGCCTCTGAAGTGGGGAGAAGCTTCTAGAACCATGCATTTGAAGTGCACAGATGGCCTGTCTTCCTTACCCTAGCTCCATTCTAACTGGGGGGGGGGGGGTATGCAGCCCTTTGTGTGGAGACAGGGCACAGCCCATTTAGGTATAAGTGAGGCTGGGACCAGCTCCTCCCTCCCATCCTGCCAGTGAAGACCCATCCACTAACAGCTAAGCTCCCATTGTGTGTAGGTGTCTAGGAGGAATACTCAAAGCCCAACTGCCAACTACACCCAGTCATGTGATCAGAGACAGGCTCCAGTCACCAAATGGCTAAGGCAAGAATATCAATTTTTAGAATTGTAATTTAAAATCTGACTTCACCATAAGTTAGGCTTTTAAATTAGCATTCCAGAGACAACAAACATGAGCAGTTATCTCTTTTCATTTTGAAATTACACCTATAACATGTAATAAGGCAACTTCAGTATTACCCTATGGAAGAGATAGGCCTTGCAGTAGTGAAAAATTAATTGAAGAGTTTTTCACCATCAGGACAGGTAAAACTTAAAAGTGCATGTCCATATTTTTTAAATACACTGCACCCTACCCTTAAATATGTCCAGACCTACCTTAGGGGTGAATTTAGTGTATTAAAGAGGAAGGTTTGTACCTGGCAAAAGGTTTATTTTGTCAGGTCGAAATGGTAGTTTAAAACTGCACACACTGCAATGGCAGGCCTGAGACATGTTTAAAGGGCTACTTAAGCGGGAGGTACAATCAGTGCTGCAGACTCACAAGTAGCATTTAATTTACATGGCCTGGTCACATTGTCACTTTTCTAGGGGCTTAGAAGTAAATGAAATATGCCAATTGGGTATAAGCCAATAATTGTATCATGTTTTAAGGAGAGAGCGCTATAGGACTGTTTAGCAGCGTTAAAGTGTGCAGTGTCCTAAGGCCAGCGAAAACAAAGTCAGCACAAACAGGAGGTCTGAAGGCAAAAAGTTAGGAAGAAACCACGTCATTGATGCCAGGTCTAGCAGTCATTCGTACCAAGAGCTTCTCAATGAAACAGTATTGGGAATATTCACTTTCAGGAAAACCACGCACCCCTCCCCCATAGCTGGTAAAAGAGACAGGGAAACAGGCTACATGGCAAATGGGACACACCTTACCTCCTTCCTTTAAATGAGGCCCAAAGTTTTAGTGAAGTATACATGTTTACAAAAATACAGCAAAGTCCTTGGCTATGTTTTCACAACATAACCTATGGACATACCCCTCAAAATACATTACCAAACAAAAAAAAACATTCACCCACTACCATAAATGGACTTTGGTGTAGTGGTTTGACCACATTCACAAAACCCAACTCCAAGAAGTAAAATGGACAAAAAACAATATAAAGCTACACACAAACACAGAGTGCCTCAAAATAATATCCAAATAGACCCGTTACACTAGCACACATTAAACTCTAATGCAAGCAAATCCCCCTTTGTAGATATGCGCACATTGATGAAAGGGTAGTCTGACAGAATATCGAGCACAAAAATATTGCGTGTCTAAAATACTGTGGCAAAACAACTTAGGGCAAGAATATCGAGAAGGTAAGAGCAAATAGGTAAGTATAGATTTGCTATTCTGAACTCCACATCAACACACCGCGAAGATATATGTAGCGATAAGGTACATACATGTGCAGTTAAGCATAGTAAATCTTAAGCTTACCCATTGAAACTTATCTTAATAAGATTCTTGTCCACGATATTCTTACCATGATATTTTGGTCACACGATCTTTTATTTCTGATATTTCGGGCAATCACCAACAAAAGGTTCTCAGAAGTAACCTGAGTATGTTCAGAGCAAACCAACGCAATCTAATTCAGATTTATTTCAAAATAGCTCTGTTTATTGTCACAAGTTATGTCATTACTGGGCTTTATCCTCTAAAAGACTTGTTTAAGGTGTTTTGAGATGATCTATCGGCAATGACGAGATACTGCTATTGATTTAAATACGGACATTAATTGAGCAAATGTATTCATTGATGATTACAGGCATTTTGCATAAAATGGAATGGTCATCACATATTTTCGCTTGATATTTTATATAGATTATGTAATTATTTTTTAATGATCATGTCATAAATGTATATATAGTATGTAGATTATTTCATCCGGTTTGAGCTTCACTGGCTTCCGTTGGTCCAAAGAATACAATTCAGAACACTAGTTGTCCTTCACAAGGTTAGTCACGGTCTCTTTTCTTCGGTAATCGGCATTGCAGAGGTACATTTCTTTTAGAAGTTCCTAAAATTCTCACTGTTTCTTTGGAGAAGGAGCATTTCCCTGTGTAGCAGTACAGGAATTGAACTCTTTACCAGCAGAGCTTTGCACTCAACTCCCCTTGTTTTCTAGAAGGAACTAAAGGGGCGTTGCCAAGATGGCAGACGAGTGAGACACCTTTACCGTCCCTGCCTCCGGCCCCAACAGCCTAACGATGTACCGTTGCCCTGGCACAGCTATTGACTGGTGCTGCAGGGTTGAAGACAAGAACGTGCTCCTGTCTGCCGCCCTGAACATCACCCAGACGGCCATTGGGATCTTTGGGCACTGGCTGCCAAGGTCGGGACCATGCAGGCAGGTACGCACCGGGGCCTATAGCTTTCGCTACGCCAGGGACTTGGACCCTCCATCATAACGGGCCCTCGGGGCCCGACTCTGCCATGCAAGAGTAGCCTGCCCTCTGCAAAGTTGTGAACACAGGGCTGGATCATTCCCCCTGCCCGAAACAGCCTGCATGTGAAAGCCAGATGGCTATTATTTGAGCGCCATCTTTCACTTCCACCTTTCTACCCACTAGGGGGTGATAAGCCTGGCGACAAGGCTACTGCACAACATCAAAATAAGCACTCCATCCTACGCTATGAGCGATAGAGCTTGGCTCCACTACATTTGAACACTAACTATAATGACTAGGGCGCCCTTCCCGTTATCATCTACCTGCACATATAACTTTCTAGCTGCCGCCCTGGGTAGGGGCTGGTCTGCCTGGCAAATCGCTCCGGCATTGGCGACCTTCCGCCCAGCATCGTATGTCTGGCTACCTGGGGCAGAGGGGACAGAACGGAGTAGTGGCACAGCATCCCCTGCCCCCAGATCCTTTGAATCTGGCTACTGACTGGGGGCCCGATTCACAAAAGTAATCTGAGACAAAATCATAACTTTACGACTTTCGGTATTCACAGAAGGCATTTAGGGGTACTAAAGTTAGGATTTTGTCTCAGTTAAACCTAAGTTTCGGTCTTAAGTTAAACTTAAGACAAACTTAAGTTTAACTGAGACAAAATCCTAGTCGTAAAGTTAGGATTTTGTCTCAGTTAAACTTAAGTTTGTCTTAAAATCCTAACTTTAGTAATGCCTTCTGTGAATACCAAAAGTCGAAAAGTTAGGATTTTGTTTCTGATTACTTTTGTGAATTGGGCCCTGGGTGTTTTGGAGGCTTGGTTCTTTTTTGCCATAGGATACAGTGGAACTACACATGCTACAGATCTAGTAGGTGCCTGTCGGAGCCTGTCGGAGCCAGGTGCGATGGCAGCAGCTCAGCCCAAAAAGGACCGCAACCTTAAAGATATGTTCTCCAGGCCAACTGGCGGCCCCTCCGGAGACTGTCCTTCTGTGCCTAATCTAACTCAGATGCACGGCGACGACGCGAAGGAGGAACCGGTACCCACTCCTTTCATGAATCTCTCTTCACGTCTCTTAGAGAGAACGTGCAGGCGGTCAAAAGGGACCTTTCCAATGAAATAAAGGAGATCCGGAGTGACCTCAACTTACTCGGGGACAGCGTAGCCACCTTGGAGGAGCAGGGAAACGGACAAGCGGAAGATGTAGAGGCCCTGCAGCAGGAAATCATTTGCCTTTGCGACCAACAGATTGATCTCCAGTCCCATGTTGAGTATCTCAAGAATAGATCCCGTTGGAATCACATACAAATTAGAGGCATACCATTGAAAGCGGAAGGTGAGGATCTTATCGGATACCTCACAGATCCCTTTCGTGCCATCCTGGTAGCACCACCGGACCTTGAGATGAAAATTGATCGGACACATAGAGCTGGCCTCCAACGATCAGAGTCGGCCCTGCCTGTGAACTTCCTGGACTGTATCCACGATTTCCAGGTGAAGGAAAATATTTTGCGCTGGGTTTGGGAGAAACATCCCATCACCATCAAGGACCAAACACCAACACTCCATCAGGATCTGGCAGCTATTACCTTACAGAAAAGATGCAACTTCCATCCAGCTGCTTCTCACCTTCGGAACTTGGGGGTGTCTTACTCTTGGGGCAACTGTTCTGCCTCATTTTTCGCCTGGAGGGAAAACTTTTTCAATTGCGATCCCTGGAGGAAAGATGTTGAGTGCTGGGCATAGACCTGGATGCTGATGGATTGTCATCAAGGACCCTTCTCATCCCGTTCAACGTACCGCCACCCTCGCTGGCGTGGTCGCTGGGGGAGGGAGGTGCCCGCCCGGACCCTGCAACAATTGCCAAAGGACAACAGGCAGTGTTGGAGTCGATACCTGCAGCTCTGTCTAAGACTGACTCTCCATGACATAGCTGGGCACGTAACTATCACCAATTACATTGATGACTGGCCAGGTGGCAGGTCGGGGGGACGGGGAACTGTGGTCAATGTTTTGGACCCTCTACATTGGACATTTGGATTTTTAGTTGTATTACTGTGGTTTTCTTTTCTCAGTTTGGGGTTATACTCATTCATACAGCAGTCATAACACGGTACATATATGGCACTAACAAGGCCCAAGGAACACAACACAAATCCTTTTACTGGACACAGAATGACGTTTGACATAGCTGTTAGGCCTACCTTGAAACATAATGGCGGTCACTTCCTTCAGGGTCCTGATCCTTAACGTGAAAGGCCTTAATCATCCAGTCAAATGCAAGGCAGCCCTATCCTATCTAGAGAACTCAAGGGCAGACATATGCCTACTCCAAGAAACACATCTCCTTTCAAAGGACTGTCATAGACTCCGCTCACGCACGTTCCCACACCAATTCTTCTCCTCCGCATCCACTAAGACAGCAGGGGTGACTCTTCTGGTGGCATACTCCTTTAAGGGGAAAATTGGTTACAAGGTGGGAGAAGTAAAGGGCCGGCTCCTTGCCTTTCAACTCATATTCACTCTTTCGTGGTAGGTACCATTTACAATTTGATTGAGGGACAAGAGGCTTTTATACGTTCTGTACTGACCGAGGTGCTTTCGACATAAGAGAGGAGGGTCCTCGTGAAGGGCGGGGGATCTCAACTTAGTCTTGGATAATAATTGGACAGGACAGTACATAGACATGGTCAATGGGGGCATTGTCGAAAGAGGGGCATAGGTGGCTTAAGGACATGGGGCTCCAGGATCTATAGAGAATGTTTCATCCACACACACACGCAAATATTCCTTCTTCTCTTATGTGCATAAATCCTATGCTAGGCTAGATTACTTCTTAGGTACAAATGACATATAGACACTAACCTCTGAGATGGAGATTCTTTCCCCTGCATTGTCAGATCATGCAGCAATATCATTTAGAATGACACTCCCCTCAATGGACCGTCCTGTACGGACCTGGAGACTGAAAGACACATTGCTGCAGTGTCCCGAGTATGTGAAACAGGTCCACCAAGCCATTAGTGACTATCTCGCACTGAACGACACTCCCAAAGTTTCCATTACCAAACTATGGGAGGCCCTCAAAACGTTCATAAGAGGGGAATTCATAGCTATATCTGCTGCAGTTAATAAACTGCACAAGGAAAAGAGAGACCATTTGTCCCAGCAGGTGATAGAACTGGAACGTATTCACCAGCGCACTGGTGCGCTGAGAGTTTGCTGTTGACTGACAGCCCTCCACGTACAATTGGCAAGCATAAATCTCAAAAAGACTGAATATGCGGCCCTTCGTCACTCCTTCTATGTCGGGTGGGATAAATGTGGCAGCCTCCTGGCAAACAGATTGCGAGCCCAGCAACAAGCTGATGGAGTGCATTCACTCTGCAACTCAGCTGGGATACAGATCACAGATGATAAATCCTTAGCAGATTTGTTTAAGGATTTTTATGCAGAGTTACACACCGGCCACCACCTAGATCCTATGGACTGTGCTTCATATATCCACGACACGCATATGTCTCTACTGTCTCCTGATCTGGTGGATGCACTAGAGAATATTATTCACATTGAGGAAGTCATTTCAGCCATCTCTCGATAGAAGACCTCGAAATCTCCAGGGCCAGACTGTTTAATTATTTTGTCACCCCCGGAGCCAGTCCCACTTTGATGCTGACTGCCTCAGTGGTACTCATACCCAAGTCTGACAAGGATAGGCAACAGGGCAGTTCATACTGCCCAATCTCTCTTTTAAATGTGGACCTCAAGTTATTCACTAGCATTTTAGCCTCTAGATTAAGCCCCCACATGTCATCTATCATCGACATGGATCAAGTGGGGCTTATTCCCCAAAGACAGACCATTAATAACAGTAAACGTATTCTGCACATCATAGAGAAGGCTTTGCGCACGGCAGGAGAGCTGATGCTCTTAGCGATCGATGCCAAAAAGGCCTGTGACAGAGTTCACTGGCCTTTTCTAGAGTGAGTCCTAGCCCACTTTGGGATTAGGGAGAGATTTAGGACCTGGGTGCTGAACTGTTAACATCTCCCCACAGCGACAGTTAGGGTGAACGGCTATGTAGCCGCTCCATTTCCTTTTAGCAAAGGCACACAACAGGGGTGCCCATTATCTCTATATGGAGCCCCTAGCTCAAAGAGTTCGTGAGAACCCCAAGAATACCGGGGCCACATTCAGGGGGGAACAGCATACGATTCGTTTATATGCTGATGAAGTGCTGGAAGCTTTTTGCTTGGCCTCTGGGTTTCGAGTTAACGTGGCTAAATCTCAGGCGCTGAACCTGTCACTGTCCGATGCTTTAGAGGCACAGCTTGCAGCACAGTACCCCATTCAATAGGTGAAGATGGCAGTCCCATACCTGGGGATCGGATTGGCCTCTTACACACAGACGACTTCCACACTTAATTACCTGTCCCTATACAGACAAATCAAACTTGATCTAATTCACTGGAAGCACCATCAGATTTCCTGGCTTGGGAGAATAGCTACTCTTAAAATGACTATCTTACCTAAGATTCTTTATCTTTTTCAAACGCTTCCATTGGCACCCCCGAAGGGGTTGATCTTCAAATTACAGACAGAAATGCATCAATTTGTCTGGTCAGAGAGGAGGCCACATATGAGGAAAGAGCTTAGCTACATTTCACCTCATGCTGGGGGTTTAGGTATCCGAACCTCCAATTATATTTATAAATGTTCACTAAGGTGGTTACATATTGGTATTTAACTCCAGAATGCCTTCACAGGGCTGATCCGGAACAAAGCACGGACTGTTGGGGAGGTTATGGAGCTACAGGGACACTAGTACATCTCTTATGGGATTGTCCTTGGATTTTAATATACTGGACCCAAGTAATGGACGATATTGACCTGCATCTTGATACCCAACTTACTAGATTTCCCTCCCACACGCTTCTGGGCCTACCTAACCCCCTTACATATCTGCTGACATCCAGGCGAGGGTGACAGATAGCAATGGCTTTGGGCACAGCTGGCCAGAACATTCTCGCACACTGGGGGTCTACACACATGCCTACATTTCAGGGGTGGCTCCACCTTCTGTGGTATATCCTTGGCATGGAAAAGATTACAATATCCCTCACTAATCAAGGTGTATCCTTTGGAGAACTGTGGCATCCTTACTTGTCTCTCCTTTCGCAGGACTTCCTGGAATTAACGTGTCCTAAACTCTTTGCATATTGCAACTGTCTAAGTTTGTCCCTACTACCAAATCATGTGCTGATTCTTAGTGCTATGAATTGTGCTGTTGACTACTTTCCTTCACAGGAGCAGATTTGGTGAGTTTGGGGAGAGAGTTGGGAGGGTCATCGGGCGGGACTGGATTTGTTTTGTTATAACCCAATGCCAAGAACTGTAGACCTTTGCATGGTGCTGTGTACTGTTTTGCACTTGTATTTCATCATTTGCCGTATTTGAATAAAAAGATTTGAACCATGAAAGGAACTAAAAACATTACCTTTATAAAATGCTTTTAAATTGGTCTTATCAATCTCGCCTATTACTTTGACTTATCTGAAAGAACACTCTAGAAATATTCCAAACATAACACAACACATTAATTGAAACAGAGGCACTGAAACAGGTTAATAACATTTGAAGTCCAGTTGAATACTTTGCATCCTATTTTAAAGTTACCTCTGACAGTCTTGGAAGTACAAACATATGTGATGTGATGGGCCTGGTTACGAGTCGATCAGTGTATTCCGACTCGTGCGTAAACCCCTGTTTGCGCACCAGCTGTATTACAAGTTGGAAGGTATTTAACATATATGATAATTATTGGATGCATTAAATACCTCAACCTTTGTTCAAGTTCGGCAGGCCAAACCTGCGGAAATTCAACAGGGTAAAAGCATATGGTGATTACCTTATCATGGAGATTTTGGTGCGTTAAACACCAACATTTGCATATTATTCCCCACAAACTCACAATAGGTGCTATTTATCGCACCCAATAAATCACACACCTGTAGTATCATTATTTATCAGGTGCAATAAATGGTACCTATAATCATAATCAGGGCCTAGATCTACTTTTGCTAGTTATAATAAATCCGCTGTTTGAAGAAGGCTATCACTTGCAAATAGCTTAAATCTTGCCCTGCTAAAAGAGACACTTATTAGGAATTTCTTAAGAATCAGATGATGTGTTGATGCATTTTTTGTAAGGAATATTACATGCCAGAATGCCTAAATTATATGAGTGAACGGTGTAGCTTCCTGAAAAGAGAGGGTTTGTTTTATCAAATGTTCTCTTAAAAGGTGTATATGTACTCACTGTCATTATGGTTACTGATAAAGGTCCCTAGATAAACATTTAAAATACAGAAATTTGCAACAGTTTGCGGAACAAATTAGTTATAATAGAAAACTATTATTCATCCTGCCAATTTTTGCATATAAATCTTGTGAAACGTATAAAATAGATTAGTAAAGGCACACCTAATTCATATATGGGAAAAGCAGCCATTCTTAAGTATATATGTATAAGGTACACATCAATGTCTTGTAGGGATACATTTCAGTTTTGTACTATCGAACTAGGAACCTAACCTAAATATGTGTCATAAGTCTAAGTTGATAGTTCAGTAGGTTTCATATTTATCTTAAGAACACTTTACACATCAAGCTATATCAGTCTGTTTTTTGGTATGCCCAGGATCTTTTTAGAGTAACATCTTGTCTGTAGTTTATTGCTTTAGCGTCACAGTATTTTTCACAGTGGGGTCAGCCAATACATTTCGCCCCTTAGTGGCACAGGTCACCCAGTGCCTTTTCAAGGCTGAAAATGTGTATACTTTAAAAACCTTTTAATGTGTATAAGAAGAAAGATAATTAATTCAGAAAAATTAAAATCATCCTGAATTGTAACAATGCACACATTGAAGTGGTGGACAGCAAACTTGTGCAAGAGCAAACAACTTGGTAGCAATATGAATGCACAGAATAAAAAAGCTAGCCAGACTATAGGAAGCAGAGGTAAACTGAGAAATGGGATAAAAAAATATCCCTACTATGGTCTGCCTCACTGCATCAAATCATGGAGTGGAGAAATACAAGATTAATTCATGCACTTAATATGACAATATAAGACAGCACAAATACAGGTTACTTTTAATCATATATCACAAGAAAAGGAACCCTCTGTAGTGTAGTTCCTATTTCCCTAATAGGCTCTGCGCATTGGAATAATATACCCTATAGGTTTGACATAGGACTGAGGTCGGTATGTCCCTATCGAGTATATTAAACTTAATTACTTTTGTGCCAGCTAACTCAGAGGCCACTAGAAACTCCTTGTAAACAAGAAGGGAGTAGTTTCTGGCAACCGCATAAACATGACAACTTTGTTTCCCTTTTAGAATCGGAATACTTCTCAGAATCGTGAAAACAATAGATAACAGTTGCACTCAGCTGGTCGTGCATGCTTAGTTTCCTCAGAGTTACACAGAAAGAATAGACGGGCATTTCAATAAAAAGGATTTATTGAACAGTCTTGTTTCTCGTGTAAGAGATATGAGCTGTTATGATCATAAGACAGTATGCAAGATAGATAATGTACAGCGTAAGCAGTAGAAATAAATAATACTGCACTAGCATTATCTTTTAGCATATATTCACATACATAAATAACATGAGCTAAAAATGCGAGTACTCATAAGATGCTTCTCTAAGCTAGTTCTACCCCAATGTACCTAACCTAGTCTAGGTGTAGGGCAAGGTAAGAAGTAGGTGAAGTATTCTCTAGTATGGTATACTAAGAGTATGTTAAGTCTAGTATGCCAAGAGTCCCTCTAGGTTCTAGTCAGCTCCATACCTTGAGAATGAGAGAGGTGGGAATCTCCTGCCGGATCTCAAACTCTAACACCCCGCGAAGGGAGTCAGAACACTGGAAGCTGGATTCTTCTGCGAGCAGGAATGACAGCGTCTTCTCAGTGCGTCAGGCCGGGATACGGGCTCCTCTGAAGTCGAGGTCTCCTCTAACTTGCTTGGGCAAAGCAAGGTATATTTATACCTGGTAGGTGCCTTGGAATGTTAGCATTGACGTGAAGTCGGACAGAGGAAGATGTCAGGAATGAACCCTTAAGGTATAGCAGTTCATGCATAATAGATGAGTTCTTGGAGAAATCAATAATCCTGTGCTAGGGGAACTCCCAAGAGCTTAAGGGTCTGGTTTCTAAGAACTCGTTGTGACGTTAGGGTGGACGGATGTCGGTGACCATGCCTGTATTTGGAGTGCACGGCTAATGCCTAAATAAGGACTGGGATTCTATGCCTATATAAGGGCAATGCGAATTGTGCCTATATAAGGACATGTTTCAAGAAAACCTATATACGGACACCTAAAGCGGAATACAACACCCACTCCACTTTCGAATGAACGATAATACTAAATGCTAATCATTAAGCTCGAGGACCACATATTGCCAAAAACATTTCTAAAAGCATAGTAAAAGAAGTTTTTTAAAAGAAACTGTTGATAAAACATGTAACGCAATAGGTACTGTACATTTTAAAGCATTTTTTCATTCTAAGCATATATTGGAAATAAATGCAACATGAATGAATAAACAGAAATATATACATATGATGAAATGGTTGACAAGTTTTCAAAACTCAAAGCCATTGCATATCATGGTATTAAATGAAATTTTAGACAGATAAGGTGACAATGTGTCCCTGGAAGTATTCAAAGAAGTCTGTTTTATAAGAATAGTTCTACTGTAAGATTGTCTTGCCATGTATTTTCAAAAAAGAAAAAAAGAAAAAGTTCAATTTTAGGAATAGTTCCAAGTTTTAAAAATATGAAGGGCAAATTCATTGCTTCCCTGGTACACTGTGAGCCGAATCAAAGTCAGTGTATGGGTCTGGTGTAAACATGAAATCATCTATTTCTGTAGCCAAAATATCGTCTACCGATGTTGGCGACATTTGGAACACCTCATTCAGAAGGTTAATTGCACAGAGATGAGAAACATCGCCTTCAGCAGAAGATGCCGCAGCAATGTTCGCGTCCGTTGTTACCTGTGTGCCTGTTGATCCATCTCGTACCTCAGCAGCAGCAGGAAGCGTCTATGAGATCTCAATGCATGCTGTCATCAGGATTGGTAGCCTCTGGGGACAACACAGAGCATGGGCCGTTACCGGGTCCAGCAGAGTATCGATATCCGTTGGCATGACTGATGGGAGTGTTAGACAGGTGTCTAGCACGCATTCTTCACCGCAAAGCAGGCAGTGTAGAACAGGTAAGATGCAATCTTGCCAGATTGGTCTGAATGACAGGAACCACATTGTATTAAGTTCCCGTAGACGAGGCATGCCCAAAAGCTGCACTATGCGCTCACGGCACTTCCGTTCTAGGAGAGCTTTCTCCACATCGCTCGGAGTGATGTTGGTGGATAGGCTTGCCATAGCGTATTAGTAGGAATAGAAATAGGATTCCTGCAACAAGTGCTAGAATTAATGGCACACCACCAAACACCGAATGTGCGAAGTTTGGGATGATTCCGAGGATTGCCTGGAAGGGTGCTAACAGTCCTGAGCATATGGTCTTAAATACATGTACAATACCGCTTGTATCAGACATGTTAAAGATACGTCCCATCATTTCTGTGAAATGTATAGGGCAGTTTGTACGAATTAAAGCCTGTATCTCAGCCGAAGTCCTTGCAATTTGTAAATCATAGATTTCTTTGGCCGAGGTCAAAGGCACGGTCTGTTGCAAAAGCATGGCTTTCATTCTGCTTAAAGTATCAAAACGTATAAAAGAAACATTCAATGAAGGCCATAGAGGCGACTCCCTGACTGTGTCTATTGGGGGGAACAATACATGCATACAGCAAGTAACCCTGGAGTTGACCGTTACCAGATATGGGACGCCTGGCAACATGCCACAGCAACTCTGATCATTCAACATGAGGTAACTCCCGTTAGAAAGTTGGCCAAACGTTGGATTAATCACAGTAGCCGGTGTACCCTGCTGCTGGCAGGATACATTTGCCACAGAACCATTACAAGCCCCGTGTAAAGAAATGTCCTGACAAATGAGTGAACCGCTTAGTGCATTTTCACAGTGTGTACCGCTTAGAAACACTTCACGATCCCCACTCCAACATCTGTAGTCGTAAGGTAAATCCCAGGATGTCTTAATGTATTCTTTACCCAACCTTTCATATTTGCCTGCTTGCATTTGTTTGAGGCAATACTGAAACTGAAAAGTAGAGACAGGCAGAGTGATTTTGCCATGGATAAGCCATTCTGTAGCTGGTTTTTCTGCTACCGTAAATGGTAATTTTTCCAGTTTTTCAATGCTCAGCACTGTATACTTTGCTCCCCTTTGTACCAGTTCAATCTGTTTATCAGTTAGATTGTATTCTGCAAACAGAGCCGACGTGTTGATAAAATGCCAAGGCACATAGCCCGCACGCAAAGATTGCAGCGTCCAGCTTAATAACATAATAGAACGTAACTGAGATTGGCCTTGTTGTAACATGGCTAAATCTTGTTCCAGTATGTCAATAGCAGAGGATACAATGTTGTCCAATGAATAAATTCTGGATGACAAAGTTGTTAACCCATTGTCGACCACAGAGAGAGTTTTCTCTAAGTTAATACGATCAAGTTCACATATTCGTTCTGCGGCCTCTGCCTGTGAAACCTTCCATACTTCATTATAAGCAGCATAAATGCCGGCATATATGAAACGTTTTTGACGCGGTTTTCTTGGTCCTAGCAAGAATTCCCTAAGGTCTGCGTCTTCTTTAAGTAAAGATAAGTGTTGTTTCACATCCTCAAGTGTAGATTTATGTAGCCTGTCGAGGCACGATTTTCCTACACTGTATGTTGTTACTACCCCCGGATGTTGTCTTTGAACACATCGTGGGTCTGGCCTATGGATAGTAAAGCCCTGTCTTCTATTCAGGAATCTTTCTTGACAGATGTTTGTGTCTGTGGGCCAGAGCAACCAGTTTTTCCAATCAGGATCTGTTCTGTTGGTTTGTAGTATTGTGTCAACTGTAACCGCTCCCTGTGTAGTGTTATTACTTGCAGGTGTTGGCACAGAAGGTGTTTTCATGTCTTTGATCTTAGCTAAACCAAGGCAAGACGTTTGTTGCACAGTGTCATTCAAAAACATTATTTGCTGAGGGATGATACATGCTCTAAACAAAGCTTCTATCCCCTGTACTTGCCAATCTTTAGAACCCCAGACAGATTTCGTGTCTATTGTGTCTTTCCACAAGTCAAATCCATGTCTAGACAGTAGGGTAATAAAGGCTGCAGAGTAAATCTGTTTTGTATTTGTTAACATAGTTTTCTGTCCTGTTTTGTTTACATTTTTATAGTAAAATGTTTCTGGATCAGATGTATTGTACCCTGAAAAATAGGGAAACTTTTTAGCAAACGTTTTCGAACTACCTTTTGGTGGTGTAGGACAATGTTCCCATTGGTTAAACATAAACACATTTCTAGGTGTTGCAGCTTTATGCAAGAAATGATGACCATAGTGGTTGTAGCAACATAGCTGTTCGTAGTCTGATGAACCCTCTAAGTATTCATTGTTAGAGAATGCAGCAGACCTTTCTAGATCAGACATCATATCATTTACAGTCTCAAAGTCCCAATCATCAGAATAGGTACTGGAGGAAATAAAATCACTTAGTGACATTTTAAATAAATGTGGAATGTTCAAAAGTTCTGTAGGGCCGAAGATATCAAAATCTGTTTTGTCCCACACTATACCATCCTGTATAGGAACGGCTGTGATGTTCACTGCTGACAAGTCTCTAGCTTCACGATGGGATGATTTGTGTGGTTTCAAAAGTAAGTTCACATTTTTACTTTCAGTGTCCAAACGGATGTATCTGCCATTTATAAGCACGCTGATAGTCATAACCAAAGCTAGCCAAAGCAGAAAGAAAAATATTCCAGAAATAATCCATAGTTCAATCCATGGTGAAACCAGATAAGTCTTTTTCAGAAAATGAAAAAAGTCTTGTACTTGTTGTTTGAAAGTTTTTGATGCTGGCGTCGTTTCAGGCTCACTCGGATCCTCAGAAAACGTATCAAAGTTAATGAAATAGCCAGAATCAGTTCTGTCAATTGTTGGAATTGCATCAGGATTTGTTGAAATCGCTGGAACCAGTTGATCACTTGTTACGTTGGTGTAGACAGGTGTATCTGGACGAACTGTTACTTGAGTTTCAAGAGGGATGAGTTCCATAGCATTGTTGCTTAGTCCTTCATCTGTTACTGCTGAATTCTCGATTGTTATGAGTCTTTCAGTCTGAACCTCTTGGATAGTAGCGAGAGGAGTGCGTCTGCTACTAGGTCGGAGTCCACGAGGCCTACTATTTAGTATTGGCCACAAACTGTGGTTTGATTAGGTCGATTGACACAAATCTTTTCTCCTTTTTTCCAGCAAGGGGCGGCAGAAGTACTGTTCTTGTTCCGTGGACAGCTAGGACAGGTACTGGTTGTCTGTAAGAAGGTCCAAATTCCTTCTTGTCCGCAATCTTCTCTCTGACTAGATCCCCAACTTTTGGGATCCAGACAGGCCTTGCTGGGACTGCCAGTTTTTCCCCAGTGGTGGTTGGCTTCAGGAACACGTTGCTTTGTTTCGATCTTAGTTCATTTAGATCCTGTAAGACAGCCAAACGATCTTTGATATCAAAGGGTTTATTTTCCACCACTGTGCCTTTACATTCGAGATCAGGAACCCACATTCTTGTCCCAAATAGGACCTCATATGGAGTGACTCCCCCTAGAGAACTTCTTGGCAAATTATTTAATGAGCGTTGGACCCCATAAAGATGTTTGACCCACCCATCACCCGAACCTAATACTCTAGCTGTTATAGACTGCTTTATGTCCCGGTTTTTCCTTTCCACAACAGAATTTCCCTCAGGATGAAACGGAGAGGAGTACCGCAATGCTACGCCCAAACTGGCCATGGCTTCTTTGTAAGCCCGAGAGCTAAACGCAGGGCCCTGGTCAGAATGTAGTGTGCTAATTGCGTATGTGCCGATAAAGACTCGCAAATCTTTTATAACAGTTCGAGCGTCAGCCGAGCGCTGAGGCCATATCCATAGGAACCTTGACTTAGTATTTGTGGGATTGCATTTGTCCATAAGGACGCCTGCGCATAGATAGTTTAATGCTGTCTAACAATGGTGTCTGTACTGGGCAGGCTACTTCGTAGCATGGTGTCTGGTGGCGTTCTGCATCACGCTGTTTATTGCAGTCTATGCAGTCATCGATGAAGATGTGAATCTGTGTATTCATTCCAGGCCACCAGTACATCTCTTTTAATGTTAATATTGTTTTAGAGATCCCTTGATGTGACAGACGCTCCCCCAGATGTGCTTCATAAATCAAAGCTGCTCTACGTTCCATGTTTGGTATTACCCTATCCCCCACTCCAGGGATTCGAACAAAAGGAACGTTGTTTGCATCAATTACATAAGAGTACTTGAGTGGAAATTTCTTTGGTAACGCTGCACCACTGCCTTTGCTTGAAGCATTGACAGCCAACAATATCTCACTGTCTATTCTTGTTGTTGAACGAGTGATCGCAGCTACGGAAGCCATCTGAACAGCCCCCTTTGCGGCTTCGTCAGCCAATGAATTCAATGTAACGTGAACGCCATCACGTTGTTGACTCAGCGTGTGTATCATGTGAACCTTTGGTAGTTCGTTTTTTAACTGAACTACTTGTTCCCAAAGTGTTTTATGCTTTATTGTGCCACCTTTTGCATCTTTGAACCCATTTTCAAGCCAATTTTGTATATATTCATTATACGACTGCACACAGTAGAAAGAATCGCACACTATTAGTGTGGGGAATTCGCGATCTGTACTTTCAAGTGCCAGTTTGAATGCTTGTAGTTCAGCTCGCTGAGCTGTACAATCTCCTAGAGATTGAGTTTTAGTGGCCATTGGTCTGAAGTTACCATCGCGCATGCGACCTTTAACGATTGCGCACGCTGCACTGTAAGCTTGCTTACTCCCTATAGCGGGTTGTGCGGATCCGTCAGTGTAAATTATGAATTCATACTGATCGAGAGGCAAAATTTCAGCATTCATGTTCATATTGCAGGAACGCTTGTGTTTTTAGATCAGGATCAAAAACATATTCAACATCTGTTGCAGCAAGAGAATTAACCCATTGTATCCATCTAGGATGTAACGCTTTTGCATTTGGAATGCTCGCTTTTGTGACCGCCTCTAAGGCTGATACTGGAGTTACGACAATAATGCGTTTCCCTTGGGCTAGAGCTCTTTCTTTTGCTACTGCAGTTTGAACTGCTGTCAGTATTTTTCTGTTGAAGTGAAGCGCATTTCTGCTTGTGTATACAAATGTGATTTGTATGCTATTGGTACTTTTTCACCCTCATTAAATGTTAAGTAGGTGAATCTGCATTGACCCGAAATTATTCGGATCACTAAATTGCGTTGACTTACGCTTGTTTGTAAGTGATTTGTTGCTAACATGTTAGCTTGGAGTGAACGCAAGATTTCTGTGTGTTCTTGTGTCCAATGTTTGATTGAAAAATCAGGTTTGATTAATTCGTAGAGAGGCTTAACCCTTTCTGCGTAATTTAGAATGTAAGTTCTTCCAAAATTTAGGAAACCCAAAATGGATTGTAAGTTTTTCAGCGTTTTTGGAGGTTGAAGCAGCGCACACTTTTCTAAAAAGTTGGCTGCCAAGCTCTTGCCTTCACTTGAAAGCTCATATCCTAGGAAAAGGACATTGAGATGGGCAATTCTGGATTTTTTAAAGTTGAATTTATAGCCCTCAGAGGCGAAGCCCAATATAATGGTATTCACCCTATTCAAGTGCCTATCTAGGTAATTTTCTGTCAGATATATGTCATCGACATATGACAATGCCTCATTATCATAAATTTATAGTAACTCTGTTACTCTCGCTGAGAATAACCCCGGGCTATTCTTGAACCCTTGTGGGAGTCTACAAAATTGACGCTGGGTCCCCATTATTGAGAAAGCTGTTAAGTACCAGCTTTCAGGTGCTATGTTTTGATAAAAGAAACCATTTGAAATGTCCAATGTGGTTTTATATTTTTTACGCACAATGTTATTCATTAATGCTGTACTATGTGCATTTTGCACTGCAAATGTTTTAGAACAAATGTTCAAGTGTCTGTAATCCAAAACTAGACGATATGTATTGTCTGGTTTGGAAACAGGAAACAAAGGATTGTTCATTGAGGAGGTGCATGTTTCAATCATCCCTTGGTATTCAAGTTGATCTACGATCTCCCTGACCTGTTTTTTAGCTTTTTGCTTTATTGGGTACTGCCTTTGTGCAGTAGTTTCATTTTTTAGATGTATTTTGTGGTGAGGTGAGTCCTCATCCCATCCTACATGATTTTTGTATAATGCTGGGTCCTGGGCAACTGTCCATTTCCTGGCATAAGTATATTTTTGCTGAATTGGAATAGGATTGGAGAAGCCAGGCATAATAATGTCCTCACCATGTGGGCACTCCCTGACAAATTGTGGTGGCCAGTCTTTTTCTGCTAGAAGTATATCGTAACCCCTTGAAAGTTTCTCCCAAAAGAGTATTTTCACTTTTCTTGGTATGTCTCCCTCCATTCGGAGTGTTATTTCATATAACTTTTGTGGAGTACTAACCCTGGTGTTTACAGTCTCTACTGTGATGTACTCATTCAAGTCCACTATCTCCAGAAGTTCCTTCAGGTTCTGGCGAGCTATTGTGACTTCTGCTGCACTGTCCAGCATTGTCTGAGCCCATTCTCCGTTCTTGAGTTGTGTTCTCAGTATTCTCGGCATGTCTGATCTTCAGACCTGCTACCTTCTTTTTGAGAATTGAGGTTTTGATTTATTTTTCTGAACGTGTTTGTCGTCTTTGGATTTCACGCGTTCTTCTCTATGTTCTGACCGTCCTCTTCTTTCCGATGTCTGTGACGATATCTGAAAGGTACGAGAGGAACGTGTATCAGTATCTTGATACCTGTCAGGTTTTCTTAAATTATCCCTATTCCTGAGGTTATACCTCCTTTCAGAGGGCTCCTTTTAAGGAGACCTTCCTCGGGATTGAGAACGTGTCTCTTTTGAATTGTGTTTATTAGTTTCCCACTTCTTTTTAGAATATGTAGGATTTTGTTTAATAGAATCCTTCTCAGGACTTTCAGATAGTTTTGGCTTCAAAGGTTTTCCACCCAAACTATCTCAGCCTAATTCTGCATAAGATTGTTCTATTATTCTGGGTAGTTCAGTTTGATGTTCTGTAACATCAAATTCCCTTAAGCGTTGGCGGATCGCCACTGATGCTGCCTCTCCTTTAATATGAGATAATATTATTGTTGAGACCTGGTCGAAGTTTTTCAGTAATTTCATACCTAAATTCAGAGCAGGCTCTGCCCCGTATTCGTTTTGAATTTGTTTCAGGACTTCTGGTATTACTGCGATTGACGGAACACCATCATCCCCTTTGGTATCGCTTTGTTCGCCCTAAGTTGGCAGGGTATGCCCAGACATGGGTCCCTTGCTCACTTTGCCACTGGATTCAAGATAGCCTGGCTGATGAGGGTTTTGAACCCGAAACCGGTCCCAGGATGCTTGTTTCCGGTCCAGGGAAGACATGGCTTGGCAGTTCGGGCTGGACTGTTCCCATGAGGCACAGGTCAGACTGATTTGCATATGGCCATGTCTGAACTGGGGTGGTGGAGTGAGCTAAAGAATGATGATGGATTAAACCCAGATCATTTGACTGGGGGTGAGTGTTTGATTTGCTCTAACGCTCCGTCCATCATCCCCTTTGGTATCGCTTTGTTCGCCCTAAGTTGGCAGGGTATGCCCAGACGTGGGTCCCTTGCTCACTTTGCCACTGGATTCAACATAGCCTGGCTGATGAGGGTTTTGAACCCGAAACCGGTCCCAGGATGCTTGTTTCCGGTCCAGGGAAGACATGGCTTGGCAGTTCGGGCTGGACTGTCCCCATGAGGCACAGGGTCAGACTGATTTGCATATGGCCATGTCTGAACTGGGGTGGTGGAGTGAGCTAAAGAATGATGATGGATTAAACCCAGATCATTTGACTGGGGGTGAGTGTTTGATTTGCTCTAACGCTCCGTCCATCATCCCCTTTGGTATCGCTTTGTTCGCCCTAAGTTGGCAGGGTATGCCCAGACGTGGGTCCCTTGCTCACTTTGCCACTGGATTCAAGATAGCCTGGCTGATGAGGGTTTTGAACCCGAAACCGGTCCCAGGATGCTTGTTTCCGGTCCAGGGAAGACATGGCTTGGCAGTTCGGGCTGGACTGTTCCCATGAGGCACAGGGTCAGACTGATTTGCATATGGCCATGTCTGAACTGGGGTGGTGGAGTGAGCTAAAGAATGATGATGGATTAAACCCAGATCATTTGACTGGGGGTGAGTGTTTGATTTGCTCTAACGCTCCGTCCATCATTCCCTTTGGTATCGCATTGTTCGCCCTAAGTTGGCAGGGTATGCCCAGACGTGGGTCCCTTGCTCACTTTGCCACTGGATTCAAGATAGCCTGGCTGATGAGGGTTTTGAACCCGAAACCGGTCCCCAGGATGCTTGTTTCCGGTCCAGGGAAGACATGGCTTGGCAGTTCGGGCTGGACTGTTCCCATGAGGCACAGGGTCAGACTGATTTGCATATGGCCATGTCTGAACTGGGGTGGTGGAGTGAGCTAAAGAATGATGATGGATTAAACCCAGATCATTTGACTGGGGGTGAGTGTTTGATTTGCTCTAACGCTCCGTCCATCATCCCCTTTGGTATTGCTTTGTTCGCCCTAAGTTGGCAGGGTATGCCCAGACGTGGGTCCCTTGCTCACTTTGCCACTGGATTCAAGATAGCCTGGCTGATGAGGGTTTTGAACCCGAAACCGGTCCCAGAATGCTTGTTTCCGGTCCAGGGAAGACATGGCTTGGCAGTTCGGGCTGGACTGTTCCCATGAGGCACAGGGTCAGACTGATTTGCATATGGCCATGTCTGAACTGGGGTGGTGGAGTGAGCTAAAGAATGATGATGGATTAAACCCAGATCATTTGACTGGGGGTGAGTGTTTGATTTGCTCTAACGCTCCGTCCATCATCCACTTTGGTATCGCTTTGTTCGCCCTAAGTTGGCAGGGTATGCCCAGACGTGGGTCCCTTGCTCACTTTGCCACTGGATTCAAGATAGCCTGGCTGATGAGGGTTTTGAACCCGAAACCGGTCCCAGGATGCTTGTTTCCGGTCCAGGGAAGACATGGCTTGGCAGTTCGGGCTGGACTGTTCCCATGAGGCACAGGGTCAGACTGATTTGCATATGGCCATGTCTGTACTGGGGTGGTGGAGTGAGCTAAAGAATGATGATGGATTAAACCCAGATCATTTGACTGGGGGTGAGTGTTTGATTTGCTCTAACGCTCCGTCCATCATCCCCTTTGGTATCGCTTTGTTCGCCCTAAGTTGGCAGGGTATGCCCAGACGTGGGTCCCTTGCTCACTTTGCCACTGGATTCAAGATAGCCTGGCTGATGAGGGTTTTGAACCCGAAACCGGTCCCAGGATGCTTGTTTCCGGTCCAGGGAAGACATGGCTTGGCAGTTCGGGCTGGACTGTTCCCATGAGGCACAGGGTCAGACTGATTTGCATATGGCCATGTCTGAACTGGGGTGGTGGAGTGAGCTAAAGAATGATGATGGATTAAACCCAGATCATTTGACTGGGGGTGAGTGTTTGATTTGCTCTAACGCTCCGTCCATCATCCCCTTTGGTATCGCTTTGTTCGCCCTAAGTTGGCAGGGTATGCCCAGACGTGGGTCCCTTGCTCACTTTGCCACTGGATTCAAGATAGCCTGGCTGATGAGGGTTTTGAACCCGAAACCGGTCCCAGGATGCTTGTTTCCGGTCCAGGGAAGACATGGCTTGGCAGTTCGGGCTGGACTGTTCCCATGAGGCACAGGGTCAGACTGATTTGCATATGGCCATGTCTGAACTGGGGTGGTGGAGTGAGCTAAAGAATGATGATGGATTAAACCCAGATCATTTGACTGGGGGTGAGTGTTTGATTTGCTCTAACGCTCCGTCCATCATCCCCTTTGGTATCGCTTTGTTCGCCCTAAGTTGGCAGGGTATACCCAGACGTGGGTCCCTTGCTCACTTTGCCACTGGATTCAAGATAGCCTGGCTGATGAGGGTTTTGAACCTGAAACCGGTCCCAGGATGCTTGTTTCCGGTCCAGGGAAGACATGGCTTGGCAGTTCGGGCTGGACTGTTCCCATGAGGCACAGGGTCAGACTGATTTGCATATGGCCATGTCTGAACTGGGGTGGTGGAGTGAGCTAAAGAATGATGATGGAATAAACCCAGATCATTTGACTGGGGGTGAGTGTTTGATTTGCTCTAACGCTCCGTCCATCATCCCCTTTGGTATCACTTTGTTCGCCCTAAGTTGGCAGGGTATGCCCAGACGTGGGTCCCTTGCTCACTTTGCCACTGGATTCAAGATAGCCTGGCTGATGAGGGTTTTGAACCCGAAACCGGTCCCAGGATGCTTGTTTCCGGTCCAGGGAAGACATGGCTTGGCATTTCGGGCTGGACTGTTCCCATGAGGCACAGGGTCAGACTGATTTGCATATGGCCATGTCTGAACTGGGGTGGTGGAGTGAGCTAAAGAATGATGATGGATTAAACCCAGATCATTTGACTGGGGGTGAGTGTTTGATTTGCTCTAACGCTCCGTCCATCATCCCCTTTGGTATCGCTTTGTTCGCCCTAAGTTGGCAGGGTATGCCCAGACGTGGGTCCCTTGCTCACTTTGCCACTGGATTCAAGATAGCCTGGCTGATGAGGGTTTTGAACCCGAAACCGGTCCCAGGATGCTTGTTTCCGGTCCAGGGAAGACATGGCTTGGCAGTTCGGGCTGGACTGTTCCCATGAGGCACAGGGTCAGACTGATTTGCATATGGCCATGTCTGAACTGGGGTGGTGGAGTGAGCTAAAGAATGATGATGGATTAAACCCAGATCATTTGACTGGGGGTGAGTGTTTGATTTGCTCTAACGCTCCGTCCATCATCCCCTTTGGTATCGCTTTGTTCGCCCTAAGTTGGCAGGGTATGCCCAGACGTGGGTCCCTTGCTCACTTTGCCACTGGATTCAAGATAGCCTGGCTGATGAGGGTTTTGAACCCGAAACCGGTCCCAGGATGCTTGTTTCCGGTCCAGGGAAGACATGGCTTGGCAGTTCGGGCTGGACTGTTCCCATGAGGCACAGGGTCAGACTGATTTGCATATGGCCATGTCTGAACTGGGGTGGTGGAGTGAGCTAAAGAATGATGATGGATTAAACCCAGATCATTTGACTGGGGGTGAGTGTTTGATTTGCTCTAACGCTCCGTCCATCATCCCCTTTGGTATCGCTTTGTTCGCCCTAAGTTGGCAGGGTATGCCCAGACGTGGGTCCCTTGCTCACTTTGCCACTGGATTCAAGATAGCCTGGCTGATGAGGGTTTTGAACCCGAAACCGGTCCCAGGATGCTTGTTTCCGGTCCAGGGAAGACATGGCTTGGCAGTTCGGGCTGGACTGTTCCCATGAGGCACAGGGTCAGACTGATTTGCATATGGCCATGTCTGAACTGGGGTGGTGGAGTGAGCTAAAGAATGATGATGGATTAAACCCAGATCATTTGACTGGGGGTGAGTGTTTGATTTGCTCTAACGCTCCGTCCATCATCCCCTTTGGTATCGCTTTGTTCGCCCTAAGTTGGCAGGGTATGCCCAGACGTGGGTCCCTTGCTCACTTTGCCACTGGATTCAAGATAGCCTGGCTGATGAGGGTTTTGAACCCGAAACCGGTCCCAGGATGCTTGTTTCCGGTCCAGGGAAGACATGGCTTGGCAGTTCGGGCTGGACTGTTCCCATGAGGCACAGGGTCAGACTGATTTGCATATGGCCATGTCTGAACTGGGGTGGTGGAGTGAGCTAAAGAATGATGATGGATTAAACCCAGATCATTTGACTGGGGGTGAGTGTTTGATTTGCTCTAACGCTCCGTCCATCATCCCCTTTGGTATCGCTTTGTTCGCCCTAAGTTGGCAGGGTATGCCCAGACGTGGGTCCCTTGCTCACTTTGCCACTGGATTCAAGATAGCCTGGCTGATGAGGGTTTTGAACCCGAAACCGGTCCCAGGATGCTTGTTTCCGGTCCAGGAAGACATGGCTTGGCAGTTCGGGCTGGACTGTTCCCATGAGGCACAGGGTCAGACTGATTTGCATATGGCCATGTCTGAACTGGGGTGGTGGAGTGAGCTAAAGAATGATGATGGATTAAACCCAGATCATTTGACTGGGGGTGAGTGTTTGATTTGCTCTAACGCTCCGTCCATCATCCCCTTTGGTATCGCTTTGTTCGCCCTAAGTTGGCAGGGTATGCCCAGACGTGGGTCCCTTGCTCACTTTGCCACTGGATTCAAGATAGCCTGGCTGATGAGGGTTTTGAACCCGAAACCGGTCCCAGGATGCTTGTTTCCGGTCCAGGGAAGACATGGCTTGGCAGTTCGGGCTGGACTGTTCCCATGAGGCACAGGGTCAGACTGATTTGCATATGGCCATGTCTGAACTGGGGTGGTGGAGTGAGCTAAAGAATGATGATGGATTAAACCCAGATCATTTGACTGGGGGTGAGTGTTTGATTTGCTCTAACGCTCCGTCCATCATCCCCTTTGGTATCGCTTTGTTCGCCCTAAGTTGGCAGGGTATGCCCAGACGTGGGTCCCTTGCTCACTTTGCCACTGGATTCAAGATAGCCTGGCTGATGGGGTTTTGAACCCGAAACCGGTCCCAGGATGCTTGTTTCCCGTCCAGGGAAGACATGGCTTGGCAGTTCGGGCTGGACTGTTCCCATGAGGCACAGGGTCAGACTGATTTGCATATGGCCATGTCTGAACTGGGGTGGTGGAGTGAGCTAAAGAATGATGATGGATTAAACCCAGATCATTTGACTGGGGGTGAGTGTTTGATTTGCTCTAACGCTCCGTCCATCATCCCCTTTGGTATCGCTTTGTTCGCCCTAAGTTGGCAGGGTATGTCCAGACGTGGGTCCCTTGCTCACTTTGCCACTGGATTCAAGATAGCCTGGCTGATGAGGGTTTTGAACCCGAAACCGGTCCCAGGATGCTTGTTTCCGGTCCAGGGAAGACATGGCTTGGCAGTTCGGGCTGGACTTTTCCCATGAGGCACAGGGTCAGACTGATTTGCATATGGCCATGTCTGAACTGGGGTGGTGGAGTGAGCTAAAGAATGATGATGGATTAAACCCAGATCATTTGACTGGGGGTGAGTGTTTGATTTGCTCTAACGCTCCGTCCATCATCCCCTTTGGTATCGCTTTGTTCGCCCTAAGTTGGCAGGGTATGCCCAGACGTGGGTCCCTTGCTCACTTTGCCACTGGATTCAAGATAGCCTGGCTGATGAGGGTTTTGAACCCGAAACCGGTCCCAGGATGCTTGTTTCCGGTCCAGGGAAGACATGGCTTGGCAGTTCGGGCTGGACTGTTCCCATGAGGCACAGGGTCAGACTGATTTGCATATGGCCATGTCTGAACTGGGGTGGTGGAGTGAGCTAAAGAATGATGATGGATTAAACCCAGATCATTTGACTGGGGGTGAGTGTTTGATTTGCTCTAACGCTCCGTCCATCATCCCCTTTGGTATCGCTTTGTTCGCCCTAAGGTGGCAGGGTATGCCCAGACATGGGTCCCTTGCTCACTTTGCCACTGGATTCAAGATAGCCTGGCTGATGAGGGTTTTGAACCCGAAACCGGTCCCAGGATGCTTGTTTCCGGTCCAGTGAAGACATGGCTTGGCAGTTCGGGCTGGACTGTTCCCATGAGGCACAGGGTCAGACTGATTTGCATATGGCCATGTCTGAACTGGGGTGGTGGAGTGAGCTAAAGAATGATGGTGGATTAAACCCAGATCATTTGACTGGGGGTGAGTGTTTGATTTGCTCTAACGCTCCGTCCATCATCCCCTTTGGTATCGCTTTGTTCGCCCTAAGTTGGCAGGGTATACCCAGACATGGGTCCCTTGCTCACTTTGCCACTGGATTCAAGATAGCCTGGCTGATGAGGGTTTTGAACCCAAAACCGGTCCCAGGATGCTTGTTTCCGGTCCAGGGAAGACATGGCTTGGCAGTTCGGGCAGGACTGTTCCCATGAGGCACAGGGTCAGACTGATTTGCATATGGCCATGTCTGAGCTGAGGTGGTGGAGTGAGCTAAAGAATGATGATGGATTAAACCCAGATCATTTGACTGGGGGTGAGTGTTTGATTTGCTCTAACGCTCCGTCCATCATCCCCTTTGGTATCGCTTTAGTATAGATGGCAGCAAAGACTGCGCCCCAAGTGGTGCAATCTTCCAGTTGTGGTGTGATCCCCATTGGTAAACAGATTGTTAGAATTCTGTGTTTCTCATAAGGGCTAGTATTTGGAAATACTGCTTTGATTTGAATAATTTTTTGAGCTATCCAAAATGGAATTTGCTCACGTTTTGTGGGCATTTTACCCATGACTGCGTGTAAAGTCTGTGGAGTAATTTTTAGTGTATTCCCCTGTTGAGAGGTTTGAGTTGGAATGGTCAATGGTGGTTGGACTGTGAAAGTCCGCATGACATATTGGACTAGTTGTCTGTAAATTTTTATTAACTCCGTAAGTTGAGTAAGTAATTCCTCGTCTGACATTATATCGAGGTCAGGATGAGTAGTGTAGCCGGCTAGAATCATCCATGTTGCTCCTAGTCTACCTAGTGGACCAAGCCTGGTAATGTTTCTGTGATGTTTTAGGGCGCCTTTAAACCAGAGATGATGCTCCTGGTATGTGAGTGGAATTTCAATATCCTCAAAAGGAATATATTCCTCTGGTGGTTCATCTTCTTTGTAGAAGTGAAACACTCTTGTTACTGGATTTGATTCTGGGAATACTATCCATGAATAGAATACCTCTGTCTGAAAGGATTCGTGTGCCTCTATCACGAAAACTGCTCTACCCCTCTTGGTGGTAGGCCGTGTTTTATAAGTTTTAGAGTGATGGCTCTTCTTAAGTTTGGAGCGATGTCTATAACACCCTCCTCGGTTTCATTTAAACCTGTAAAGTTAAAAGCTGTTACGACTGGTTGAGCCGCAGCTACACCGTTCCCGGTGTCATCGTCCCCGTGTATGGACATTTGTTTTTTGAAAAATGTAGTACAAGTTTCAAGGAAATAAAAGATAAGGTGCACAATATTTTGGAACACTGTATCCTTCAACGTTGATTAAACCAAAATAGCTAATATATAGGGTTTTTTGTCCTATTTAGCTTTGGCGGATATTTAACCCTACCCACTCCAGACGTCTTATGGAGTATGTGAGTAGGGGTCTCTGAGAGAAAAGCACGACTGAGTTACTCAGTATCTGGCGTTAAATTAGTGCCTTACCAAACCGTTGGGCGCCATGTAGTGTAGTTCCTATTTCCCTAATAGGCTCTGCGCATTGGAATAATATACCCTATAGGTTTGACATAGGACTGAGGTCGGTATGTCCCTATCGAGTATATTAAACTTAATTACTTTTGTGCCAGCTAACTCAGAGGCCACTAGAAACTCCTTGTAAACAAGAAGGGAGTAGTTTCTGGCAACCGCATAAACATGACAACTTTGTTTCCCTTTTAGAATCGGAATACTTCTCAGAATCGTGGAAACAATAGATAACAGTTTCACTCAGCTGGTCGTGCATGCTTAGTTTCCTCAGAGTTACACAGAAAGAATAGACGGACGTTTCAATAAAAAGGATTTTTATTGATACCATTGAATGTCGCATCCTCCAGAAAAAGTCTGGGGAAGTTGCTTACAATCAAGCCGTTCGGGCGATGTTTGCGCTTAGATATTCCGTCATTTGGGCTCCATGAAGGGTGGTTTTTAGCCATTCCCTGCTCCCACTCACCTTTTTTCGAGACCCTTGGCCTGTGCAAAATGGAACAGAACCAGGGCTTGAGTTTTGATGATGAAGCAATAGCAGAAATCTTGAAGGCACCCTCTCTCTTAGGGGCAGACGGTAGCGCAGCCTCAGGTACACAATCAGAGGATTGGACATCACTAACCAACTTGAAAAGGGAATGGCTAAAAACCACCCTTCATGGAGCCCTAATGACGGAATATCTAAGAGCAAACATCGCCCCGAACGGCTTGATTGTAAGCAACTTCCCCAGACTTTTTCTGGAGGATGCGACATTCAAAAAGGAGTGGTCCCTAGTAGCATGGAAATGCACTAGGGACTGGCTCGTTTTGATCATTAATACTGCCAAGAGGATAGCGGATGCCCTGCTTATTAGGATCCACATAGCAGAAGGTGCTTTAAAAGCCTCTGTGCAGATCACAGCTTACAAATCTAAATTGGCCGAAATCAATACTGAAATCACTGACAATAGAGTTCCTTATGAAGCAGAAAATAAATAAACTACAGAAGGACATACAGAAATTTAACAAAGAGAAAGTCTACCCTTATTTAAGAGCAGACTACACCTCCGCTAAAAATAGTTACTCGTCCGATGACAACACTGATTCCAGTCAGTGGGACTCTTCTAGTAGTGGTTCAAGCACAGGAAGTTGGGGTGGTAATAATCAGAGGAGGATACCACAATACCCCGCTTTCCCGAACTACACAGGCCCTCCATTTCCTGGACAACAAATGTGGCAATTTCCAATGTACCCACAAGGCCCACCACAATATTTCCCTGGCAATAACCCCCCTTTTTTAGGCGGCAACCCTCCTTTTTTAGGCAGAGGTTGGGGCAGAGGAAAAGGGCGAAGAAGAGGGATACACAAACAAATACAGTGGCAGGACCACCAAACATACAATGTAGAAACGAGGAGCCAGACCAGAGGAAAGAAGAACTAGTAGTCAATCTATCACACAGGAGGCTGACTGAGACTGAAAAGGCAGTTTTAGAGAAAGGACTAGGGTATGTCCCAACACCGAGAATTGACAAATTCAGGGACCATTGTGAGCTACACAATTTCTTTCGTAAGATCCGCCTTAAGGCATTTTTTCAAGACAAAGACGAACCACAACTTGTTGGGGAAGACACCGGGTTAAGAAACCCCTCAACGTTTACACCCAATGACAATATGATTCCTCCTGAACTTCTAGTCTTTGAGCAGGCGGTACTAAAAGATCTGACATTGAGTACTAACTCAGCTCACTTTCACAACCTCTCAACAGCTGAATCAATTGCAGCCAAAACCCTTGCAGATGACACAGCTATCACCATAAAACAGGCGGACAAGGGCGGGGCTACAGTTATCATGTCCACTGTGGACTATGATCAGGAATGCCTGCGTCAACTTAGTAACACCAGATACTACACCCGAGTACCTGTAAACCCAACAAGCATTGGCATAGCCAATAGGTCTCGCCTTTGGGGCCTTATAAGTGTTTAGCCAGAGCTATTGACTTTGCCAATGTCTTCAAGCTGTCCTGTAGAGAAGTGTGGCTGCTGTGCAGCATGCTGAAAAGTTATAATAAAAAAGTGTCAGAAGCATTTTTGTTACTTTATATATGACCAAGAAGGCATTATGTAAAACTGAACGACCATATTAAAAAAGTATTTACAATAAAAAATTTCCTCAGTTTTCTTTTGTTCTTGCAATGCTGGCAACTTGTTTCTGCCTATTGCAATGGTTGTTTGTTAAAGCTTTTTTTTTGAGGGGGCATAAACAATCGGAGGGTGAAGGTTGGGAACTACTACCTGTATTATAACACTAGCAGCGGCCAGACGCTAGGGGAGAATCAACAGATGCCAGATTCCGAGAGCAGGCTGAGGTGGTGCTGAGTGATGCTGAGGTGCTAGTGGTGGTGGTGGTGACTGTTGCGGAGACGATGCTGAGGTGATGCTGAATGATACTCAGGTCTTGCTGAGTGATACTGCTGTGGTGCTGAGTGATGCTGTGGTGGTGCTGAGTGATATTGTCTTGGCGCTGAGTGATGCTGTGGTGGTGCTGGGTGATATTGTCTTGGTGCTGAGTGATGCTGTGGTGGTGCTGAGTGATGTTGTGGTGGCCCTGAGTGATGCTGTGGTGGCCCTGAGTGATGCTGTGGTGGCCCTGAGTGATGCTGTGGTGGCCCTGAGTGATGCTGTGGTGGCGCTGAATGATGCTGTGGTGGTGCTGAATGATGCTGTGGCGGCGCTGAGTGATGCTGTGGCGGCGCTGAGTGATGCTGTGGCGGCGCTGAGTGATGCTGTGGCGGCACTGAGTGATGCTGTGGTGGCGCTGAGTGATGCTGTGGTGGTGCTGAGTGATGCTGTGGTGGCGCTGAGTGATGCTGTGGTGGCGCTGAGTGATGCTGTGGTGGTGCTGAGTGATGCTGTGGTAGTGCTGAGTGATATTGTTGTGGCACTGAGTGATGCTGTGGTGGCGCTTAGTGATGCTGTGGTGGCGCTGAGTGATGCTGTGGTGGCCCTGAGTGATGCTGTGGTGGCCCTGAGTGATGCTGTGGTGGCCCTGAGTGATGCTGTGGTGGCCCTGAGTGATGCTGTGGTGGCCCTGTGTGATGCTGTGGTGGTGCTGAGTGATGCTGTGGTGGTGCTGAGTGATGCTGTGGTGGCGCTGAGTGATGCTGTGGTGGCGCTGAGTGATGCTGTGGTCGCGCTGAGTGATGCTGTGGTGGTGCTGAGCGATGCTGTGGTGGTGCTGAGTCATCCTGTGATGGTGCTGCGTCATCCTGTGGTGGTGCTGAGTGATCCTGTGGTGGTGCTGAGTGATGCAGTGTTGGCCCTGAGTGATGATGTGGTGTCGCTGAGTGAAGCTATGGTGGTGCTGAGTGATGCTGTGGTGGCGCGGAGTGATGTTGTGGTGCTGCTGAGTAATGCTGTGGTGGCGCTGAGTGATGCTATTGTGGCGCTAAGTGATGCTGTGGTTGTGCTGAGTAATGCTGTGGTTGCACTGAGTGATGCTGTGGTTACACTGAGTGATGCTGTGATGGCGTTAAGTGATGCTGTGATGGCGTTGAGAGATGTTGTGTTGGTGCTGAGTGATGCTGTGCTGGCTCTGATTGATGCTGTGCTGGCTCTGATTGATGCTGTGGTTGCGCTGAGTGATGCTGTGGTGTTGCCGAGTGAGAGATAGAGTGAAGATATAATGCCCAATTAGAGAGGGTGGTGAGGGAGAAAGAGAGAGAGAGAAAGGGTGTACATAGAATAAAGAGTGGAGCGGGATAGAGAGAGAGAAAGAAGGGGAGAGAGAGTGAATGAAGGAGTTTGAAAGAGAAACAGATAAAGGGGTGAGAGAGAATGAAAGGCTAAAAAAGATAGAGAGGGGAGAGTTAATTAAGTAGAGAGAGAATTAGAGAGGGAGAGAGAGAGAAGGAGAGAGACAATAAGAGTGGGGGTGTGGAGTTTAAATAGAGTGAAGAAGTGACGCGGAAAAAGTAACCGTAAATATAGCTTTGTGCTTTGCGCGAATAAATTTTTTTTTTAAAAACAGAGTGAGACAAAAATACTGGTAATTAGGCTGTGACTCCCAATATAAAACAAATAGCGATATAAGGTGAAATCAACCCACCGAAGCAATATTTCTAACTAGACAAAAAAAAGCTTGCATTTCAATGCTAATCGCTGTTGTTTTTCATGTGACTGTAGTCCAGGGCCGTCAGTTGGTAATGTGAGCTGCTGCTGCGATTGAAACATCAGAGTCCAGAGAGTTAATGAGCCATGACGAGGAAATGAGGAAGAGATAGGAAACCCAGATGGCAGCTGCGCGCGTGCACGCCCATCGTGAACGCAAGCTGGTCGCCAGCCAAAAGCCAGTGGGTTTGCACTTCCAAAACCCGCTTACTAAAACTCTCGGCCAGACCAGCGCAAGCGCTGGTGCAGGCCGAGACCTAAAAATGAGACTGGCCACTAAGATAGCCACAATGGTATTTGAGGCTGAAACCAGCGGGTGGATTACCAAAAAGGAAGCAGATTTCCTCATTGCTAAAGAACCAAAAACATCCTATTTCTACTGCTTGCCCAAAATCCACAAAGGGACAACACCGGTCCCTGGGCGACCTATTGTGTCGGGCATAGGTTCATTACTTGAGCCTTTGTCCAAATTCAGTGACCATTTTTTGCAACCCTTGGTAAAACAGACTCCATCCTATGTGCGGGACACAACTGATATTCTGTGCACTATACAAAACATACAAGACAATGCAGATTGTGACCTGTTGGTCACATTAGACGTCGAAGCTCTCTACACCAACATCCCCCAGGGAGCTTCCCTAGACGTCATTGAGGCAGCACTACACAAAGGGGAATGGAATTCACCAACACCGATTCCATTTGTGATGGAATGCACATCCCTGGCACTGACTGAGAACTTTTTGAGTTCAAAAACCAGATCTATCACCAGTCCCAGGGTACTTCCACGGGAAGTACCTTCGCCCCAAGTGTGGCCTGCCTCTACATGGCAGCCTTTGAAGAAAGGATCATCTTACATGCTGATAATCCATACCTCGGAAATCTGAGGTTATGGAAAAGATTTATAGATGATATTCTCATCTTTTGGAAGGGTGACCGCAGAACCTGTGAAAACTTCTGCCAGTGGATCAATGGACAGAACCAATTCTTCAAGTTTACCAAAACTATATCAGATACTAGTGTACCATTCTTAGATCTCATGATTACACTAGCTAATAACCACCTAAGCACAACACTCTATAGGAAACCCACGGACAGAAATAGTCTGCTGTTATATAGCAGTCATCACCCACGGGCCCTTAAAGAGAACCTACCAGTTGGGCAATTCCTACGCATTCGGAGGAATTGTAGCAATATCAATGACTACAAAATGGAGTCAAAAATCCTCGCCAATAACCTAAGAGAAAGAGATTACCCTGAACATCACAATAAGAAATCCATGAAAAGGGCTAGAAACAATCATCGCGAGGCACTTTTGGAAACAGTCCAAAAGAACATGAAGACACCTTGACATGTGTTACTTCTTTCACCCCAAATTCCACCCACATCAAAAAGGTCATAAACAAACACTGGGGAATTTTGAACACAGGCTCATTACAGTTATCTAGACCCAGGTTCGCTTACAAACGCACCATGAATCTTAAAGATATTCTTATCAATACACGACCCAAGACCCAACAATCTGTGAACCAACGATCCTTATGGGGTCTTCCACCTGTACAGGGCCATTTCCCTTGCAGTTCATGCTCAGTGTGTCGCCACACAACACCTACCAAGGAGATTGTGTTCTCTGACACATTTACATGGCGCCTGACGAAACATACTAACTGCAATACAACACAATGCATATACATGATCACGTGCCCTTGCCAACTTAGATACATAGGCATGACTATGAGAACCGTGAAGACCAGGATCACAGAGCACAAAAGTAATATCCGTTGTCAAAGGACTTCAACAAAAATGTGCGCACATTTCAAAGAACGTGACCATTCCCCAGATAACATCAGATGGGTGATACTTGAATCTCACCAATGCATCACTCAGAGGGCACTCTTTAAGATTGAACAGAGGTGGATACATCGCTTATCCACCGACAAATATGGGTTAAATGATGATATTCCTTGGGCGCAATTGAGCTGAAAACCTAATTCCTTCTCATCCGCTTTGATAGCGGCCCTGCAGGTCGCATCACATATCATCTTTATAATGATTATAATGAATAGAGAACAACTTGTTTTACCACATACCTAATCTCAGGATCTCTACACACGATTAGTGTTGATGACTCTATGCTGTCTTTTGATATATGACACACCTTAGGAGAGCGAGCGCTTCTAAAGACTCTGCTCCCCCTAGACATCATTTCCCGCTATTCCTTTCCTCCAACACTACAATCCTGAAAAAATGACATAGTCTAAGATGACAGCCATGAATTCTAACAGGATCACTTCCTGTTTCCACAATAAATTGAGGTTAGCACACCACGCGTGCTACTTCCGGTTTTCTCCCTATCCCCGCCCCCGGGCAGGAACTGACGAATATATCTCTACTCCTGTGAGAGAGAACTTCACCTTCCCGGACCGGCGGCAGGGGTAGGTGATCCGGCGCAGTGACGCTGAGCTACAGGTGAGTATGGCCGCCCGTAACCGCGCTGTCTGAAACGCTGTTCCACTTCTAATTGGCGACGCTTACTGGTGAGTGTATTGGGTTCACTCGGCGACAATTGGTACGCTAACCATGCAAGCGAGTCTTTATCTTCCCGGCAGCGGCCCTCCATATAACTAGGGACTTGGGCAGAATAACCGGTGTCATTGGCCTCTTAACGCACCGCTAACCAATCAGCGAGCGTGTGGAGGCCCCCACCTGTGTGCTCTCCCACGTAAACCTTCCCTTCATTACCGAGGTGCTGCTGGGGTTAAATGAGGCGGTGCATTGGGGCTTCCACTTGTACCGGGGCCCCTCCGGTATCCAGCTGCTATGTGATGGCGGGAATAACTTTCACAAATCGGGGTTGGCAACCTACATAGTACCTTATCCTCCCTTTAGGATAATTATCTTCGATGTGTCATAGCCCCGCCGGTACTGTTGAGGCATGGACAGAGGTTCTATAGGGTGAGTTCGATACTCTGAAACACCCATGAGAGCTGAGAAATTGTTTTTAAACCACTTTACAATGAATATTATGGAGAATTGTTTTTACGCTTATTATATGTCACCACGTGTGCTGCCTGTCACCACACCACCAACAGTGTTGTTTTAAGTCACCAGTGCAAGCACATTGGGTCACTTTTTATACTATTGATATTCTACAGAGAGCTACAGTGTTATCAAGGATGCACAATAATCATGTACTATTGATCATGGTATCTTTTCTTTTTCTTTCTCCTTAGATTACCCTAAACTGAGTTTAGGTACTTTACCTAAATAATAAATGTGGTAGGTAGATTGTGATAGTCACCAACCACAAGGTGTAGATAGTTTGCACTTTTGGTCCTGATGAATTGCCGTCTGATCTCCCAGACGCTGTGGCAAGAAACATGTTGACCGTTGTAGAGTAGAGCACTATAATCTTGAACTAATAAATTTAAGATAGAAGTTGCCACTCTAGTTTTATTTTAATCAGGTAGGAGCCATTCTATTAAAGTATCGCTTTGGACTACCCAACCTGTTTTAAATCGCACCTTCACTACAATACATCTACACTAGCCTAGGCCCCTCACCCACACCTCACCAAACGGCAAGGAACAAAAGATCTCCGCCAAAGAGCCCCATCATTGGGTGCCCATCGGGTATTGCAGCGCCGACCCGACGAGGAGCAGTCCCGATGATGAAGCATGACACCTAGCTGGCTGGGTGTGTGAGGGCACTAGTTCCGAAAGGAGGAATTCCCCCTCCTCCTCTTCCCAAAAAAGTTTTTCCCCCGGAGGACACCTTGTCCTAAAGGGAATTGAACACTTCCTAAACTCTCTGGCGCAGATTTACAAGCCCCTTGCGCCACTTTTGCGTCACTTTTCCCATGTTAAAAGTGACGCAAAAGTGGCGCAAGGGGCTTGTAAATCTGCCCCTCTGTACTCACCTAGGAACTGCATACCCCTCCTGTTTCAGATTCATTTGGGCAAGTATGCTGGACCTGACCAAAAGCCCTTTCTAATCCCTTTTTTTGATGAAAAAAGTCTCTGTCTAAAACAGAGGAGCACTATCTGTGTACATGAGTTTATTAGTCAAATGCCTCGTGGTTTGAATAAATATTTGCAACCCTCTTGTTTGACCTGATATCTGTCAGGTAGCATTTCCCTGAACTTTTTAGCTTTTTCCATCTGGATTTTGCTGATTCTCCTATGTGGCCTCCAGGCTTTGGGCACTTTCCCACTGTAAATACTGTGTAAACAGTAGTAAACTCGCAGATTCCTAACTTTACTACTCCTAAATGCCTTTTGTGAATACCAAAAGTCATAAAGTTAGGATTTTTCTCAGTTTAGGAGTAGTACAGTTAGGAATCCTAACTTTAGTACTCCTAAATGCCTTCTGTGAATATCGAAAGTCGTAAAGTTAGGATTTTTCTCAGTTTAGGAGTAGTAAAGTTAGGAATCCTAACTTTAGTACTCCTAAATTACTTCTGTGAATACCGAAAGTCATAAAGTTATGATTTTGTCTCAGATTACTTTTGTGAATCGGGCCCTATGTGTCTGTAAGAGCATGCCATACGGACTAGCTGATACCTGTCGCACTGCGAAGTGGTGCGGAGTGAGTGTGAGTGATCGTGTGTGGACCCCCTGTGAATCACAACACTGGCAGCGGTGCCGCATTATATGACAATTGTTGCCAAAAGCACAATACCTTTCGACATTGGGTTTTCTGCATGGCTCTAGCCCGCAGTGCTGCTATAAAGTGTTCAATTTTCGTGTATATGCATAATTTTGAAATTGCGCTCCCCATAAGGGTGTTCTCTCTCAACTGGGGGGGTTAGGTTAGGAATTGTCCACAGTGTGCATACTATTGTGTTTAAAAGACTTTATTGAGTTCATTATATACTGCAAACGAGCAGCACAATAAGATCAACCAAGATAATCAAAAGTACATATGCAGTTATAAGCACTATTGAGAAACCCATAAAAGTCTTTATAATTTAAGAGGGAGGGGAAGAAAGAGAAGGAGGGTGTGGGTGGGGGGGAGGATGAAATGTAAATCGTATAACGAATCTTGAGTGTTAATAAAAATAACAATACCAAGAGATTGCCTCTAGGGTGACCTTATAATATAAACATTATATCAAGAAACATATCATAAAATTACTCTAGCATATAAAAGAAGGACAGAGAGAGAAATTCACGGAGGGCAGTAATTTTCAGAAAGTACATAAACAGTACCTGAGATAACACTATCAACTTGATTAAGGTATGAAGTAAGAGGTAACCATAACAATTGTGTATTATGTGAAGACATACATTGTATAGCATACAAAGTATCTAATTTATGATGAGAACACACCGAATCCCACCATACTTTATAGGATAATTTATCCAATGATTTCCAATTTAGAGTGATCTGGTGAAAAGCTATCGCTAACAGTATATCTAATAATTTACTATTAGAGAAGGATGGAGTAAGCGAATTAGACAGTGTTCCCAAAAAAAGATAAATAATATTGAAGGGACTGCCGAAATTTTGTACCAAAAAATACAGGTATTGGGACAGTTGAATAAGATATGCATTAAATCCGCATTAGAAGAGTTGCAAGACCAACAGTTAGCAGGGGTATCAGTGGAGAATTTAGAGCACTGCAGGGGAGTAAAATATAGGCGATGATATATAAAAAATAGAGACTGTGTAATACCAGCAGATCGGGAGATTTTATATATACGTGCCCATATCCTGTTCAAAAAAGGGATTGTCCAAGTGACTCCTAGATCTTTTTCCCAAATAAGTTCAGATTTGAATTTGGTTCTGGAGGGGTCAGGAAGGGAGAAATACTTATAAATGGCCGAAGTCCAAGGGCCCGTTTTCAGAAATTCAGTGATGTCAGAAGAGAAGGGGACCTTCGTCGAAGAGTTCTGTAAAGAAAAATAAACATCAAGAACCACATTCATCAATGATAAAAAAACGGGTATAACAGGACTTAGGACAATGGTAAATAAGACAAAATTGAGAAAAAGAGATAGGAGAATCATTATAAAAAAGCTGAGATATCTACATTAAGCCTTTGTCCTTCCAAGTACGCCAAAAGAATGGCCTATTATTTATCTTAAGTAAGGAGTTATGCCATAACAGCATTTTTTAAAACAGCGCCGTATCTAGAGTAAGTGGAAGAAAGGTGGATTTGAGCAGCGAAATCATATTGCATAATATAGGGGAGTAAAGAAACGATGTTCTAGGAGTAAGAGATAGGACCTCTTGGAAGCTAAAGGGAAGAAGAGAAATACACTCGATATCTAGCCATAAAGGAGAAAAAGACTAGGATAAATCATGAGTCCAAAGAGCCGCCTGTCATAAAGCAAAAGCTCTATGATAACCAAAAACGTGAGGAAAATTAACCCCCTGCCAATTTCGGCTTTTGTAAAGTGGCTAATGCTACTCTTGACTTTTTATGTTTCCACAGAAATTTCAGGAGTGTGCGTGTTGATTTAAAAAAAAAAAACTGTTTATAAATATGCATAGAAAGAAGATATAACAGTAAGGGAGAAATCATCATTTTAATGGAGTCTAACCGACCCCACCATGATAAAAATAGAGCATTCCAAAAGGAGAGAATTGTTCCGTCCATCATCCCCTTTTGTATCGCTTTGTTCGCCCTGAGTTGGCGGGGGTATGCCCAGACGTGGGTCCCTTGCTCACTTTGCCACTGGATTCAAGCAAGCCTGGCTGATGACGGCTGAAATGCCAGAAACCGGTCCTAGGATGCTTGTTTCCGGTCCAGGGAAGACATGGCTTGGCAGTTCGGGCTGGACTGTTCCCATGAGGCACAGGGTCAGACTGATTTGCATATGGCCATGTCTGAACTGGGGTGGTGGAGTGAGCTAAAGAATGATGATGGATTAAACCCAGATCAGTTGACTGGGGGTGAGTGTTTGATTGGCTCAAACGTTCCGTCCATCATCCCCTTTTGTATCGCTTTGTTCGCCCTGAGTTGGCGGGGGTATGCCCAGACGTGGGTCCCTTGCTCACTTTGCCACTGGATTCAAGCAAGCCTGGCTGATGACGGCTGAAATGCCAGAAACCGGTCCTAGGATGCTTGTTTCCGGTCCAGGGAAGAAATGGCTTGGCAGTTCGGGCTGGACTGTTCCCATGAGGCACAGGGTCAGACTGATTTGCATATGGCCATGTCTGAACTGGGGTGGTGGAGTGAGCTAAAGAATGATGATGGATTAAACCCAGATCAGTTGACTGGGGGTGAGTGTTTGATTGGCTCAAACGTTCCGTCCATCATCCCCTTTTGTATCGCTTTGTTCGCCCTGAGTTGGCGGGGGTATGCCCAGACGTGGGTCCCTTGCTCACTTTGCCACTGGATTCAAGCAAGCCTGGCTGATGACGGCTGAAATGCCAGAAACCGGTCCTAGGATGCTTGTTTCCGGTCCAGGGAAGACATGGCTTGGCAGTTCGGGCTGGACTGTTCCCATGAGGCACAGGGTCAGACTGATTTGCATATGGCCATGTCTGAACTGGGGTGGTGGAGTGAGCTAAAGAATGATGATGGATTAAACCCAGATCAGTTGACTGGGGGTGAGTGTTTGATTGGCTCAAACGTTCCGTCCATCATCCCCTTTTGTATCGCTTTGTTCGCCCTGAGTTGGCGGGGGTATGCCCAGACGTGGGTCCCTTGCTCACTTTGCCACTGGATTCAAGCAAGCCTGGCTGATGACGGCTGAAATGCCAGAAACCGGTCCTAGGATGCTTGTTTCCGGTCCAGGGAAGACATGGCTTGGCAGTTCGGGCTGGACTGTTCCCATGAGGCACAGGGTCAGACTGATTTGCATATGGCCATGTCTGAACTGGGGTGGTGGAGTGAGCTAAAGAATGATGATGGATTAAACCCAGATCAGTTGACTGGGGGTGAGTGTTTGATTGGCTCAAACGTTCCGTCCATCATCCCCTTTTGTATCGCTTTGTTCGCCCTGAGTTGGCGGGGGTATGCCCAGACGTGGGTCCCTTGCTCACTTTGCCACTGGATTCAAGCAAGCCTGGCTGATGACGGCTGAAATGCCAGAAACCGGTCCTAGGATGCTTGTTTCCGGTCCAGGGAAGAGATGGCTTGGCAGTTCGGGCTGGACTGTTCCCATGAGGCACAGGGTCAGACTGATTTGCATATGGCCATGTCTGAACTGGGGTGGTGGAGTGAGCTAAAGAATGATGATGGATTAAACCCAGATCAGTTGACTGGGGGTGAGTGTTTGATTGGCTCAAACGTTCCGTCCATCATCCCCTTTTGTATCGCTTTGTTCGCCCTGAGTTGGCGGGGGTATGCCCAGACGTGGGTCCCTTGCTCACTTTGCCACTGGATTCAAGCAAGCCTGGCTGATGACGGCTGAAATGCCAGAAACCGGTCCTAGGATGCTTGTTTCCGGTCCAGGGAAGACATGGCTTGGCAGTTCAGGCTGGACTGTTCCCATGAGGCACAGGGTCAGACTGATTTGCATATGGCCATGTCTGAACTGGGGTGGTGGAGTGAGCTAAAGAATGATGATGGATTAAACCCAGATCAGTTGACTGGGGGTGAGTGTTTGATTGGCTCAAACGTTCCGTCCATCATCCCCTTTTGTATCGCTTTGTTCGCCCTGAGTTGGCGGGGGTATGCCCAGACGTGGGTCCCTTGCTCACTTTGCCACTGGATTCAAGCAAGCCTGGCTGATGACGGCTGAAATGCCAGAAACCGGTCCTAGGATGCTTGTTTCCGGTCCAGGGAAGACATGGCTTGGCAGTTCGGGCTGGACTGTTCCCATGAGGCACAGGGTCAGACTGATTTGCATATGGCCATGTCTGAACTGGGGTGGTGGAGTGAGCTAAAGAATGATGATGGATTAAACCCAGATCAGTTGACTGGGGGTGAGTGTTTGATTGGCTCAAACGTTCCGTCCATCATCCCCTTTTGTATCGCTTTGTTCGCCCTGAGTTGGCGGGGGTATGCCCAGACGTGGGTCCCTTGCTCACTTTGCCACTGGATTCAAGCAAGCCTGGCTGATGACGGCTGAAATGCCAGAAACCGGTCCTAGGATGCTTGTTTCCGGTCCAGGGAAGACATGGCTTGGCAGTTCGGGCTGGACTGTTCCCATGAGGCACAGGGTCAGACTGATTTGCATATGGCCATGTCTGAACTGGGGTGGTGGAGTGAGCTAAAGAATGATGATGGATTAAACCCAGATCAGTTGACTGGGGGTGAGTGTTTGATTGGCTCAAACGTTCCGTCCATCATCCCCTTTTGTATCGCTTTGTTCGCCCTGAGTTGGCGGGGGTATGACCAGACGTGGGTCCCTTGCTCACTTTGCCACTGGATTCAAGCAAGCCTGGCTGATGACGGCTGAAATGCCAGAAACCGGTCCTAGGATGCTTGTTTCCGGTCCAGGGAAGACATGGCTTGGCAGTTCGGGCTGGACTGTTCCCATGAGGCACAGGGTCAGACTGATTTGCATATGGCCATGTCTGAACTGGGGTGGTGGAGTGAGCTAAAGAATGATGATGGATTAAACCCAGATCAGTTGACTGGGGGTGAGTGTTTGATTGGCTCAAACGTTCCGTCCATCATCCCCTTTTGTATCGCTTTGTTCGCCCTGAGTTGGCGGGGGTATGCCCAGACGTGGGTCCCTTGCTCACTTTGCCACTGGATTCAAGCAAGCCTGGCTGATGACGGCTGAAATGCCAGAAACCGGTCCTTGGATGCTTGTTTCCGGTCCAGGGAAGACATGGCTTGGCAGTTCGGGCTGGACTGTTCCCATGAGGCACAGGGTCAGACTGATTTGCATATGGCCATGTCTGAACTGGGGTGGTGGAGTGAGCTAAAGAATGATGATGGATTGAACCCAGATCAGTTGACTGGGGGTGAGTGTTTGATTGGCTCAAACGTTCCGTCCATCATCCCCTTTTGTATCGCTTTGTTCGCCCTGAGTTGGCGGGGGTATGCCCAGACGTGGGTCCCTTGCTCACTTTGCCACTGGATTCAAGCAAGCCTGGCTGATGACGGCTGAAATGCCAGAAACCGGTCCTAGGATGCTTGTTTCCGGTCCAGGGAAGACATGGCTTGGCAGTTCGGGCTGGACTGTTCCCATGAGGCACAGGGTCAGACTGATTTGCATATGGCCATGTCTGAACTGGGGTGGTGGAGTGAGCTAAAGAATGATGATGGATTAAACCCAGATCAGTTGACTGGGGGTGAGTGTTTGATTGGCTCAAACGTTCCGTCCATCATCCCCTTTTGTATCGCTTTGTTCGCCCTGAGTTGGCGGGGGTATGCCCAGACGTGGGTCCCTTGCTCACTTTGCCACTGGATTCAAGCAAGCCTGGCTGATGACGGCTGAAATGCCAGAAACCGGTCCTAGGATGCTTGTTTCCGGTCCAGGGAAGACATGGCTTGGCAGTTCGGGCTGGACTGTTCCCATGAGGCACAGGGTCAGACTGATTTGCATATGGCCATGTCTGAACTGGGGTGGTGGAGTGAGCTAAAGAATGATGATGGATTAAACCCAGATCAGTTGACTGGGGGTGAGTGTTTGATTGGCTCAAACGTTCCGTCCATCATCCCCTTTTGTATCGCTTTGTTCGCCCTGAGTTGGCGGGGGTATGCCCAGACGTGGGTCCCTTGCTCACTTTGCCACTGGATTCAAGCAAGCCTGGCTGATGACGGCTGAAATGCCAGAAACCGGTCCTAGGATGCTTGTTTCCGGTCCAGGGAAGACATGGCTTGGCAGTTCGGGCTGGACTGTTCCCATGAGGCACAGGGTCAGACTGATTTGCATATGGCCATGTCTGAACTGGGGTGGTGGAGTGAGCTAAAGAATGATGATGGATTAAACCCAGATCAGTTGACTGGGGGTGAGTGTTTGATTGGCTCAAACGTTCCGTCCATCATCCCCTTTTGTATCGCTTTGTTCGCCCTGAGTTGGCGGGGGTATGCCCAGACGTGGGTCCCTTGCTCACTTTGCCACTGGATTCAAGCAAGCCTGGCTGATGACGGCTGAAATGCCAGAAACCGGTCCTAGGATGCTTGTTTCCGGTCCAGGGAAGACATGGCTTGGCAGTTCGGGCTGGACTGTTCCCATGAGGCACAGGGTCAGACTGATTTGCATATGGCCATGTCTGAACTGGGGTGGTGGAGTGAGCTAAAGAATGATGATGGATTAAACCCAGATCAGTTGACTGGGGGTGAGTGTTTGATTGGCTCAAGCGTTCCGTCCATCATCCCCTTTTGTATCGCTTTGTTCGCCCTGAGTTGGCGGGGGTATGCCCAGACGTGGGTCCCTTGCTCACTTTGCCACTGGATTCAAGCAAGCCTGGCTGATGACGGCTGAAATGCCAGAAACCGGTCCTAGGATGCTTGTTTCCGGTCCAGGGAAGACATGGCTTGGCAGTTCGGGCTGGACTGTTCCCATGAGGCACAGGGTCAGACTGATTTGCATATGGCCATGTCTGAACTGGGGTGGTGGAGTGAGCTAAAGAATGATGATGGATTAAACCCAGATCAGTTGACTGGGGGTGAGTGTTTGATTGGCTCAAGCGTTCCGTCCATCATCCCCTTTTGTATCGCTTTGTTCGCCCTGAGTTGGCGGGGGTATGCCCAGACGTGGGTCCCTTGCTCACTTTGCCACTGGATTCAAGCAAGCCTGGCTGATGACGGCTGAAATGCCAGAAACCGGTCCTAGGATGCTTGTTTCCGGTCCAGGGAAGACATGGCTTGGCAGTTCGGGCTGGACTGTTCCCATGAGGCACAGGGTCAGACTGATTTGCATATGGCCATGTCTGAACTGGGGTGGTGGAGTGAGCTAAAGAATGATGATGGATTAAACCCAGATCAGTTGACTGGGGGTGAGTGTTTGATTGGCTCAAGCGTTCCGTCCATCATCCCCTTTTGTATCGCTTTGTTCGCCCTGAGTTGGCGGGGGTATGCCCAGACGTGGGTCCCTTGCTCACTTTGCCACTGGATTCAAGCAAGCCTGGCTGATGACGGCTGAAATGCCAGAAACCGGTCCTAGGATGCTTGTTTCCGGTCCAGGGAAGACATGGCTTGGCAGTTCGGGCTGGACTGTTCCCATGAGGCACAGGGTCAGACTGATTTGCATATGGCCATGTCTGAACTGGGGTGGTGGAGTGAGCTAAAGAATGATGATGGATTAAACCCAGATCAGTTGACTGGGGGTGAGTGTTTGATTGGCTCAAACGTTCCGTCCATCATCCCCTTTTGTATCGCTTTGTTCGCCCTGAGTTGGCGGGGGTATGCCCAGACGTGGGTCCCTTGCTCACTTTGCCACTGGATTCAAGCAAGCCTGGCTGATGACGGCTGAAATGCCAGAAACCGGTCCTAGGATGCTTGTTTCCGGTCCAGGGAAGACATGGCTTGGCAGTTCGGGCTGGACTGTTCCCATGAGGCACAGGGTCAGACTGATTTGCATATGGCCATGTCTGAACTGGGGTGGTGGAGTGAGCTAAAGAATGATGATGGATTAAACCCAGATCAGTTGACTGGGGGTGAGTGTTTGATTGGCTCAAACGTTCCGTCCATCATCCCCTTTTGTATCGCTTTGTTCGCCCTGAGTTGGCGGGGGTATGCCCAGACGTGGGTCCCTTGCTCACTTTGCCACTGGATTCAAGCAAGCCTGGCTGATGACGGCTGAAATGCCAGAAACCGGTCCTAGGATGCTTGTTTCCGGTCCAGGGAAGACATGGCTTGGCAGTTCGGGCTGGACTGTTCCCATGAGGCACAGGGTCAGACTGATTTGCATATGGCCATGTCTGAACTGGGGTGGTGGAGTGAGCTAAAGAATGATGATGGATTAAACCCAGATCAGTTGACTGGGGGTGAGTGTTTGATTGGCTCAAACGTTCCGTCCATCATCCCCTTTTGTATCGCTTTGTTCGCCCTGAATTGGCGGGGGTATGCCCAGACGTGGGTCCCTTGCTCACTTTGCCACTGGATTCAAGCAAGCCTGGCTGATGACGGCTGAAATGCCAGAAACCGGTCCTAGGATGCTTGTTTCCGGTCCAGGGAAGACATGGCTTGGCAGTTCGGGCTGGACTGTTCCCATGAGGCACAGGGTCAGACTGATTTGCATATGGCCATGTCTGAACTGGGGTGGTGGAGTGAGCTAAAGAATGATGATGGATTAAACCCAGATCAGTTGACTGGGGGTGAGTGTTTGATTGGCTCAAACGTTCCGTCCATCATCCCCTTTTGTATCGCTTTGTTCGCCCTGAGTTGGCGGGGGTATGCCCAGACGTGGGTCCCTTGCTCACTTTGCCACTGGATTCAAGCAAGCCTGGCTGATGACGGCTGAAATGCCAGAAACCGGTCCTAGGATGCTTGTTTCCGGTCCAGGGAAGACATGGCTTGGCAGTTCGGGCTGGACTGTTCCCATGAGGCACAGGGTCAGACTGATTTGCATATGGCCATGTCTGAACTGGGGTGGTGGAGTGAGCTAAAGAATGATGATGGATTAAACCCAGATCAGTTGACTGGGGGTGAGTGTTTGATTGGCTCAAACGTTCCGTCCATCATCCCCTTTTGTATCGCTTTGTTCGCCCTGAGTTGGCGGGGGTATGCCCAGACGTGGGTCCCTTGCTCACTTTGCCACTGGATTCAAGCAAGCCTGGCTGATGACGGCTGAAATGCCAGAAACCGGTCCTAGGATGCTTGTTTCCGGTCCAGGGAAGACATGGCTTGGCAGTTCGGGCTGGACTGTTCCCATGAGGCACAGGGTCAGACTGATTTGCATATGGCCATGTCTGAACTGGGGTGGTGGAGTGAGCTAAAGAATGATGATGGATTAAACCCAGATCAGTTGACTGGGGGTGAGTGTTTGATTGGCTCAAACGTTCCGTCCATCATCCCCTTTTGTATCGCTTTGTTCGCCCTGAGTTGGCGGGGGTATGCCCAGACGTGGGTCCCTTGCTCACTTTGCCACTGGATTCAAGCAAGCCTGGCTGATGACGGCTGAAATGCCAGAAACCGGTCCTAGGATGCTTGTTTCCGGTCCAGGGAAGACATGGCTTGGCAGTTCGGGCTGGACTGTTCCCATGAGGCACAGGGTCAGACTGATTTGCATATGGCCATGTCTGAACTGGGGTGGTGGAGTGAGCTAAAGAATGATGATGGATTAAACCCAGATCAGTTGACTGGGGGTGAGTGTTTGATTGGCTCAAACGTTCCGTCCATCATCCCCTTTTGTATCGCTTTGTTCGCCCTGAGTTGGCGGGGGTATGCCCAGACGTGGGTCCCTTGCTCACTTTGCCACTGGATTCAAGCAAGCCTGGCTGATGACGGCTGAAATGCCAGAAACCGGTCCTAGGATGCTTGTTTCCGGTCCAGGGAAGACATGGCTTGGCAGTTCGGGCTGGACTGTTCCCATGAGGCACAGGGTCAGACTGATTTGCATATGGCCATGTCTGAACTGGGGTGGTGGAGTGAGCTAAAGAATGATGATGGATTAAACCCAGATCAGTTGACTGGGGGTGAGTGTTTGATTGGCTCAAACGTTCCGTCCATCATCCCCTTTTGTATCGCTTTGTTCGCCCTGAGTTGGCGGGGGTATGCCCAGACGTGGGTCCCTTGCTCACTTTGCCACTGGATTCAAGCAAGCCTGGCTGATGACGGCTGAAATGCCAGAAACCGGTCCTAGGATGCTTGTTTCCGGTCCAGGGAAGACATGGCTTGGCAGTTCGGGCTGGACTGTTCCCATGAGGCACAGGGTCAGACTGATTTGCATATGGCCATGTCTGAACTGGGGTGGTGGAGTGAGCTAAAGAATGATGATGGATTAAACCCAGATCAGTTGACTGGGGGTGAGTGTTTGATTGGCTCAAACGTTCCGTCCATCATCCCCTTTTGTATCGCTTTGTTCGCCCTGAGTTGGCGGGGGTATGCCCAGACGTGGGTCCCTTGCTCACTTTGCCACTGGATTCAAGCAAGCCTGGCTGATGACGGCTGAAATGCCAGAAACCGGTCCTAGGATGCTTGTTTCCGGTCCAGGGAAGACATGGCTTGGCAGTTCGGGCTGGACTGTTCCCATGAGGCACAGGGTCAGACTGATTTGCATATGGCCATGTCTGAACTGGGGTGGTGGAGTGAGCTAAAGAATGATGATGGATTAAACCCAGATCAGTTGACTGGGGGTGAGTGTTTGATTGGCTCAAACGTTCCGTCCATCATCCCCTTTTGTATCGCTTTGTTCGCCCTGAGTTGGCGGGGGTATGCCCAGACGTGGGTCCCTTGCTCACTTTGCCACTGGATTCAAGCAAGCCTGGCTGATGACGGCTGAAATGCCAGAAACCGGTCCTAGGATGCTTGTTTCCGGTCCAGGGAAGACATGGCTTGGCAGTTCGGGCTGGACTGTTCCCATGAGGCACAGGGTCAGACTGATTTGCATATGGCCATGTCTGAACTGGGGTGGTGGAGTGAGCTAAAGAATGATGATGGATTAAACCCAGATCAGTTGACTGGGGGTGAGTGTTTGATTGGCTCAAACGTTCCGTCCATCATCCCCTTTTGTATCGCTTTGTTCGCCCTGAGTTGGCGGGGGTATGCCCAGACGTGGGTCCCTTGCTCACTTTGCCACTGGATTCAAGCAAGCCTGGCTGATGACGGCTGAAATGCCAGAAACCGGTCCTAGGATGCTTGTTTCCGGTCCAGGGAAGACATGGCTTGGCAGTTCGGGCTGGACTGTTCCCATGAGGCACAGGGTCAGACTGATTTGCATATGGCCATGTCTGAACTGGGGTGGTGGAGTGAGCTAAAGAATGATGATGGATTAAACCCAGATCAGTTGACTGGGGGTGAGTGTTTGATTGGCTCAAACGTTCCGTCCATCATCCCCTTTTGTATCGCTTTGTTCGCCCTGAGTTGGCGGGGGTATGCCCAGACGTGGGTCCCTTGCTCACTTTGCCACTGGATTCAAGCAAGCCTGGCTGATGACGGCTGAAATGCCAGAAACCGGTCCTAGGATGCTTGTTTCCGGTCCAGGGAAGACATGGCTTGGCAGTTCGGGCTGGACTGTTCCCATGAGGCACAGGGTCAGACTGATTTGCATATGGCCATGTCTGAACTGGGGTGGTGGAGTGAGCTAAAGAATGATGATGGATTAAACCCAGATCAGTTGACTGGGGGTGAGTGTTTGATTGGCTCAAACGTTCCGTCCATCATCCCCTTTTGTATCGCTTTGTTCGCCCTGAGTTGGCGGGGGTATGCCCAGACGTGGGTCCCTTGCTCACTTTGCCACTGGATTCAAGCAAGCCTGGCTGATGACGGCTGAAATGCCAGAAACCGGTCCTAGGATGCTTGTTTCCGGTCCAGGGAAGACATGGCTTGGCAGTTCGGGCTGGACTGTTCCCATGAGGCACAGGGTCAGACTGATTTGCATATGGCCATGTCTGAACTGGGGTGGTGGAGTGAGCTAAAGAATGATGATGGATTAAACCCAGATCAGTTGACTGGGGGTGAGTGTTTGATTGGCTCAAACGTTCCGTCCATCATCCCCTTTTGTATCGCTTTGTTCGCCCTGAGTTGGCGGGGGTATGCCCAGACGTGGGTCCCTTGCTCACTTTGCCACTGGATTCAAGCAAGCCTGGCTGATGACGGCTGAAATGCCAGAAACCGGTCCTAGGATGCTTGTTTCCGGTCCAGGGAAGACATGGCTTGGCAGTTCGGGCTGGACTGTTCCCATGAGGCACAGGGTCAGACTGATTTGCATATGGCCATGTCTGAACTGGGGTGGTGGAGTGAGCTAAAGAATGATGATGGATTAAACCCAGATCAGTTGACTGGGGGTGAGTGTTTGATTGGCTCAAACGTTCCGTCCATCATCCCCTTTTGTATTGCTTTGTTCGCCCTGAGTTGGCGGGGGTATGCCCAGACGTGGGTCCCTTGCTCACTTTGCCACTGGATTCAAGCAAGCCTGGCTGATGACGGCTGAAATGCCAGAAACCGGTCCTAGGATGCTTGTTTCCGGTCCAGGGAAGACATGGCTTGGCAGTTCGGGCTGGACTGTTCCCATGAGGCACAGGGTCAGACTGATTTGCATATGGCCATGTCTGAACTGGGGTGGTGGAGTGAGCTAAAGAATGATGATGGATTAAACCCAGATCAGTTGACTGGGGGTGAGTGTTTGATTGGCTCAAACGTTCCGTCCATCATCCCCTTTTGTATCGCTATAGACAGTGTGCGTACAGGATATATGAGGTCTGAATATATTTTTACAAATCAAACTTACTGTAGTACACCATGCAATACTTCTTTAGTGAGTCTTTGGCCATGTGCGGTCGCTCTTTCCCTCCCATGTAAACGTTTATCTGTGAAACGGCCCTCTCAACTAGGTTGTCTAAAGATGCAAGCAATTTCCTTCTTTGTATAGAACGATTATGTATCCAGCAGCAGCTCAGCAAGCTAATTCATTGTCGAGGGTACAAATAAATTTCATGGCATCCTTAGAAAAGAAAAGTTTCTTTGCCATAAAGATTGGCCGTAAAAATATTCTCCTTATGACTCAATAAAACTTACAGAACATTATAAAGTGCATTGTGGACTGGATGGCTTTCCCATCATATGGGCATCTGTAAACTATTTTCTGCCATATTTCATGCTTTGGAAAAGCCACCAGTTCATGGACAGTGCCCAAACGTAACCTTGTCAGGTAAAATCTGTCCTGGATATTTGTGACTTTGACCAGATAGTCAGGTAGACCAGACAGCTTTATACTAGCCAAATATCTTGATACGCTTGGCTTTTTTCTCATCTCTACTAGCTCTTTCTTGACTTTGTTTCTCCATGAAAATCTTTTTAATTTCATTTTTGCCGTATTGCAAAATACCTACAGGATTTTTCATTGATAGGTCTTTATCGATTTTCTTCATCAACGTATCCATATATGCTAGCCATGGGATTTTATTAAAATGTTCCAGTGCTAGGCAATCCTAAAATATGTCCCTAGTGATATTTGGTGCCTCCTTGAACCAGATATTATGCCAAGAGCATAAAGCTCTTACTTGTATTAGATCAGCAACATACGGTGCATGCAATTCTTTGTGTAGGAGGTATACGGATGTGGACCTTGGTACGGCCAGCATACTTCCGAAAAAAGAGTTTTCACAGGATTGCAATGTATTTATACTAGTGGTACCCCATACTACAGAGCCAAAGGTTGCTACTGATAGGCATTTACTGCCATATAGTTTAAGTATATCGCGGATAGGTTTACTGCCTATCTTGTTGCAAAATCTAAAGATCACCTCCATAGTTTAAGTTTAAGTCTAAGTCTTGACTGGTCTAAATGGGGACCCCAATTACTGTTGGAGGAGAATAAAATGCCTAAGTTGGAAAAACTTTGGACTTCTGTTAGCTTATGTTCCCGCACACAATGAGTCTTTTCTTAGCCCTACCTCATCCACAGACCATCACAAACGTCTTAGTAAGATTTAATTTTAGGTCTTTTCGCTCCATGTATGAGACAAAAGCTTCGACCAGTTGTTGTAGTCCGTTTGCAGTTCTAGATATTAAGACTGCATCGTCTGCATACAGGAGTAGCGTGGTTGGACGAGAGCCTATTTTCGGTACATCAGTATTCAATTCTTGGAGGGTTTTGTCAAACCCATTAATTTATAATGAGAAGAGGAGGGGAGCGATGACACAGCCCTGTCTTATTCCCATGGACACCTTAAAACTTGGGGTGCACTCTCCTTCCCTCTCATACCTTACTCTCGATGTCAGTCTTGCATAAAGTTGTGATAAAAATGAAACAATATTATCTGGGGTGCCCATATCGATCATTGCTTCCCACAGTTAGCCGTGGTTTACACAGTCAAAGGCCGAGCTTAGGTCTGCGAAGCATAAATGGATGTGTTCTTCCTTGGCCAGCGTGTATTTGTCAATGATTAAATTAAAATGTATGCACTGCTCTACCGTCCCCATCTCCCCCTAAAGCCATATTGGGATTCTGTTAAGATGTTACTATCATTGACCCAATTCTCCAATCTTCCAAGGACTATTCGCCCCATGGTCTTTACTGATGAATCTAAAAGGGATATGGGACGGTAGCATCTCGCATCTCCCCTGTTACCTTTTTTAAAAATGGGGTCAATTATACTATCGGTCCATGTATAAGGAACGCAGCCTTTAGCAGCTGCGTTGCAGACCTGAGTTAAAATAGGTACCCATAGCTGCGTATATTTTTTGTATGCATCGGCCGGAACCGCATCGGGTCCCGAGGCCTTACCCTGTTTCATTTTATTAATTGCCAAAATTACCTCCTCTAGCCCGATCTGTTGTAAGGGTATGAGAGCTATGGGGGATGACTCTCCTATATTATTAGCGGGTATGTTAAAAATTCCATGAAAATGTGTAAGCCAATTATTAGGGGCAATAACTGATTCAATTATGGGGTCTTGTACATCTTTCCACATCAGCGAATTTACCACCTTCCAAAATAGGGTGGAATCCCTTGTGTCCGCGGCCTGATTCAATTTCGACCAAGCCTCTTTTTGTACCTCTTTCTTCCTTCGTTTTAAGGCCTGTTTATATAATAATCTGTATCGCTTGATTTCTATCCTGTCTCTAGGTGTTACATGTAGGGCCTTATTTAATTCTTGTTTAGCCCGGCTACAGCCAACTTTTTGTCTGCCTCTTGTTCATAGAGCTGTCTTTTCTTAGATTAGAGGCTATTGCCGTAGTAATTTGATCAAATGCGGCCATAACCATGTCAGGAGAGGAGTTAATGTCAGTACAGATGGAGAAGTTTTTGCAGCATGATATCTTCATTTATCCCTGTACATTTTATGCTGATACTATTTTTTCCCAGCTACCGCTTTATTTGGTAACAGTAATTTACCCCCAGGCCAATATGGAACCTCACATTTCTTGCCTTTAGCATCATCACTAAGCAAACATTCTGTAAATGGTCGCCACATGGATAATGTAGCATTCACGGCCTCTAGGACTGAGAACCACTCGTTAAATGACACAGTTGGGATGACTCTTTTTTTTTTTTTTTTTTTTATAATCTGTTTGTGAATATCCAACAGCTCCCTATTCGGGGATAATGACATCATCAATGTATACAGTCAATGCAATCATTGTTCATGACATAGAGAACAACCCACTAAACTCCCGCCTGGCCCCAGGATCCCTCCCCCCCCCGGCACTCTGAAATAACTTATAGCTCCAATGAACCGTAACCTCCCACATAGTGCAGCCAAACAGTATCAGTCCCGTTCTTGTGCAAATCAAAAGCACCAGCCTACGTTGAGTGTCCTAAGTCAGGGTTTCCCTGAAGATATATAGACAACGGGGCCCAGAAATCCTTGGGACGTGAGGCAGCTGGCAATTCTTCAGCATACGTTTCCAGCTGTTCTTTACAATACAAAAGATCACGTACCCATTTCACCAATGTTGGAGTAAGGTTTGCGCCCCAGCACTGGGCCACCGCTCTCTTGGCCAACAAGGTCAAGACCGCCACCAGCCTGCGATTGCAGGGTTTAAGAGTCTTCACCCAGCCCAACAAGCAGACCTCAGGCGTGCATGGCACAGGTTCCGACACCACTTTCGTAAGCATGTCCGTAACAGCACACCAGAATTTATATATTCCCCTACAGTTCCAAGCGAGATGCAAGGAATCTGCATCCCCTTGCCCACAACGAACACAGCACGCATCCTCCCGTAGCCAAAAGCGCATTAATTGGAGTGGGGTGTAATATAATTGGTGCAGGTATTTAAAGTGAATAATACGAAGATTACAGTTGGCTGTTAAAGGGCCAGTCAGGGTACAACAGAACTTCCACACATCAAGGGACAACGAAGAACCCAGTAGTGCCTCCCATTTTTTATATGACGGGGAGACCAGCTGTTCTCTTTCCCTGAGGGACGTATTATATAACTTCGTGTTCAAACCTGTGCGATCCGCGCTGGCCAGCATCGCCTGCAATGCTCGCAACGGCCTGGGCTCAGCTGGATAATCAGGGTAACTAGCTCTGATCGCCTGCCGCACACACACATAAGTGAACCCCAACATCAATCCCCGGTCCCTACACTTCTGTATACCTGCAAGCAGCCGGAACTGACCCTGCGTATAAAGATCCCTCAACTGCGTTATTCCAACCGTGCTCAATGATTTAAGAGCAGCCAGCTCACGCGCCGCCGAAATGTCCGGATGCGCCGTGAGCGGCAGCATTGGGGCATAGAGATACTGCAGCTGCGCTCGCGACGCCAGAGTCATCCACGCCCATGCTGTGCAAAGAGCTGGGTTAATTTCCCTCCTAGGTCCCCCCCTTCCACCAGAGAGGGTGGTTGAGACTAGTGCCTGCGGTTTCACGGCATCTGCCTCAACGGCGACATGAGGTTGAAAATGCTGCGGGAAGAACCAATAATGCGCAAACTGTGCCTTCAGAAGACTCCTCAAGACCTGGCTCTTCGATCAGTAGCAGCACCACCCCCTTCTTCCCCCAGCGCCTTGAGACCCTCGCGGGTATGTAGTGCGCTTTATAAGTGACATGATTGATTGATTGATTGATTGTGCACATAGATAGTATAATCGTAGATCGGGGGCCTCAAAACCGCCTCGCTCAGACGGTAATACCAGCACCTCGCACCTGCATTGAGGCTTCTTCCCCCCCACACAAAGGACAGCAACGCTGATTGAAGCGAGCTAAACACCGCGAGGGTGAGACGGATATGGATATTAATAAACAGATAGAGTAGTTTGGGCAAGATTGTCATTTTTACCACTGCGATACGATCCGCCAGTGACAGCGGGAGTTTGGCCCATCGCACCGCACGTTCAGCAATATGGGTCTGGGCACGGCCATAATTCTCAGTCACAACAACCTCAGGGTCTCTATGTAACCAAACCCCTAGATACTTTACAAGGTCGGTCGACCATGTAAGTGGGTAATCTAGCACCACATGCTGCGTACCAGCCGTCAGCGGGAATACTGTAGATTTCGCCCAGTTTATGCCAAGCCCAGAAAAGCGTTCAAATTTGATATATTCACGTAACAATTCAGGAAGGTAGCGTGCAGGTTCCCGAACATACAGCAGCATATCATCGGCATACATTGACAGGTTGGAGCCTGGTGGCAACCATTTTTGCCAAAATTTTGGCATCTATGTTTATAATAGACAGAGGGCGGTAGGAATCACAGCTATTGGCTGGTTTATCCGGTTTAAGTAGCATGACCAGAAGGGCCTCTTTCAGCGAGGTGGGGAGAGTGCCCGTATCGTACGCTTCTGCAAAGACTTCCAAAAGCCTGGGCGCAAGTGCATCGGCATAGGCCTTGTAAAATTCGCTAGGGAGCCCGTCCAGGCCAGCCGCCTTACATGTGGGCAGCGACAAGATAGCCAGTTTCACGTCCTCCACATCGAAAGGCTGTGTAAGGTACTCGCGCTGATTGAGAGACAGAGACAGACACCCCAGCGCGACATCCTCCAGGTAAGCATTTATGTCGTCGGCTGACGCGCGCATCCGACACCCATATAGTTTGGAATAGAAATCCAGCACCACCTCGCTAATTTCAGGGGTGTTGTAATGAGCTATGCCCTCAGAGTCCAACATCTCAGTAATGTAGTCTTGACTACGGGGTGCAGATAATTTCTGAGCAAGCGAGCGACTAGGACGCCCACCTTCCCCATAATACCGAGCGGTGCAACGTCGCCATCTATGCGCCAGCTCCTGATCCACTGTGTCGTTGTGTTCCATCACTAACTCGCGCGTTTTGGCCAGTATGCGCGGATCTGGGCTTCGGGCATACTCGCGCTCCAGCTCAGAAATCTCGCCTGCCAGCCTGGCTATCCGACGACGCAGATCTTTCTGAACACCAGCCTGCGCTCCCATGCAGACACCTCTGATGGTGACTTTGAATGCCTCCCAGAGAACCCCCGCGCTTTCCACAGTGCCCACATTTTCTTTAAAAAAGTTACCAATAGCCGCGTCCACCGAACACCTGAACACCTGATCTGTGAGAGAGGAAGGCTGTAACCGCCACTGAAAAGGGGGCCGCTCACAAGAGGGAGTCTGCATCTCCAATAGCACTGGCGAGTGATCTGACAATGTTTTTGCCAGGTGGCGGACATCAACTACCCAAGTGCAAACAACCTCTGACAGGAGCCAGTAGTCCAAGCGGGACCACGAGTCATGCACAGTAGAAATAAACGCGCTTTCACGGATTCCCGGGTGCCGCATGCGCCAAATATCCTGTACAGTCCCTGCGTCTAAGAAACCCAGCAGTGCCTCCGAGGCCTGTCTCTGTCGCGCCACCCCACTGCCCTGTCTATCCAATTGCCCATCCAGGCAGGTGTTAAAGTCTCCACCCCAAAGCAATTCAGCCGGAGGAAATTTAGAAATACGGCGCCAAACATCTGCGAAAAAGGAATGATCATCCACATTTGGGCCATACACATTCACCAGCAGTGCCCCCACTCCGCCAAATTTAGCATGAACCATTGCTACTCGGTGGCTTGGCCGGCTGCAAGGTGGCTGCACTCTGAGTGGGCTCTGCCGGCTAAGCCTATTATCCGTCTATTATCCTGCGGACACAGTGCCCATCGCCACTTCCTGCCGCACCACAGTCACTCACCTGCTCCTGGGGCACAGATTGGTCGTGCTCCCGTCTTCCAGCGATGCTGTGGGGCTGGGACCCGGCCATCCCGAAGCTGTCTGTGGGCTCCCTCCTGGCCGCCAGATTCAGCTCCTACATCCAGACGCCGGCGTTCCTGGATTTCAGCCGGTAAGCGCCGTTGCTGTGGGGGCGCATTGCGGCGGGGCTGGGGGCTCGCGGGTCGTAGCGCCCGGCCTGGTCTGATTGACTGCGGCGCCACGCTCCTCACCTCGGTGCCCGCTGCTTAGGCCTCGCTCCACCGGGCTGGGCAACGCGGACGGTGCGCCCCCCTTGGCTCCTCGCTGCGTGCTGCCCCCCTCCCGCTGCGGCCTGCTGGATCCCTGGAGACTACTGCCGCTTTGCTCTTGCATCCCGGGCTGCGACGGCGGTCCGCAATACCCTGGGGGCGCGTCGCCTTCTGCTGCCCGGGGTGCTGGACGCCCGCCCTGCGGCACATCGCCATTCGCCACCGCTGCGGTGTACCACTGGCCTCCTTCGCCGCCACACCGGCGCGTGTGTGCTCTTGGCCATTTCACCCCTGCTTTGCACCAGCGCTTGGATTTACGGCTGGCATTGGCCCCCCGCTTACTGCTGGGCCCTGCTCTTGGGGCCATCTGGTGCCCGTGGACCATCGCTTATCCGGCTTGGGGCTTGCCACCTCCCGGGGGGTTCCCCACCTGGGTGCTGCACGGTGAAGACCCTTCATCCTCCACCCTCTGCGCCATTGCCCACGCTGGCCCTATGACCTTCTACCAGCACCGGTGACTGGAGCGACGTTACTGCAATCTCCTTCTGCCGGGCGGCCTGCGCATTGCTTGGTCGTTCGGAGGCCCGACCTCCTGGCTTTGGCCAGTCCTCACTGCTCTCCCTCTAGTGCTGGCGCACCCGCTCCCCACCTGTTCCTGCCTCCTGGAGCTGGGTCTGCCGCCGAGGGTCTACACAACATGCTATAAACGGCTCAGCTGCACATGGCCTTTGCTGGCTGCCTCCGCCGCCTGCCGGTCCTGATCCTCCGCTCTGTCTGAAGCTGCTCCACCTCCAACGAGCGCAGCACTCACCTCCAGTCGCAGCTGCCCCAGGGTTGCTGCTAGCCTGCCACGCCAGACATGGGGAGGACAGACCCCAAGCAGCCTAAAATCGCTTTTGATCAACGTCGCCAGACGCGCCAGGACGACACGGGCGCCGACGGGGGGTCCCCCCGGTCTCTACCAACATGGCTGCGACTCGTGAGGACGACTTAAAGACCATCATGCTGGACGTCAAGTCCACTGTTACCAACATTGCGGCCCAGTTGGATTAGCTGTCGACTCGCCTGGACACTGTGAAGGCTCGTGTCGATTCTCATGATGCCCGCCTCCTTCACGTGGAGACCAGGGTATCGGATGCGGAGGATGCCGCCACCCAGGACCGACAGAAACTGCTGCAGATGGACAAAATACTTGATCTCATCCGGAGCAAAAACGAGGATTTGGAGGCGCGCTCCCGAAGGAGCAACCTCCGCATCACGGGAGTGCCTGAATCCACCAATATCTCCCGCATGGAGGACTACGTAGAGCAGCTGGTCCGTGAGCTCTTTGGTGACATCCTCTCCCCAGTCTTCATTGTTGAGTGGGCCCACCGCTCTCTCGGCCCACGTCCGGGCCCTGGCCTGCCGGCCCAACCTATCATAGCCAAAATTTTGAACTTTCGGGACCGTGACGCCATCCTGCGTGCAGCCAGAGAGAAGGGGGACATCCGCCATCAGGGTAACTCTCTGTCGTTCTACCCGGACTACACTACTGCGGTTCAGGCGGCCCGCCGCGAGTTCCTTCCAGCAAAACGACTACTTCAAAAGCATGAGATCTCATACTCGCTGGCATACCCCGCCAAACTGCGCGTCAAGCAGGGAACCAAGACCCTCATCTTTGCGGATCACAGAGAAGCGCTGGCGTTTGCCAAAAAATTGGACAGGTCACATCGCTCTCCACCCTCCAGCTCACAGACTGCCGCTGGGGCCAACCTTAGTGATAATGACTGATCAGATGGACAGCCATGCTGTATGGGCAGTGCTCTATCGGACATTTTGCTTTTCGGCCTTTCTGGTCGCATGGTGCCTCCTGAACCAACGATGACTCTTCGGCTATTCTGCTATACCTTCTTTGATGTTGGCACGGTGTGCTATACCTGCTAAGTATTTTTTGGTGTTTGCCACTTCCAACGGCTTAGCCACCCTGTCTTCTTTGGCAGGGGTGTACGCTGAGCGTTGCCATGCCCCCAACGGGATAATTCCCATCTTGGACACAGACTTTTCCCTTCCTAGTGTGGGTCACTGGGGTGGGAAGGGGTGGTACCTCGGCCTGATTGGGGGGTTGGTGTGGGAGCGGGGTTGTGGGGATTCTTGGGGTTTTTTGTTTTGGGGGTGGTCTTGGGTGGTTGGGGGATTGAGGCCTGTGCTTTACGCCCTCCTTCCGAGGCAATGCTACTCTTTGCAGCACCGGCTCGCGTACCGAGCCTTTACAGGCCATGCTCTCTCCCCCTTACGATTCATCTCCGTGTTGGGGGGTTTGTAATGTTGGGGCTGCCTCCTTCTGAGGCATTTGTTGTATTTTTGATTGCACTGTTTCAATGTGATTCCAATGCTACTGCACTACTATTTCTCCTTGTTGTTTATTGCACGGCGCACAGCATTCACACACGGCCTCTGCGCTTTCCCACACCTTTTTTCGCTTCTCTACCCCATGACGAAGCGCCATGACTGATACTACACTTTGGACGTGGAATGTCCATGGGCTGAACGACCACCGTAAGGCACGACTAGTCCACGCCCATCTCATTCGGCACAAGGTGGACATCTGTTTTTTACAAGAGACCCACTTGTTACCGGCCACCTCCTCCAGACTCCTTTCCAGATACTGGGGTGAAATTCACTCTTCCTTTTATTCCAACTATTCCCGGGGGGTTTCCATTTTGTTACGCAAAGGGCTCCCATTGCAGACCTCTCAAGTGCACATTGATCCTGGGGGGCGTTTTGTTATCCTTCATGGCACCCTACGGGCCCAACCTTTGACGCTTGCTGCTTTATATGGCCCAAACTGCGATGACCCTGACTTTTTTGCGCAAGTTTGGCACCACATCTCATCATTCGGCTCTGCAGCGCTCCTCTGGGGGGGGGGATTTTAACGTAACACTATCTGCCGCTTTGGACCGGTCCGGCACTCACGCTTCTCACCCGCGCGCAGATTCATTCCTCAGCTCCTTGCTCTCGGATAACTCTCTGTACGACGTGTGGCGTCATGCTCACCCTGCTTTACAGGAGGGAACCTGTGTCTCTGGTTCTCGTGGCTGCTGGTCCCGTCTCGACTTGTGGATCACTACTCCGGATGCCTTGGTATGGCTCACCTCTGTTGACCATATGGCGCGCACTCTCTCAGATCATGCCCCCGTTCGCCTCTGCCTCCATCTCCCACACTCTCCTCGCCGTGCCTTTTCCTGGCGGCTTCCCCCTAACGCGTTACGTGACTCGGTCTTCAGTGACGAAATACAAACCGCAATTGTAAACTATTTTGAGCTCAATGTGGGTTCCGTGGACTCCCGTCCACGCTCTGGGAGGGGTTTAAAACTGTTATCCGCGGGGAATGTATCTCCAAGCAATCTGGCATTCTTCGCTCCATCCGCGGCACTCTTGACAGACTGGAGGGGGAAATTAAGGCGCTTGATGCCTCCCATGCCCTGGACCCTCGCCCTGACACGCTTGCCCAGTTGCGGGGGAAACTTACTGACTTCGCCGATGAGGCTGGCAGAGAACTGGCGTTTCTCGGCAGGGAGGCGAGGGCACGCCGCTTCGGCGAGGGTGATTGTCCTGGCAAAACCCTTGCCAAGATCCTTCGACAGCCACGGGCGGCATCCTACATTACCGCCCTTCGGGACGGCGGCCCCGATCGTACCACCTCTCCTGAGGAAATCAAGGCACGCTTCACCACTTTCTACGCACAACTCTACACGGCCGGATCGGTGCCTCCGCGTGAAGTACTTGACCAATATTTCGACACCCTTCAGCTTCTTTGGCTCGGTAATTCTCATCGGGAATATCTTGACGAGCCCTTCTGTAAAGAAGAGATCCTCGCGGCAATCAACAGCATGCCTGGTGACAAGGCCCCCGGCTCGGATGGCCTGCCGGCTTCCTTCTATAAAGCTTTTGCCCCGCTCTTGGTTCCCCATTTAGCCTCCATGTATAATGAATCTTTCGAAACAGGTTTGTTCCCCCCATCGCTGCGCGAGGCAGTGTTAACTCTGCTCCTTAAACCGGATAAACCACCCGAGCAGCGAGACTCATACCGTCCCCTATCCCTCATCAATACAGATAATAAAATTTTCGCCAAATTGCTCGCTTCCCGTCTCCTACCCCTCATGCCGCTCGTCGCACGCCCAGATCAGTCCGGCTTCATTCCCGGTCGCGCGACCTCTCACAACCTCCGGACCATTTTTTCCGGTATTCATCAAATTAATCCTGCGCTCCCGGCAGTGGCCGCCCTTCTTGACGCCACCAAGGCCTTCGACACCTTGGAGTGGCCCTTCCTGTTTTATCTTCTCCCCCGGTTGGGCTTCAGCCAAGTTTTCTTACGCAAAGTACAGCTTCTTTACACTCTACCTACTGCCCGTCTTCGCATTAATGGTCAGGTCTCTGAGCCCATTCCCATCGGGCGCGGTACTCGGCAGGGTTGTCCACTGTCCCCTATGCTCTTTGCTATCGCCATGGAACCCCTCGCGGCTTGTCTCCGGCAACACCATACCCAGAGAGGCATTGGTTTTGCAGCTCGCGCTTTGTTAGTCTCCATGTATGAGGATGACGTCACTCTTTATGTCCGCCATCCCCAGGAGAACCTCAGCCCACTGGTCCGTGAGGTGATTCGCTTCGGCGGCTATTCCGGAATCCAGATCAACTGGAGTAAGTCGGTACTATTTCCTCTTACGAATGCTACAACACCCTTTGTTCCTGACTATCCCTCTGTGTGGGCATCGGAGCCCACTAGATATTTGGGCATTTGGTTGAGCAGGGACGTTGATGAACTTTGGAAAGTTAACTTTGGTCGTGGTGTGGACTGGCTCGAGTCTAAGATTCCTCTCTGGAACCGGCTGCCACTTTCCCTGGCTGGGCGCATTGCTATCGCTAAAATGGTGGTGCTTCCGAAGTTTTTATACTTATTTGTCAATATCCCCATCCCTTTAACCGCTCACTTTTTTCGCAAGATTCGCTCTCTGCTCATCACCTTAATTTGGGCCGGTCGGCAACCTCGCATTGCCTACAGCATCCTCCCTCTTCCCATGTCGCGTGGCGGGCTTGGCGATCCAGATTTCAAGCTGTATGCTCTCAGTGCTCAAGCCAGTTTTCTTCACTTTTGGCTTCACCCCACTCCGTTTCAACCTCATGTCGCGGTAGAGGCTGACCTCGCTACCCCGTGGCCGCTCACGACTGCTCTATTCACTCCTGCGAAACTCCTTCGCACTGAAATAGATACGGTTGGGACCCTGCGCTGGGCTTGGGACGGGCTTCGCAAATTTTCTGGCTCTGATATACTTTCCGCTAACAATATGCCACTCGCACATCACCCCGCCTTTCCTCCTCTTCATTCTTCCAGGATAATCAAGCACGCTACTCGTCTGGGCCTCTCCACAGTCTCGGATCTCTACTCTGGGGACACTTTCTTTTCCCTCGCCGCTGACTCTGGCCCCATGGACACTCTGTTATATTATCAACTCAGAGCTATCTGTAGGAAGCTTCACCCCACTTTTCCCCAGCCTCCCCTTCGATGGCCTCTCTTGATCTTCTTTACACATCTTCCTCTCCTAAAAAACTGGTCACAAAAATCTACGCTTATACGCTAGCAGCATCTCCTATCTCCACCGACCGGGCGCGCGTTGCATGGGCGATGACCTGGGAGCCGAAATCTCCGAGGCCGATTGGTTATACTGTTGTAATCAAATCAAACGCCTTTCCCCAAACTATCGTCTGTGCCTTATCCATTTTAAGTACCTCCATCGGCTCTATCGGACTCCCGCTCAACTTCATAAGCTCGGACTGATTGCCGGGGATGGATGCCTGCGCTGCTCTGCGCCCGCGGCTGATTTTTCTCATCTTGCCTGGCTGTGCTCCCGGGTCTCGGCATATTGGCGCGAGGTATGCGCTGCGATCTCTGCAATCACCTCATCTCCGATTCAGCCTGACCCTCTGCTCTGCCTCTTAGGCTATGTTAAATTTTGCCCGGACGCCACTCGTCGCTTGACTGCCATGCTGCTGGTCCTCGCGAGGCGCAGGGTCTCCATGTGCTGGGGCCGCAGGCCGGCGCCCAAGGTTGCCCTCTGGCTTGAGGACGCTTCTCGCTGCTAAACTCTACTGGCTGAGTTTTGGGACCTCCAGCCAGCCAGGTCCCGTCCAATTGATATTTGTGGCCCGCTTGTAACCTACCTCTCACGTCAGGACTCACAGCGCCCTGCGACCTCTCCCGCGATCCCCGCCGGCGCCCCGCCCGCGGCGGCCGCCGGTGTAGGTCCATGAGCTGTCTCCCCGCTGTTCCCGCCCCCCTCCTCTACACCCCCTGCCCTTCTGCCCTACTGATGGCGCTCTTTTCTAATGTGTATTTCACTCCCTCTGCGCTTACCGGTTATTGTCTCTTAACATTGTCCCCAATGTGCCTTAAGTTTCTGATTGTCTTTACTGTATTACATTGTCATACTGTGCTTCATTCATTGCAATGGTGGAGTCATGTAATTGTGCTGTGCAATATTTCTTAAATAAAGGTTTTTAAAAACTACAAAAAAAAACAACAAAAAAAAACATTGCTACTCGACCCTGGGCATCCGTCTCCGTGGCTAGCACAGTAAATGGGACCCCTCATTTAACCAATATCATCACACCCCGGGCATACAAAGAGTAAGATGAGGAGACCCTCAGTCCCGCCCAACGGGCACCAACATTTTTTTCCAAATGTTGAGTAAGATGCGTTTCCTGTAAAAACGCCACCTGGACGTCTAATCTATCAAGGTGTGCCAGCACGGACCTTATCTTTTCGGGACTATTGAGGCCACGCACATTCCACGTGAGGAACTTTATGTTACCGCCCAGGGATGCGTAAGATGTAACACTGTCAATGGCACAAAACTTGTAAGTGAGAAGAGACCACCTAGAACCTGAAAAGGAACAAAATCAGAGTGCCGATTACCCCAGTCCCCCCACCCCCCCATCCCCCCACCCACTTCAGCAACCCAATCTTGCCAAAGCCATCCCTTCCCATACTAAACCATCCCCAACATGGCGAGTTAAAGAGAACAAACATTCCTCTGGGAATACCCATGGGGGGATCACCAGAGTGCTACTAGCCTCCCACATAGTAGGAGGTGGCTGATCAAGGTGTATACATGTGCAATCATCACATAGCTATTAAACATTGCATCTTCAAAGAACATATCAAATATCGCCACTGCCCTTAGTAGGCATGTCACATGAAGCGGCTGGCTGCGGAGAGACCCAGCATAAGGGTAAGAATAAAATCACAGTTTCAAGTGCAAGGCATGTCACATTTACAGTCCCGCGGCCGTACACATAGGTTGCCCCAGGCCCCCTTATTACTGTTCATCATCATCCTGGTCCGCTGTCGATTCATTTCTCCCGCGCTTCAGTTTCTTGACATGATCCATTGCCGCCTTGGGAGAGGTGAAAATTTTACAGGCCCCATCCTGGCCCACCCGTAGACGAGCAGGGTACAGCATGGCATATGGATACCCTCGGCCTGCAAGAACTTCTTTACTGCACCAAATTCCCTCCAAGCCGACTGGACAGCCACTGGAAAATCTGGAAAAAAGATAGCGAGTTCCCTTGATGAGTCACCGTGCCTTTTTCTCTCGCAAGCCTCAGGATAACATCTCGGTCCCGATAGTTCAGAAGACGAGCTATTATAGGCCGTGGTGGGGCACCCGGGGCCAGCCTGGCTGCCAGAGAGCGATGTGCCCGCTCAACTATGAACATAGAAGAGAGGTTTTCAGCCCTTAAGATATCCATGAGCAATGCCTCAACGAAGGTCTCCATTCTGCCTGTGTTGGCGGACTCCGGCAGGCCCGTAAGACGGATATTATTACGGCGGGACCGGGCCTCCAAATCCTCGTTCTTCGCTTGGATAAGCGCCAGTACCTTTTCCATTTGGAGCGCCTTGCCCGCCACCTCACTTAGGCCATCCTCGTTAGTGGAGACACGCTTTTCTATCTCCCCCATCTTGGCATTTTGCTTCTCCAGCTGGGATGCTACATGGTCCAGCCTGTTATTCATTGCGGCCATATTGCCCTCGATGGACTGCAGGCTCTTTTGCATGGCAAGCAAAGTAGTCTCCAGCACCGATGTGCCCTCACTCCGGACCTCTACCTCAGAGTCGGAGACCGCTCCCTGCTGCGCTTTTGTGGCCTTTCGCGCCTCAAACGTGAGGCAGGATTGCGTCCTGTCCGTTTTCCCCATGTCCGCCACTGACTAGAGTCACAGAGGGATGCTTCAAGTTGGGGGGACTATGGAGCAAGAACAATTACGAGGTGTCGTGGGCCCGGGGTCCAACGATCAGCAATGTCTATCCCAGAGCCCTCAGACAAGTGCGCCGGCTCCGCGGCACGCTGGAGGCTAATCAACCCCCAGCCAGAAGGGGAGTGCCCGGGGCTGAGGCTCCGGGGGCGCCAAGGGGATCAGCTACGCAAACTCAGGGCACCAGGACCCTCAAGGCCTCCAACGGGTCTGCCACCATACATGCCAGGCGCCGGGCGCCGCGCCTGCTCCCACGCGCCTCCCGGGCCGGAGCAAGGAACACAGTCGCTCAGGGATCCCCAAGGTTAGCAAGTCTCCAGGCGTCAGAGCAGGATTAATAATCGCGCCAGTTCACACAGCCGCCGCCGTGCACCTCGCACACCGGCTGCAGCTTGCAGAGCGCTGCCTACAGCTCAGGCCCCCACCACCTCCGCAGCTAAAGGCCTAAGACCAGCCGCACCCCACTCACCACCGCCCGTAGCTGGCGCTGTCGGCTCCACAGCGCGCCGGCCGGATCCCGCCAACAGTCAGCTCCTCCGCACGCCGAGCAGGACCTGCACCGATGCGTGCAGCGGTCAAGGTTCCGGGCCCGCCGGCCCAGGGAGCCCTAGCAGCCCCAGGCAGCCTCCCTGGCCACACGCCGGAGGATAGAAACGGCAGCCGCCTCCGGGCTCCACCGGGCCCGCCGGCCTCCACAGCAGCCTCACACCACCGGGCAAGTAGAGTAGCACAGATCAGCTCGACAGCGACGGCTCCTCCCAGTCCGCAGGTCCTACTCTGGCCGTCCAAACTCAGCGTCCACACAGATCACATCAGACCCCGGCAGGCGCCCTCTTGCCACGCGGTCCTCCGAAAATCCTCAGCCCGCTGCCTCCGCAGTGCTCCCAGACAGCCAAAACTCAACCTCCAGCCGCAGAGAGTGTCAGCGAGGCAGGGCAGCCGTTGTGGAACCAGTGATGCAGCGATACTGGGCGGATTAATGGCGGATTAGGGATCAGCCGGGCGGAGCTGCACTAAAGTGCGGCCATCTTGCCTGGCACCCTCTAGCGCCCCCCCATGACTCTTTCTTTGATGCAACACAAAGCACAAGATTAGAAATATTTGCGTTTTAGTTCCTGCGCATAACAAAACAGTGCACCAGAATGGACTACAAAGTCAATAGCATTCTTCAATAACTGAAGATTGTAAAGATGCTTTCAGCATACCATCTAGCAAGTGGCAAGGATCTCTTACAGAGAAGCACTTCAGCTCAGGTATGGATTTTGACAGGTCATCACACAACTTTTTATATAAGTAGCTGAATTACTGCAAACACAAACAATATCAATCTAATCTTTGTTGAACTTGGTAAGAACTTTTTGCAGCCTCATTCCAAGTGACACTGCATTCCACGTTTTCTAAATGTCTGGTGTCATGTTTTAACCACTATCACAGATGCTTGGTGCCAGCAGTCTTTGCACATATACCTGTCACTACACCTTGCATTAAATGTTTAAAGCGGATCACTGACATAATATCGACGGACCGAATATCGACCTCCAATAATATCGAATCCAGAATATCGATGGACAGAATATCGACATCCTATCTCTACAAAGGTAAGTACAACAATATCAAAACCAAAATATCATTGTTTAAAATATCGTTGTATAAAATATCGTTTTTTTTAAATGTCTTAAAAATAATGTAAAATTAATTAAAAAATAAATATAATTAATAAAAACATAGGGGCCCATTACGATGGCGGGCGGAAGCACAACCGCCGTGCTGGCGGATGCAAAAAGCACCAGTTACCGCCGGCACGCAGCAGTCCACACGCCCGCCCAATTACGATGCGAAAAGCAGGCCAAACACCGCCGGCAAGCCAGCAACACCGTCCGCCATCAAAGTGCGCCCGTTCACGTAGCGGCGCAGCACAACTGACACACACCGTCCGACGAAACACGTCCCGCCCGGCGCATAAATTACGATGCCGCAAACAAACGGCTCCCACGGCTAAGAGACACCGCACGTGAAAGAGAGGCGGTAACACGGACGCAGAGCACGGACAACGAAGAAGCGGCACCCCGAGCATGAATCCAGCACTGCAGGCCCTTCCCATGCTTCTGCTGATGCACCACCAAGGACGCAACGTACCGCGGAGACGCAGGTAGGCACACACAGAACAAGTGCATGCAAACAGCGCACAGTGCAAGGGCGGAAAAAGCGGACAACCCCCCACCAGCGCGTGTACACTACACATCCACCATTGCATCCACATATGACACACAGGCCAAATCGTAACATCGCGGAACACATGTGTACACACCACCTGGGACCAGGAACCAACCACCCCGTCACGGCCCCAAAGCGGCGATGATGCCGCCACACATGCGCACAACGCAGAGGCCAACCGCAGCGCCATGCATGCGTCGCACACAGACACAGGGACACAACCAAGCAGCACACACATCAGCCCCACCCCGAACGCACATGACACGTGACAGGCCTGCCACAGACATGTCCCCAACGCCCAATTCACGGACAACACCCAACGCCACACAACCGATGCACACATGTCAGTGAAGTCACGCAACAGCAGGACACACCCCAGTGTAACAAACATGGCGTAGCACACAGCGGCGGCAACACCAACTAGGAGAAGCAGGGCCCCTTCGGGAAGAGGAACGCCAGTACCACACTGAAAAACCCATACCACCCTGCACATATGAACAAGACATATAAAACGGAACACCAAAGAGCACGGGGACCGACAACAGGTGGCCCAAGAATAACATTCACACACAAGGCCCAACGCAGAGCGGAAAGGCAGCCTGCCGCCCACACAAGGGAGAGCAGACAGCACTGAATGACCTTCCATTCCAACACCGAAACCACAGCCCTACGACAGAAGCCGGTGAATACAGCCATTGTCCAAGAATAGACCAACACAGGCATGCCGAGGAGACCGACCACAGGGCAGATAGCGCATATCACAGAAGCACACAACGGACGGGGAAGAAAGAAGAAAACACTCCCCCATGTCGGCCACATGCAAGTTAATTGGAAGGAGTCACACAGCACTGACCTTGAACTGTCTGAGAAGCATGTGGGAAGAGGGCCCGTGTCCTCCAAACAAGCCAACAGAACACAAGTCCTGTCTCCCTACGACTACACAGAGCTCACAGCAACCCCGGAGCGTGCACATTGCAGACTGCACACACAGCCGGAGCACGCCACCTCAACGAACCGCTGCGAAATGGCAACCGCAACACACCTACCCAACTACGCCGAACAGCTCAAGCTGTACAAAACCAACCTGTGCCATACATTGGGATGCGATCTCCTGTCCCTGCTGAACGTAAGTTACCGACTGACTTACCGCATCACATTGTTCAGCTGCGTCATGCCCGTCTTCTACTGTCGGAGGTGTCCCTACCAGCATCCCGTCGAGATATGCCTCTCCAACCCGGCATGTCTGAAGGCGGACCTGCTACCACTACTCCTCCCTCTGGACGCACACGACAGGGCCTGCTCTGCCTATGGGGGCATGGCGTATGTGGCCAACATCGCACCCGCACTGAAATGGGACCACTGTGCCTCCACACGACGGATCATCGATAACAGCTACATCGAATGTCACCCAGCATGCCCCATCATGGTCCTCCAAGGGACAACTTACGAACAACACCTTGACAGCCACCATCCGCTTCATTGGCTGGCAAACATGTACACCACCAATGACATGGAAGCCCTGCTGGACGGCATCGCATACCTGACAACCTGTAAATACGTCGGACCACAACGCAGGTTCCCCGAGTGACCTATGATGTCCAACCCCGCACCCATGCTTAGCTTCCGCACGGACTGGCCAGTCACCACCACAACAGCCATACCAAACGACCGGCAACTGTAACCACACCATCAACGACATCGCCATGACATCGGATATGACCGGGACATGCACACTGTTCCCCATCACATCCAGGAACACCGCATGCATCGTGGGAGGCAGTGGCATGGGCTCTGTGTATCGCACCCACATGGACGGAACTGCACGAACAACCAGGACACGACATGGATCCAGCGCCCATGGACACACACACCGCTCAGTGGACATGAATAGGTCGCCTGGAGTCTGTGGGTGCTGCACCCCTCCCACCCCCGCCCCGGGAATCCCATACCAGGACCTTTGCATGGACGACAAGTGCTTTCAACAACAACACGACCCCAGTGACTGTGACATGTCCAGTAACCACCACAGTGCAACAACAAGTGGCACGCCGCTGCATGCACGCAAGCACATGCCCTGATGTCATCTCACATGCACGCGTGCATGAGGAACAACCGCAGCAAACCTGTCACATGGAACTGAGATGGACTGTGCCCATGATGCCAAGCGGTCTGGTAGGCTACATGTATACCGTCTGTGTCAAAGTCCGCAGCTCCGCAGCTATACGTAAATGTACATTAGCACAGCCTTGGCCAAGCAGATGTCACTCTGAAGCCCACATCCCACATGCAACAGCCAATCACATGTAACCCCACACCCTATCCCATTTGCTATCATGCTCAGTATATCCTCAACATGTATTCCGCTGCCAGTAGTGTCCACTATACTGCATCACAGAGGACAGAAGACTCAATATAATGTTTGAAACCAAAACTGTCTCCGCTGACTCATTTCACAAGTACGAATGAGAGAGGATGAGAGTATGTGAAGTACACGGCAGTCGTGACATGACCATGTAGTCCACTGGTATTGGATGTCAACGCAAATGAGTAGCACAACTGTGGAAGACACACATGTGTCGTGTGAAGTCGTATGGACGCAGTGCTCAGGTGGGTGGGTGTGACGGGTAGATGCGCACATGCCAAGTTGGAGCACGACATGTTGGGAGGGGTCATGAACAGTACACCACCGCTTCCCTGGGCATTGTGAGAGGACACCTGTCGGGGGGGAGTGAACACGTGTGTGCACAGCAGCCGGGCACACGTACAAAGCGGTACCAGGCGCACCTCAGCCCACCCTCTGTGGACAAGCTGGATCCTGTTGTGCGCCCGCCATGCCCCTTGACAAGGCACACACAGCCCCAGTCGACCAGGTGTAACCCCAACATAGTCAATCCGCACAGGCGATACAGGGCATGGGATGGCAGTGGAGCATGGTGTGTGAGGTCTCCTCGCGCTCCTCCTGGTCATATCACGCAGGCAATAGAACCTCAACGTCTAGCATGGCACAAGTCAAATGGAAGTGTGGGGGGACGCACCACAGCACGAGCAGCACTGACGTCACGGGAGGTGGCTCGCACCATTCCATCCATTGCCCATTATACCAACCACGCCACATGCCATTGCGACTAAGTGCAAGCGCGTGCGCCACCACCCCCGAGCCCTCCCCAGAGAGGCCAAAGAGTGAATGTGTGGGCCATCAGTCACAGACGGACGCGGCATGGCCGCAAGGGCAGCCACAGCCACTGGGTGTCGCAGGTGGCGGATCCGGAAGGCGAAGACTGTGATGCATAGTCCATGCAGGCCGGGTCTCCATTTGGGGCACCACGCAGGTGGACGGCGTCCCGCCACACATCATACCCTGAGACAGCCCACTCGTGCAACTGGACCCACACATACACTCCTTGCCCTCTCTGGTGCGAGCTTGGGGCTGCCTGTGCAAGCGCTAGCCTCGCAGGTGAGCATGCATATTGGGGGGCGAGGGGTGGACATGAGGGCTGGGGCGAAGATGACTGTATCACTGTCAGTTAGTACAAGGGATGACCCAGATGTGGAAAGGAAGAGACGTGTCCCGTGTGTACTGCAACTAGTCGCCAATCCAACTACCCCCATGTCCGGAATGTAAGCCCGCACCTAGGCCCGCCCATCCGCCACATCGAACATACCACCAGCACGACAACCTTCCCATTCGAAACACTGACTGGGGGTGGCGACCAGTGAACAATCATGTGTAGCCTACCCACGCGTACATGTGGGCCCTCCATGATCCATGTCACCTGCGGCAAAGTCATGACATGCGCAATGAGGGAAGTGAGGAGAGCTGTCCGCCCCACGCGCAGAAGGTGCATCAGCTCCACAGACCCAGCAGCGAGTCCAGCAGGGGTCACATGTGCAGGGGCAGCTGTGCCTGGTGTGAAGGCACATGCATATAGACAGCACATCGACCAATGTGTAGTCTGCCCACATCTACAGTCCATCATCATGCGGACATAGGAATTGAACACAGGGCAACACATCTTCAGTTGGTGCACCCACCGTGACCAACAATGCGCAATCATCGATGTACCCGCCCTGTGCATGGCCCCCACCCAACGGAGGCACATCCAGTGCCACCATCCCACACACACAAGCCTTCCACGGAACATGCTGTGTCCAATGGTCAGTACAGAGTCAGCGCCCATCTGGTGGATCCTGAACAGGAGACACATGCACACACATGCCAGCTCCCACTATGTACGTCTGCCACCTGGCACGTGCAATGTAACCTCTCACCTGTGACGTGTGACTGCAAGCACACAGCCGTCTTGGCATGGGGCTGTCAATGTGGACACCTGTCAATGTTTCGGGAGGTGTGATCCGTACAGTGCTGTACATAGGGTGCAGTGCTGACACCTACTACTGTCTCATATCCCCTCGTGCCACAGGTCCCACTTGTTTTGGCCGCTCAGCCTGTGCACACATCGTCGTCGTCGTGTGCCATACTCATCCAGCCTCGGAAGCAGTTCCATGCTCAGCAGACACTCATGTTGCCGTGGCGTTGCCGCTTGACGAATTTGCAGTCAGTCCCCATCAGCACGCCCCGCAAGTCATTGGGGCCTAGATCCCCATGTGCATGCACATGGCAGTGGTATGTCTCACTAGCCATTGCCATTGTTGGGAGACCTGTGTAAGTGTATTGTGGCCGTGCCGTCCCAGCTTGACAGCTGGGCTGTGGCTCATGTGCTTGCTCAGTCATGTCAGTGATGTGTATGCGAAATTGCTATGTGTCGTGTTGCTTTGACATGTGTCCTCTGCAATTTCCCTAGGCGGAGACCGAACATTGACCGCCCATACCAATTGCTGGTGGACATGGACGATACAGAGGTTATTAGGAAGTTTCGGCTGGACAGGCCAACCCTGCATCGACTGTGTGCCATGTTAGAACCCCATCTCCGTCCCCGCAGGGTGTATCCGACTGCTGTCACCCCCACGGCTAAGGTGATGGCCGCCATGCATTTCTTCGCCACTGGGTCATTCCAGCACACAGTGGGCAGTGGAGGAGGGATGTCCCAGCCCATGTTCAGCAAGGTGCTGAGGGATGTACTGGCAGCCATGATGCTGTACCGGAACAGGTACATCCGCTTCCCCAGGGCTCGTGAATTGGCGGCAGTGAAGGGTGCATTCTATGCCCTTGGCAGAATCCCACACGTCGTTGGAGCCATTGACTGCACACATGTTGGCCTTGTTCCACCACAGGCCACTGAGCACCTGTACCGCAACAGGAAGCACACGCACTCCCTGAATGTGCAAGTGGTGTGCCTTGCGGACATGGTGATCACCCACGTGTGTGCAAAGTTCCCAGGCTCGGCCCATGACGCACACATAATGCGCAACAGCATCTTGCCACGACTGATGGCCAATCTGCAACAGGATCGTGGCTGTATTGTCGGTGAGTATGTGGAGTGGTGTAGCGTGCTGGTTGTGCGATGCTGTCCCCTGTCCAGTTGGAATAGCAACGGTTCTCTGTGTCCCTCACACCCAGGTGACTCTGCGTACCCGAATGGGGCATGGCTGCTCAGTCCATTGAGGAATCCTCGCACCCCAGCAGACGATCGATACAATGAGGCACATGGGAGGACCAGACGTGTGGTCGAGCGTACCTTTGGCCTCCTCAAGTCCAGGTTCAGGTGCCTGGACCGCACCGGGGGTGCACTGGCGTACTCCCCACAGAAGGTGTGCCAGATAGTGGTGGCGTGCTGCATGCTGCACAATCTGGCCATTCGGAAGCAGATCCCCCTCATTGTGGATGACGGAGATCAACCAGGGCCCCAGCCCGCAGACCAGGACAGCTCGAGTGAGGAGGACAGCGGAGAGGAGGAAGCTGGGAATGTGTGTCAGCAGCTCATCGCCCGCTACTTCACTTGACGGTGAGTGTCCATGTACGACGGCTGATGTGGCTGTATCTGTGCAGGTGTGTGTGTGCTGTGTCAGGGTGGCCGTTTGTTCACTACGTGCTGTGTGTCAACGCTCCATGGCCAGGGTAGTATGCCACTGTTGGTGACTGTGGCATTGTGCCCTATTGCTCTGTGCGATGTGTGTACATTGCCTGTAGTTGTTGACATGTACTGTGTGATGGGTGTGTGACACACTCATTGAATGTGCTCCTGTTCTGTCTCCCACCCCTAGGTCCCTACAGGCCCTCCGGATTCCATTGCCATGCCACGCATCAGGTGCCTTTCCGCCCAAGGTGGCCGTTGTATTCCGTACAAATAAAACACAGGGCACAAACAGCAGTTAGTGAAAAAGGTGCATTTATTACAAACTGTGACATGTGATTGTGTGTAAGGTGATGACTAAAGTGGTGCGTGCAGTGACAATGAGCTGTCGGTCATGGCTGCGTGATGCTCATGGTGTACCCACTGGTTCTATGTCCATAGTCCAACACACACATGCCATCCAGATGGCTGTGTGGAGTGGGATCGTAGTCCAAGTCAATGCAGTGGCTGGTCAAGGAAGGCTGGCGGAAGGCTGGCTGGCTGCCTCACTTGCGACTGGAGCGTGCGAAGTCCTCCCGGGAGATCTGTTTCCTCTTCGGACGGCCCCTTCCACGTTTGCGAGGGGGTGCCTGCTTGCGACATGCTGGTGGTTGAGGTGTGCTCACTGGCTGTGGACGCAGGGGAACTGGACACTGCTGCTCGACCCTGCGCCCCGGCAGGTGGTGGCGGAGGGGAGCTGCTATCCCTGGCCGTGTCCTCACCGCCACCACCAGCTGGCCCATGAGGTCCACGAGTTGACCTATACGGGCGTCCATGGACCTCAGCACCCCCAGCACCTCCCGCGTGTCTGAAGCAGACCTGACCCATTGTTCTTGGGCCTCCTCATAGGCCCCAAGGACTCTGGCCATTTGAGGCAGGGCATGGCTCCCAGGGGAGGCTGGCGTTTCCCTGACCCTGCTCCTCCTACCAGTCCTGCTGCCACCGGCCTGCCCACTAGCCACATTGCTCACCACGGTCCTCGCTGTGGCTCCCAGGGTGGATCCAGTCGGCCGGGCCACCACCTGCGCTGGGGCTGGTGCCAGCGAAGACGTGGTGGTGGTGGCGGCGGTGGTGGTCGGTGCGGCGATGGTGGCGGTTGCGGCAGTGGTAGTGGCCGCAATGACCGTGGGTGTGGCCGCAATGACCGTGGGTGTGGCCGCAACGACAGTGGCAGCAGGGGGCTGGGACTGTTCAGCAGCCCTGGATGATGGGTTGGTGGGTAGGAGGGGTCCTGGGGAGCGGCTGGGCCCTGCCACACCAGATGGGCCTGCTTGGTGGTCCGTGTCCGAAGAGGAGGTGAGATCCTCCACATCCGTGTGTCCTCGTTGGGGGCTTGTGGGCTGGCTGTGCTGGCTGCTGTCTCCATCCCCAGCATCCGGCAGTTCGTCACCTGTGGAGAGAATGAGATTTGTTATTGTGTTGCACCTGGCGAAGTATGTATTTGTCGTCTGACATTGGCAGTTCGTGCAATCTCGTACATGGGTTTCCCGGAGGCGTGTGTGTGGCTGTGGCATTTGTAGTTGTGTGTGCTTGGCAATGGGACTGTGTGCTGTGCACATGTGGCATGGGACGGATTGGCCATGCCGATGGGTGTGTTGCTGTGCCCCTACTCATTGTGACTCTGGTGTATGCGGGCTCCTGGCCCATCCTGGGTCTGGTTTGTACTTTGCTTTTGGGGTTCAAATGGAACGCTTAGGAACGCATATGGCAACATGGGGGCCATGCCCCAGATTCGCATTTGGGAGGGAATATGCTTTTGGGGTTCAAATGGAACGCTTAGGAACGCATATGGCAACATGGGGGCCATGCCCCAGATTCGCATTTGGGAGGGAATATGCTTTTGGGGTACAAATGGAACGCTTAGGAACGCATATGGCAACATGGGGGCCATGCCCCAGATTCGCATTTGGGAGGGAATATGCTTTTGGGGTTCAAATGGAACGCTTAGGAACGCATATGGCAACATGGGGGCCATGCCCCAGATTCGCATTTGGGAGGGAATATGCTTTTGGGGTTCAAATGGAACGCTTAGGAACGCATATGGCAACATGGGGGCCATGCCCCAGATTCGCATTTGGGAGGGAATATGCTTTTGGGGTTCAAATGGAACGCTTAGGAACGCATATGGCAACATGGGGGCCATGCCCCAGATTCGCATTTGGGAGGGAATATGCTTTTGGGGTACATGCTGTGAGCCATGGGTGCTGAACGTGACATGTGTTGTGGCAGCATGACAGTGCATGGTTTGAGGTGTGTGCATGCTTGACATGGCCTGCATATTTGCTGTCTGTTGTGATTACTGGACATGGCATTGGACGCATCGTTATGAGTGAGTGATGGTTGTGTGTGAAAGCCAACGTATTGCAGTTGTCCCATCTCCTTGGTGTGCGTGCTGCCCTGTGCCATGTGCATCACTGCAGTGCTCGTGGGGGGTGTGGCCCATGTTGTGTGTCGTTGCTCACAGTGTGACGTGCGCTTCATTGACTTCTGGCACATGGTTGGTCATGGGCATGTATCTTAGCGTGACTGCTGTATGTGTGGCAGCTGTGCGGATGACATGCCTTTCATGAGACTGGGGCTGACGGATGGGATGGATGGTATGTTGTATGTGCATGGTGTGTCTGTGTGTTTGATGGGTTCAGTGGTGTTCGTGTGCATTTCTGTTGTTCCGCTCTGTTGCGTCTTGTGTTGTTTGTCTTACATAGGCGTAGTTGTGGGGTGTGTGGTTGACAGGCAGTAGGGGCTACATGGACAGGACTTCAATGGTGTTTCGGTTGTGTGTGATGAGTTGCACAGTGGCTGCCGTGTGGTACTATTTTCAGTGTGGCTTGTGTATGCAGACGTGGCTCCTTGGGTGTTGCTATGTCTGTGATGGGTCATGTGGGGTGTGAGTCTGTTGTTCATGTCCGTGTGCACATTGTTCACTTGTTCGTGACGGTGGGCGGTGCTGCGTTTTCGTCTGCTACGTGACATGTCCCATGTGTTGGTCGTGTGCCGGTCCTCATGCCTCCAGTAATCCAGCCCTGTTCAGTTTCCCACCTGCAGGTTGTTCGTGCGTGCACTGTACTGGATGCCACATGGCTCTAAGCGGGGGGTGCTCCATGTTGCAGGTCTGTGGGGGTGGGGGGTGTTGTGGGTCGTGGGGGTGGCTGGACACCCACTGACACCGATTGCTGTGGACCGTGATGTCTGCCTTTCGGCTGTCGTTGTGCACTGCGGTGGCTGACACGTGGCTGTGGGGTGTGGGGGATGCTCCTCCTTGCTGTGCTGTGGGACTAGGGGCCTGGTGTGTGTTGTACTTGTGCTGTCCACCGTCCCACCCACTGCACTTTGTGTTCCTGCCACTTACCTGTTACTTGTCGGTTTGTGCAGCTGTGGCGGACACATGGGTGTGGTGAGTGCTCGTTGTGGCGCTTCTGGCATATTTGGGGACCTGTTGGTGGTTACGTGGCTAGCTGAATGTACACATGTCCCCACGCATCTTACAGTTGTTCTGTTTGGGCTGTGTGTGGTGGTGTCTGTTGCATGTGTGTGTCGTGTATTGTGTGCTGGACATGGGGGTGTTTGTCCCTGGGAGCTGTGGCATGGTGGTAGTGCATGTGAGTACATAGCGGTGTGCTGGTATACATTAGTTTGTACTTACCAGCCTCCACTCCCCCTGCTAATCCGGCGAGGATCTCGGGATGTATGATGACTCGCACCTTCTCCTCCCACGCTTTGAAGGTCTTGAAGAGCGCGGGATTCCCTCCGCCAGTGACGGCAGCCAGCTCTCTGTTTTTGCCCTCCTTCTTCTTGACCAGGCTCTTGACGTCATTCCACCGTTTGTTAATTTCGACTCTGTTCCTGGGCAGGGTCCTGACTGCATTGACCTGGTCTACGATCCGGTTCCACATTCTGTTTCTGGTGGCTAGTGGTGTGTGTTGGACCATGTTGCCATAGATTTGTGGGTGCACCTTGATGATCTCGTCGACCATGACCGTCAGCTCAATGGGCGTGAACTTGGGCATTCTTTGTGGTGCCATGGTGTTTGTGGTGCTGGTGCGGTGTGTGTTGTGTAATGTGCAGGGGGTTTGTGGTGCCGGTGTTTGGTGGTGGTGGTGGTGGTGGTTGTGATGTGTGCGTTTCTGTGGTGTGCTGCTGTCCTTGCTGTGTCACTGTGTCCTCTCCTCTCCTCTCTGGTTTGCAATGTAGCAAGGGGTTGTGGTCTGTGGGAGTGCTGCTTTTGTACTCACCTATGTGGGTGTGTCCTCATGGTCTGTTGTTTTCAGGTGTGTTGTGTCTGGGGTTCTGGCCTTTGTATTTTTTGTTTGTCCGGGGGGTGTTTTCGGGATATGTACTGTGCTTGTGTATTTGTGCGTGCCTTGCTGTGTGGACTTGTTGGCCATGTTGTGTGCTATTGGTTTTGTGTGCGGATGGTTTCTGTGCAGGTACGTGGGCGCCATGGCTTCTGCCGTGTCGATTCTCATCGGCGTTGTTTGCGCTGGCGGGCGGTATATTTGTGGTTTTTCCGCGCTCATGTCGGTGCGATCGTAATTTCACGTGCGGTGTGTCGGCCGTGAGGGCGGGCGGTTTTGTGTTGTCGTGCGTGTTTCCGTCCGTGGCGGGCGGTTTGTCTCCGACTCGGACGTTGGCGGGCGGTATTTTGTGTGCTTTTTCCGCCGATGGCGGTATTCGGTTTGTGTAATCGTAATGGCGTGGTCGGTGTTCAGGCGGTGTGTGCGGGCGGATTTTTGCCGCTTCCATGCCTGGCGGTATTTTTTGCGCCGGGTATCGTAATGTGCCCCATAGTTACAATTATTTAAAATAGTTAAAAATGATAAACAATAAATGTAATATTTAAAAAATAAAACATACATATGTAAAAAATATATATATTGACTTAAAAATATTAATAAATAATTATTTTATTTAATTATAAAATGTTAGAAACACAATAAAAAGTATTAATACATATATATATACATAAAGCTGTAATATAATATATAAAAATAAATTATATATATAATAAATTAAAATATTAAAATAAATATTTATTTCTAAAAAAATATTTTACACTACATTAACTATAACAATAGGAAAATGTTGGATAGCGTAGGGAATAAAATTACTATTCCCACTCCAAAAACTGCAACAGTAGGGAAAGTTTTGGATAGCGGAGGGGAATAATTTACTATTCCCACTCCAGCAAGTGCAACAGTAGGGAAAGTGTTGGATAGCGGAAGGGAATAATTTACTATTCCCACTCCACAAAGTGTAACAGTAGGGAAAGTGTTGGATAGGGGAGGGGTTAAAATTACTATTCCCACTCCAGTTATTGCAACAGTAGGGAAAGTGTTCGATACCGTAGGGTAAAAATTACTATTCCCACTCCAGCAAATGCAACAGTAGGGTAAGTGTTGGATAGCGGGTGGATAAAAATTACTATTCCCACTCCACTGAGAGCAACAGTAGGGAAAGTGTTGGATAGCGGAGAGGTAAAAATTTATATTCCCACTCCAACGAGTGTAACAGTAGGGAAAGTGTTGGATAGCGGAGTGGTAAAATTTACTATTCCCACTCCAGCGAGTGCAACAGTAGGGAAAGTTGGATAGCGAGAAGGTAAAAATTACTATTCCCACTCCAACGAGTGCAACAGTAGGGAAAGTGTTGGATAGCGGGTGTGTAAAAATTACTATTCCTACTCCAGCGAGTGCAACAGTAGTGAAAGTGTTGGATAGCGAGTGGGAATAATTTACTATTCCCACTCCATCAAGTGTAACAGTAGGGTAAATGTTGGATAGCGTAGGGGAATAATTTACTATTCCCACTCCAGCAAATGCAACAGTAGGGAAAGTGTTGGATAGCGGAGGGGAATAATTTAGTATTCCCACTCGTGCAAAATAATTAACATTAATTAACAAATAATTAATTTCTCAAAAATAATTAACCTCCCACCATATTCCCCTATAAACAACAACACCAACATTATAAAATATTACACAATTAACATAATTAAATATCAATTAATTAATTAATAAAAATTAACAAGAAAATTAAAAACCATCAAAAATAAATTAGATCACACAATTAACACTGTAAAATAACTTTAAATAAATATTATATATAGAAATATTAAAACATTTATTACAATTAAATTACTTCCCACCCTACTCCCCTATCAACCCACAACCCACCCCTAAAAAAATTACACAATTAACATATTTACCAATTAATTATTAATAATTAATATCTAATTAATAACTAATTAATAATTTGTTGACACAATTAACAATATAAGATATTAATTACATAAATATTAATTAATAAAATTATTAATTACTTAATTATAATTAAATTACTTCCCACCCTACTCCCCTATAAAACCACAACCCACACCTAAAACAATTACACATTTACCATATTTACCAATTCATTATTATTAAATAATAATCAATTAAAATTTAATTAATAACAAATTAATTAACACAATTAACATTATAAATTATTAAATACATTAATATTAATTAATTAATTAATTTCAATTAAATTACTTCCCACCCTATTCCCCTATAAACCCACAACCCGCTACGGAACTAAAACGCAATATTTATTTATTTTAAAAATTAATAACTTAAAAAAAATTATCAATTAATATATTATAATTAAATTACTTCCCACCCTAACCCCCTATAAACCCACAACCCACTACGGAACTAAAATACGCAAAACAAATGTAACATAAAATTAATTACTTATAAAAAATTCAAACATACATTAAAAAAATAACCTATACTTTTAACACATATACTAACATAAAAAACACTAAAAAAAATCGATATTATTAACAACGATATTTTGACTTACGATATTACTAACTTCGATATTAGTAAAACGATATTTTTTACCTGCATGTCGATATTCTTGAAGTCGATATTCTTGCAGATCGATATTCTGTCATATCGAAATTTAAACATCGATATTATGGCATATCGATATTTACAACTCGATATTATGTCTGCGTACCGTTTCAAGCCTGGGGTGTTTGGCAATTCACCTACTATCAATACTGACTTCGTTAGAAAAGGGGGCTGATGTATGAAAGGGTTTTACCCATTCTCTGTCTGTGGGTAAATGTGATGCTACATATTGGGAAAGATTCTTATGAAACCAGCCATTTTACCTCTCCGTGAAAGAATCAAACGTAGTCAAAATATCAAATATGATTTTGATATTATCTGATTCTTTACAGTTTATAAAATAATTAAATTAGGCCTAAAACATGCTTCTAAACCCTGCATCTTTAGACCAAAGATCACAAAACTGAAAAAAGCAAAAGGAAGAAGAAACAATATTTTAGTGACATCCCTAAACAACAAAACTCAAGCAGAATAATGTTAGCCCAGTCTTTCTTGCTGCTGCCTTGTATAACAAAGTTACATTGTATTGGCCCCTTCAGGAAAGAATAAAAATTACTCTTTCACTCACCTTTTCCTCTCTTTGAATGGCATTTAGTTTGTGGTTGCGAAGGTGTTTTTTCAGTGTTTATATGTATACACTGGTAAGGGAAATTTCCTTTCGGTGGGGTTTTATCAGTTATTATAGGTTTAAACCTAAAACTGGACAGCCAATTAAAAAAGAGAAAATAGCATTTGGGAACAATGAGGCATATCTAAAAGTAAAAGAAGATTTTATCATATAATACAAGGAATAGAAAGAAAACTGCAGAAAAGAAACAAGAAGGAAAGGAGGAAGGGAAAGGTTGAAAGGAAACAGAAAACTGAAAAAGGGAAGATGAAAAGGAAAGTACAAAAGCCAAAAGAGAAGACAGTACAGTACATATCCATAAATGACGACTGAAAGAACCTTCCTGTAAAAGACAAGAACAAAATAGCACTGGGGTGGTGACGACACACAAGACGATGACACGTTCGAGGGTGGGGGAGGCCGAGCCACACCAGGAACGAAAAGAAAAAAAACATTGAGGTAAACGGATCGAACATACTGAGTACATCAGACAAACCTGCAAGGAGATAAGAGAGAACAACATAAGGCATATCAAATACAATAAAACATATGAAGAATACCGTCTGAGCTATATTAAAACATTCGAAGAATTACAGACTGAGATATATTGAGGAATCACAAAAATAGAACTACAATTCAATATCACAGGAGAGCCCAATAGTTAGAGCAAAAAAAAACAAACAAGCAAATACAAATCGATCAACCATTAGAAGGACCAGCAGTGTCCATATTACTCAGGGTATGGGAATGTATAAACTTCTTAAGTTCCGCTGGATCTTCAAACGTCACAGTATTATTATGGAAAATTACTTTGAAAATGCAAGGATGAAAGAGACCATATCTGGCTCCACGAGAACAGAGAGGAGCTCGAAGATTAAGAAACTCCTTTCTTCTAGCTGGGGTGGCATTAGAGACATCTTGAGTGAGGAACACCCTTTGACCCAGCCAAGACACTTGACGCTTAGCCCTAGCTGCAGAAATAACCGACAAGTCAGTAAACTTCAAAAAGAGGATGATAACGCCTCTAGGCTTGACCGGAGATGTAGACAATGATGGGCGAGGAGACCAAGTCTGTGGGCTCTCTGAATATTGAGCGAGGTTGAGGAGGGCATGTCCAGCAATTTTGGCAAGAAGGAGGAGAAAAAGGAGACAGGGTCATCTCCTTCCAAAGCTTCAGGCAGACCATAAATGCATAGATTGTTCCTCCTATTCCGGGTCTCCAAATCTTCAGTGTGTTGCGGAGCTTGGGTTTTTCCTTTTCCTAAGAGTTAATTCTATGAGTTTCGCCCTGGACATCCAAAAGTTGCTGCTCCATCACAAACACCCGACTTTCCATTGATGACCACTTATCGACTAGAAGCTGCATTCTGCTATTAGTGTCCTCTACAAAAGGACGCAAAGTCCGAATCACCTCCAGCAACAGCTCTAAGGAAATAGGTGACAATGGCTTCTCAGGAGAGGTAGGATCATATTTCACCCGTTTTGACACAGAAGAGGGTGGTGAGGTCTTATTGATGACAGACTGTGACGAGGAAGTACAAGTAGGGGCCACGTTAGCCATATCTTCAACAACAGGTGATTGGACTTCTGCTGACGAGTGAGACACAGACCTCACCGAAGAATGCCCTTTAGGGGTAAATACAAATTCTGGTTTCCTTAATTTACCCATAAAAAGGGAACCATACAACTAAATGGTGATGGCACAAGTATATTTGTGACTTCATTAGCACCAAGAAAGTGCCACCACAAAGTACTATATAGCTTCCACTACATTCAATCTCCCACAGAGGAGCGCTAATGGATAGCACTAAGCTGAGCTTCAATGAAAACTACTGCCGGGGCTGTCAGTATTCAGTAACCACTAGGGTATGACCCAAATATTTGTTTTGAGCTTGTTATATCCAAATAGGAAACTTCCTGCTTGTGAAAATTGTGCAGAAGTTGAAACGGTTGCCTCTTAAAACAATAAAGAAAAAAAACATAAGCCAGTTAATGATAAGGTATTTCTCTAACTTCCTTTGACTGATGAGTCGCCACTTCATAGTATCATAAATCCTTAGAATGCCGTAGCGTCTCAAAATATGCACATTTCCAGCTGCGAAGCACAAGAAACCCGTTTTAAACTGAGCCAAAAAAATGAAGTAGAGAAAAATGCTGCAGGGGCCCTCATTATCCTGAAGGAGTCATATATAAGTGCCAAAATTTATCCTCCCAGCGCACTGCATTAAAACCTCTTACTTGTGTGGAAAAACGCTGGGATAGACAAAATGGTGGCCGCTCTATGAGGCAGCCGTGACGTCTAGAAAATGAAGAGAAGTGCAGCACGCTTCATTTTACCAAGCAGCTCCTCATTATGCCCCTGGTTTCTGCTGCAGATTCAGCTGTTTTCCAGCAACTGGAAGGTGCCAACCAGAGCCAAAAGACCTGACTCATCCCCGGTGCGGCGGAGCTCCTCCATCAAGCGGCCATCCTGAGTGGCGCTGAAGCCACTCCGCACAGTGTGCATACTATTGATATCATAACAATATGAGTGGGCCTACTACTGCAAGTAATATTTTCAAATGTTTTTTATGCCCAAAAGTATATGATGGTCATGTTATAATGATTGAATATGTGTGTTGAATATAAACATTTTTACAAACATCCTGTGTGAAGTCTCTTTTGTGACGCTCAGTGTATTTATCGCAAGTGGCTGCTGTGCCATTGCTTTACACATTGGCTCTGTATTGAGCCTAACTGCTCAGTGCCAAGCTCCCCAAGGGTGAGCACCGGTTATACATCGAGTGGAATCATCTGCACTTGATTAGATCGCTAGTTCTGCCTGGCTATGGGCATCCCTTCACCTAACCAGACACTGCCGGTTCAAACACCTCTTATTGCTTCAATTAAATAAGGTTGTAGGTACACTATAACTTTTTTGGCTGCATCCCTTTACACATTGATGTTCCGAAACCAATATCTAGTTGCCACCTCCTAGCCTGAACTCGACCACATTGATACATTCTCCTATCAAATTGCTTACACAACTTTCTTTATCTTGTTAACGTTTTACAGTGACTTGAAGTCAATAAAGACATTGGCCGTGCACAAGCCATGTAGCCGAATAAGTTCCTCACCTATTCTAATCGCCAACCCATCAATGAAGAAACATCCTCTTTTATCAAGACACTAGCCATTTGGGCTATTTCTCCTCTAAATCTTAAGAAATAAAAAATGTATTGTGTCAATATGCCCGACAGCTAACCCACCGGGGTGTCAGAGCCTGTCCATGTCTGAGAACCTCTGTTAGACCTACAGCCTACACAAGATGACAAAAAAACTAAAAAGAGTTTACACTTTAAAATGTGTGCATTTTATTATTATGCATTGGAATTAGATTATCTAGGAAACCATCGTGGCTGTAATCCGCAAAATCTAAACTGCTCTCTTAATGGCCCATTTGCCATGGCCTCTCATCAGTTTCTCTCAACACATCAAAGAAATCACAATAGTAACATATTAAGCTCTGATTAGGAGTCAGGCTGAGTGTAATTCCTGTCTGGAATTCAGTTCTGCTTAACTTTGAGTGGGTTGGTGCTCTCACACCAACTTTCCAAGGTGTCAGAACAACTGACCTGATTTTACCGGGTGGTAATTCTGCTCAGTAACATCATATGAGGCTCTGCTGTAGCAGCAGCCAGGTCTCTTTGCCTGTGTTTTTTTCAGGCAGGTCGGGAGCATACAATGCTCCTCCTTGCCAGAACTTATCTTCTCTCCCTGATCTGCTCCTCTCCCGTTCCAATTTCCCTCCCCACCCCACACGGAGCATTCCACATATATTTACCACCTACTCCTAGCAGGAGGTGGTAAATGCATACATTCAACTTCACAGAATTGGAAATACCATGTGGTTTTATGACGTGTAAACCGGTCACACACAGTTATTCCCATTCCATGGTATTTAAATCGTAATTGCCTGGTACTGGTGCAGTGTTACCTCACGGTAAAGTTGATTCCACATGTGGAGTGTGCACCTCAGAGCCTAAGTGGTTGATGACCTGCTTGACTATAATACCTATTACCAAAAGAATTGAAAATATACCAGGGTCCTTTCGTTACATTCTAATTATAGATCTATAGGATGGGTCCCGATGAGCACTCGTCAGTGTCCCTTTAAGTCAAATTACAATGCAAATAAGAAAGCAAAAATGGTTTTCACTCGGAAATTATCTAAATCTTGCAATGTTTCATTATGTTTAGTTTTGCGTATACTTTCTATTTCAACTGTGTTCATAAATAGCGACCTATTTCCAAAAGCCTTTTGAACTAATAGTTCTACAATACTTACCATTTAAAAATTATTTTACAAACTTTTCTTTTAAGAAACATTGTGTTTTCCAATTTTTTAATCATACATACATCTTACACTTGTAAGTAAATCTTTGTTAGTGAGTACACTACAATAATTAACTTGTTAAAATATAAGTGTACCATTAGTTAAAAAATATAGGAGGCCCCACATCTACAACACCAGACAATACACAGGTGATTCAGGGTTGTTATTTATCATTTCAAATCATAACCTGGTTAGTAGTACATATGAAAGCAAAATGGTAGGTTTGATTGAAAATGCATTCATTGTAAGGACCACACCTTGCTGGTGCTAGGATGCTAACTGGGTTAAGTCCATGTAGGCCAACTCATATGACATCATCATAATATCTTCCCATGTATCTCACTCCCGCTTCAACCGATCACATGTACTAAGCTACACTAGCTGTAAACAAATAGAAAGACCATCATCCCCACAATCACAGGTGTCAAACTCATTTAAAATAGCTCCATCCGGGCTAGAGCAAAAGAAACCTCAGATCATGTGCATGGGATTGTACTACTAAATATTGATCACATAAATATTGTGATATAAAAATATTGAGTCAAAAATAACATTAACCATAACATGAACTTTACATTGACTCTATGTAAAACACAGAAATATTGAAAATAATAAAATCCAACACTTCAATATAGTAAATAGCAAAATATGAAAACGTATAATATTGACACATCTAGCTTCAAAATAAAACCATACCAATATATTGAAGCAAAATATTGACAAACATAATCTTCAAAAAAGATTATAATAAATATATAACTATATGATGCTAGCAAAAACATTACCAAAAATACATACAGCTTAATTAGTGTTTTCTAAACAAGGAAAATGCCAAACAAAGTATACTGACCAATCACATTCAAATGATAAACTTTTAGCAAATCAGAACAATTAAGTAATTAACAAAACACTATACAAGAAACAACAAAAACACTTGTACCAGAAGTCTGCAAAGAAGACTAAAGCCTACCACCAGTGTTTAATTTGAGCCGCTGGTTTCCAGTGCTCGGCACCAGCACCTAATTGTCAGCACCGGTACATATGACAGTCTGCCACATGGTGGCAGTGTGTGTCTAACTTGAACTACAACAGCTGTTTATTAATTCAATATAAACTAAAAATTACTAATACCTGGTGCCCAAGACATTCTTGTAGCTTTGGGGGCATAGAATAGTCTGAATTGTCACACTTGTAAGAGTGCAATGGTTAGTAGTTGTGTTGGGTGGTGCAAGCTGCAATGGGCTCCTGACGAGGGCCCTGGCACCTATTTTAATACAAACTAAACAAAGCCTACCATGCTGGCCAAATAAATTTAGAAAGCTGCAAAAAGTAGGTACAATATTTAAATACTTTAAACAATCCAACTATTTGAAAGATACATTCTAAGATACATTCTAAGATGTTGTTATAAACAAATAAAACTAAATTTATTTTCTATCACTCACATTACCAGGGCTGCAAAAAAACGAGATCATAATCTAGAGAAGCAAAAGTGGAGAAAAAGAAAGCCCATACTATAAAGCAACCAAACCAAAAAAAGAAAACAACTGGAGAATACAAGTAATCAAAAACAAAAAAATGTGTCATATATAATTTAATTAACTAATCAACATATAGAAAATATATTTAAAAACTCTTTTATATTTTAAATCAAACACAGAAAACAGCATGTTCAAAATGCTACTTTTTCAGAGTCACAAAAGGGACAACCCCATCTTGAGGACCTAGGCTATACTTACAGCAAGGAACGTAGCACCAAAGAATGCAGCAAGCGGAAATGTACAAAATATTATTCAAATGGTTGCTTTGGAGGCGTCAACGCTATATATGCTCAAGTAGTAAATGCAAATTAGCATAACCACCCACCAAATATGGCAGAAATTGAGGTCTGATGTGTAATTCAAGACATAAAAGACACCTCAAACTAATACCTGCTAGAAATTGGGTTTTGGGTTGGCAGAGGTATGTACACTGCCCAAGCAGGGACCACATTCATAGTCAGAGTAAGTCACAAACACACCATAAATTAACCTGATCTCACCCCCTGGTAGCTTGACACAGAGCAGTCAGGCTTAACTTAAGAGTCAATGTGTAAAGTACTTGTGCAGCACTTCAAACAGTAAAACAGTGAAAATACCACATAGAAAGATACCACACCTGGTTGGAACAATAGAGCTTAATGTAATAAAGAAATCAAGACCAAAATGACAAAAATCAAATAAGTAGAACCGGAGATATTGATTTCTAAAAGAATGGGTGAAAATAGCACCAAAAAGCACTAAGCACCAACAGGGGACATCTGTCAAAAGTTCAGGCCTACCGCGATGAAGCCCAGGCCGGCTATAGGGACCAGATAAAATTTAAAACTGAATTAAATTAAATCTTACCTCATCCAAAGAGAAGTAATCTCACGTCCATCCAATCAGCTAAAGAAAAAAGACTAGTAGCAATGTATGAGGAAAACATGTAATCTTAATGATAAAATAAAATACTTTTCTCAATGTTATCCTATGAGAAAATACACATATATTCAAACATTTTTACACAAATATTATAAAAAAAGTTACATTGTCAAAAAAACTAATTTTATTGCGTGTTCATTGTATAAAATATCAAATGTGATAAGTTACAAATGTATATTGAAATTAAAAAATATATTTTATGAAATATATTAATATATATGTTGAAAAATGTAATGCTTACCTAAAAAATATACAAAAAAATTCAAAATGGTTCCATATATGTGTACTGTGTTGAAACAAACATACTCAGCTTCATACATTTTGAACTATTTAAAAAAATAAACACATGATTTTTAATAAAATATTAAGCTGACATAAACGTTATACTACTATTTCAATATGAATTGTTTTGTACTAGGAATTAAAGTTTTTCAAAAATAATGTTTGCTAAGATGATTTATTTTAGCAAATGTAAAATATATTAAGATGTTTTTACTTCTCAAAATAAACAACATGGGTACATTTTTAGGCTGCACACTTTTGTACTACTAACTAATAAACTTACTTATAAAAATACACTTTGAGGATTTTGATTTACTATTCCCACTCCAAACTTAGCCACCTTAAAGAAAGTGTTGCACTCAGTGGAGGTCACACTTACTATTCCCATTCGAAACTTAAGCATATTGGGGAAAATGTTGAATTTTGGGGGATCATATTTACTATTCTCACTCTAAAGTTAGCCAATTTGGGGAAAGTGTTGGGATCTTGGTGTCAGGATTGCATTTACTAGTCCCAATCCAAATTTAGCCACATTGTGGAAACTCTGGGTGGGGGAAGGTTAGATTTACTATTCCCACTGAAAAATTAGCCACATTGAGGAAAGTGTTTGACTCTATGGGAGTGAGGGTCAGATTTGCTATTCCATCTCCAAACAAAGTTACATTGTAGATAGTCTTTTTCTCCAGGTAGGAGGGATTCAGATTTATTAATCTCACTACAAACGTAGCTATGTTGGAGAAAGTGTTGGTGTCTGGCTGGGGGGAATCATATTTGCATTTCCCACTCCAAACTCAGGGCCTGATTACGAGTTCGGCAGTCTTATCGCCATAGTGCCTGAAGCATAGTGCAGGGAAAAATGGACTCCCAAGGACGTGGCCCCGCCGTACACCTGGAGAAGGGGAAAATGTCCATACCTGTTGGCACATCTGGAGTGGGCCGAAGCGATTCTGAAGGGGGTTGCAACTGCCTGACTCCAAAATGGTGGATCCAGGTGGCTGAGCCACGCAAAACTGATCTCGCTGGAAGTGGGGGGGGGGGGGGATGGCGAACAAATTAGCCTGACCTCAACATGGTGGCTCTGTGTGATATCGCGCAATGAGACTGCAATGTACTGGAGCACATACAAAGTGACAACCCTAAATCCTGTGTAGATAGCCAAGCTTTGAATTATCGGCCAGCGAAGGTAAATGAATAGCGACAAATGGCCCATAAGCATCGATCCACCCGCTATAACTGAAGTTCTTTGACAGTTTGCATAAAAGTCTACAAAGACGACTCCCCTTGCACGTATAGGACTCCGACGTGCACTCCGGGAAAGGGAGGCCTCCTAAGATTCCAAGGTACATATACGTAAACCATAGCCGAGATGAGAATTGGGAGTGCTTGGAGCAGTTGATGATGCTCATACCTGGTGAGATTCTGCTCTAGATATTACATTAAGGGCTCAGGGGCACATCCACACCAATAAAAAAAGTACATCCACTTGGGGAGGGCCTGGAATGTGAATGTACCAACTTCTCCTTCACCCTGAGATCAGAGATGGCCCATGGGGTAGAGAGTGGAGAGCACTGCCCACTGTGGGCCAGTGAGATGTGACGCATGGAGCCAGTTGCGAGATGTCCAAAGATTCTTGGGCCAGAGTATCCTTGTTCCCACTGCTAAATGCTCCACCATGAAGATTGTCCTAAGCCACTAGACCTTCCACATTTTAACTGGACTACGGAACCATGCAAGTTCAGTAGACTCCACTGGTGCAGAGTCCACCACTTTCTAATCACCACACCTAGATGCTGTGCATGCTGATTTTATGCCTCACTAAAAGAAATTCCAAGTAAACAGACTTTCCAGCTATTTCTCACCAGCGGAGGTGCGTGGGGCCTCCCCCATGGGAGGTACGGAAGGCAACATTGCACTTACAAAAGAAGACCTCCTCAAATCTTTGCAGGATTTCAAGCGAGAACTTAGGGAGGAACTTAAATCTGACCTGAACACTTCCTTGGAGACTTTCCGGTTGGACATTCAAGGCAAACTGACGTTGGTCCAACAAGACGTTGACTCAGTGGGCACTTGTGCATTAGACCCCAAAACTAAGGTTCAGGAACTCGATTGCCGCACTGGTCAGATGGAGAACACCACAAAACTCCTACATGCACAACTCCAAGTTTCCATCTTGAAATGTGAGGACCTTGAAAACAGGTCTCGAAAAGATAAAATTCTGCAATGCAATCTAGAGGAGGGAGCGGAAGGACCAGACTTGGTGACATTCGTGACTTACCCTGGGCGGAGAACTCCGCTCCGTTCGCGGAGTTTGCTGAGTTTAACGCACTCTGCGCTCTGCAAAGCATGCGAAATTCCCCAAAACGCCACAAAGTGGAGCGGAGTTCTTTTCCTTACTCGCGCTTGCCAAGGTCTAGTTGGCAAGCACGAGAAAGGAAAATCAACCTCCTGGCGAGTTTTCTCAGCGCAGGTGGTCAGATTTCTCAAAGCGGCAGGCTGCGAACACTTGCGTTGAGAAACTGTCCGTTGGCAATGAGAAAGCTGCCGCTTAAGTAGCAAATCTAATTGAGCAGCAGAAAGGATGCTGCGCCCTTTTGTGCTGCACATAGTGCCGTTCCCGATGATTTTACAGTGCGGGACAAACACCCGGCGCTCAAAATCACCACGAACAGCATGACCCTAACGCACTCCGCCGCTCGCGGAATTCTGCGTATCGCGGCTGAGATTTTTTGTTACCCCGAGAACTCTGCCCAGGCTTATTCGTGACAGGCCTATTTTCAGGGCTCCTGGGCTCCTCCAGCATGAAAGTAATAGGTTCATAGGGTGAGTCCGCCGACCCCTGAAGGAGGCAAATGCTCATGGGATGTCCTGGCCAAGCGCCATTCTTTTAAAATAAAGGAAGCGATCCTCCAAGCAGTGTGGAAGACCGAGGACATATCTTTTCAGGGCGCCACTTGTTCTCTCTACCAGCATATTGCTCCCTCCACCTTGACACTTCATCTGCAATTTCACCCCATCACAGAGAAGTTTAGGCAGGACAATATAAAATATAGATGGACCTACCAGTTTGGCCTTGCTTTCGCCTTTCACAACAAACAGCATCACGTCACCACTCTTTCTGCGGCTGCGAATATTGTGGGGCTTGCACTTTCTGGAGATCAGTTAACCAGAGAAGCAACAGACGGGGCATTGGGGAATGCATCAGCGAGTTGGGACAGGGGGCAGTGGCAGTCCTGGAATTGCCCACGCTTACAACGGAAGTGATAATGCATTGGTCTCATGCAATCTTTCCACCAAAAGCACTCAGGAGGAGTAAAACTGTTATGATGCCAATAACTCTATTCTTTTTTGGGCTCTACTATGACTCACTGTGTTATTTACTTACAATATTCTTCTCCTTAGGGGAGGGTCTGCTTATGTGACTTTTACATCCTACTCGGGGTGTACTCACCGATACAAGAAGTCAATATATTCCTGCTAGAGAATCGCAATATGCCTTGACTTTTCTATACGACATTTAGCTTGCACTTGCGGATGAAGACCTTGACGGCTATTAAAGTGTACTTCTCCATCGAGAAGATGTATTATTGGGGAACTTATTTTCCATATGTTCATGTACGGGGTTTTATGTTTATTTGTTTGTTGTTGCATGGGAATCAGTTTTTTCATCTGAAAAGACAGAAGATAGAAGGGATGGGAATTCACACACAGATGGTCGGGAATGGAGAGGTTGAGGAGAGGGGTACTGACAACAGAAGATACCCAGAGAGTACCATAACTGATGCACACACCCTGTGATTAATCACACTTGTCACCACACTTATGTGGAATATTATAGGGCTCAATTGACCCGCCAAACGCTACAAATTATAGAAACGTTTGCTTGATAATAGACATGACATTGTGGTACTGCAAGACACCCATCTGAAACGAGCGGACGACCATAAACTGCATCATAGGGCTTACCCAGTGATGTACAAATATTCCGCTAGCACAAAGCACAATGGAGTAGCCCTTTTCTTTCACTCCTCTCTGAAATTTCAACCTGAGGGCTGTAAAACCGACAAAGAAGGGAGGATAGTTATGGTCAAGGGCCAAATACATGGCTGCATATGCACAGTCGCCTCCATCTATGCCCCTAACACTAACCAAGTTCCTTTTCTGTGCTCTATGCTGTCAATGCTGGGGGGTTTGCGGAGGGAGAGATCCTCCTGATGGGAGACTTCAACCTCACCTGGGAATCAGGGATAGATAGCACACATGCACACAGAGCTCACATGAGAAATTTCCCCAAGACACTGAAGCAGGAGTTTAGCTCAATGAGCCTCGTAGACGCTTGGCTCACTTTTCACACCCACCACACGTGTCTACACCTTTTTATCACATTCATATTGCACCTATTCCAGGTTAGACTATGTATTTGTTAGTGAAGCTCTTATATTCTCATTGCAAATAGCCTCATTCCATCTGATCACTATATCTGATCATGCCCCAGTAGCACTGACCCTGACCTGGGACATGGCACCGCCGAAATATCGACAATGGTTCTTTCCTGGATCCCTTACGTGTAACAGACAGTTGCGGGAGGAGCTGCAGAAAACCATTAGCGAATACCTCCTTCTGAATGATCCATGTGATACCAACCCTTCCAACAATTGGGACTCTTTTAAAGCTTTTCTCCGTGGTAAATGCATCGCACTGACAGCAACGCTGAACAAGCAGAGAGCACTTGAAAGACTGAATTTGGAGACTGAACTCCAAACCACGGAACGGGTACATAAAGAAATTCCGACCCCTACCCTTCATAGAAAAGTCACTGCACTTCGAGGCAAAACTCAATGCCATTTATGGTACCAGTTCAAAAAAAGGGGGGATGGGCCCATTACAACACCCAAACTAGGCCTCAACAATAGTTTTAAACTAGAGAATGTTAAGGTGTGTGAATTCAAAAAATTATTTCCAAAATACACTTTGGCAAATAAAGTGATCTTGGCGTATTTATTCCACCAATCTTAATTAGATAATTTTAGACAAAAACACGATCAACATTTATGTCATGTCAAACATGAAAAAACACTCAATTAGAAAATTCAAAAAAACATGAGAAACAGAAAAACATTAGACAATTAACAAGTACAGAACCAATAAAATGTCCATACATGTATAGCAAACAATGACCAGTCCAAGTTTGTAAACAGGTGGCGGCAAAAAATTATTTACAACATTTCAAAAATGCAGCCTGCCACAACGAGCTAGCATAAGGTGGAAACAGTGCAACAGGCTGATTGCCTTGTTTGCACACAGGATTACTCTGTGTGATCAATGGGTATTGTAGCTAGCTGGTAAAGGTCGATGCGTTTCTGAACCCTCAATCTCTTTGGGGTTCTCCTCAGGACAGGGACTTGGTCAGACTCTATAACATATGTACAAACAAAAAAATTTGATTCAGTGTATCTCTAGTATATCAGCCCTACTGACTTATTGTTTGCGCTAGGTAAATCCTTACCATGAATTGGGTGGGAACTCGGTGTGGGCGTTCTCTGCTGTCTAAATAAGATTCCAAGACCTCCAGGGCTTCATCTTGAGGAATCTGCATGTATAATGACACGAGGTCAAGAGTGACCAATCTGTGGTTGTCTGGGTTAAACTGGAAACCTTCCACTCAGTTAATAAAATCCATCGTGTCCCTCAGATAGGACGGGACATCTTTCAGGAATTCCTTCAGGAAGAGATCCACAAGGTCAGTGCTGACTTAAATCAAAGTGAGTCATGTTGATTTTTACAGTTTCAAGTGTAAATCATTTAACTCAAGCACAGCCAGCCACTTACATTGTTTTTAATTCTTCAGGTCTTCAAAGGCTAAGAAATAAATCACGCTCGTCGAATCTTCGCTCCTTCTTGACTGAGGCAAGTCATTTTAGATAATTCAGTTAAATGCGTGCACACCCACGCTGTGAAAATTAACTGCTGCTGTACAATAGAGTGCACCAGAAAATAGACTGACCATCTCATGGTCCCTCCATAATCTCAATCTGTTTCTTCATTTCTTGTAGTACAATTGAACACACTTGTGGGCCTTGGCTCCACCATGTGGTAACCGCCACAGTGCTCCCTTTAACATTTGAATGGTAAGGATTTACCTAGCGCAAACAATAAGTCGGTAGGGCTGATATACTAGAGGGACACTGAATCTAATTTTTTTGTTTGTACATATGTTTTAGAGTCTGACCAAATCCCGGTCCTGAGGAGAACCCCAAAGAGATTAAGGGTTCAGAAACGCGTCGACCTTTACCAGCTAGCTACAATACCCATTGATCACACAGAGTAATCCTGTGTGCAAACAAGGCAATCAGCCTGTTGCACTGTTTCCACCTTATGCTAGCTCGTTGTGGCAGGCTGCATTTTTGAAATGTTGTAAATAATTTTTTGCCGCCACCTGTTTACAAACTTGGACTGGTCATTGTTTGTTATACATGTATGGTCATTTTATTGGTTCTGTACTTGTTAATTGTCTAATGTTTTTCTGTTTCTCATGTTTTTTTGAATTTTCTAATTGAGTGTTTTTTCATGTTTGACATGACATAAATGTTGATCGTGTTTTTGTCTAAAATTATCTAATTAAGATTGGTGGAATAAATACGCCAAAATCACTTTATTTGCCAAAGTGTATTTTCAAAATAATAATTTTTTGAATTCACACACCCTAACATTCTCTAGTTTAAAACTATTTATGGTAACAGAGCAGAACTCACTCTTTTACGACTCAAGCACACGATATACAAACAAAGTTCCAAAGTCAGTACTCACTTAGCCAAACAATTACGGATTAAAAAGCAGGATCTGGGGACATGTCAGTCTCTAACCGAGAGAAGGCCCACACCTTACACCTTTGGAAGCTTCTATAAGAACCTTTATGCCAATGAGGAATATGATGAAGCGCCATTAGCTCGAATATCTAGATGGGGTGGATCTGCCTAAAGTGGCAGCAGTGCAGAATAAGCTGCTGAGCGAACCCATAAATGATGAGGAAGTCCATAGAGCAATAGCATATATTAAACTTCATAAATCTCCAAGCCTGGACTGGCTTATAGCACAATTTTACAAGACCTTTGGCTTGGAACTCATATCCCTCCTGGTGGCCCATTTTAATTCTGTTGCGGCCTCAAAAGCAGTTACCCCAACTACGAGTGAGGCACTCATCTCGATCATCATAAAACCGGGAAAGGATCCACAATACTGTGGGTCATATTGTCCTATAGCGCTCCTCAACCTTGATGCTAATTATATGCAAAGATGATAGCATCTAGACTCGAAGATCTCATGCCAGATTTGATACATCTGGATCAATTTATCAAAGGCAGACAACCCCACGCTAACCTCCAAAGAGTAATCCACCTGGTAGCAAACGCTACTAACAAATCAAATCATGCAGCCCTACTGGCGCTGGATGCAGAGAAGGCTTTCAACTGGGTAGACTGGACTTCATATTCAACACAGTAAAGAGATTTGGCTTATGTGGCAAATTCATAGCTATGATCAAAGCTAATTACGTGCTGCCTAGTGCCTGAGCGCTAGTTAATGGGGTGAGCTCTGATGCTTTCACTTACAGAGGGGAATGAGACAGGGGTGTCCCCTCTCACCACTATTGTTTGCCCTTAGCATTGAGCCCCTTGCCGTTACAATATGTAAGACACCCTCTATCAGGGGCATTACTTTTGGCACGGAAGAACATACAATTTCCCTCTTTGCCGATGATGTGCTGATGACCCTTCCATCCCCAAGATCCACATTGGAAGCATTGCAGATAAAACTTCGAACTTTCGAACAAGTGTCGGGATTCTGCATTAATCTCACCAAGTCTTTCCTGCTCAATATTAATCTTCGGCTATGTGATATGGAAGCCGTAGTGGCATCTACCCCTTGCAATGGGCTAAAAAGAAATCACATATCTCTGCATTAAGGTAACCACCAAAATCTTGAACCTTTTTAAAGCCAATTATCCACCACTCCTTCAACAATTAAAAGTGGAATTCCGAAGATGGGGGCCCCTATATATCTCACGGCTGGGTCTTATCCATGCTATCAAAATGAATGTTTTACCTAGGCTCTTATATCTTTTCCAGGGACTGCCTATCGAATTGGACAGAGGGTTCTTACCGCCCTCCGCTCTATGGTCATGCATTTCATCTGGCAAGACAAGAGGGCTTGCCTTCTATACAAACTACTTCAACTCCCGAATACTGGCGGGGGTCTAGCATTGCCTGATTTCCATCTTTATTACAAGGCATCCCAACTGAGAGTGATCTCTGAATGGTCAGCACAGGCGTCTGACAAACATTGGCTTCAGATTAACAGGGCAGTGGCTGGGAGATACATTTGGGATCTCTGTGGAAACCGAAAGCCGAAAGACCACTGAATGCTTACCTCAGTACTCCCACGAAGACCATCCTCAGAGTTTGGGACGAGGTCAACCGGCTGTCTACCTGGACAATCTTCCCCTCCCCATTTACAATGATTCACTATAACCCTGCAGTTCCTCCAGTCCGACAGCCAGGACCCTTTGACACATGGTAGGGGGGGATCTGACCAGTTCGAACTGCTTCCATAATTGGGATATTCCTACTTACGAGAACTGTCAAAGGGAATTCACCTACCAGCTGCAGAACACTATCACTACCCCCAGGTCAGATGCGGGGTCCTCAGCACTGAAACTAGAGAGGCTGCCACCAGAGATCTCACCCCCATTGAACGATTTGTAAAAAGTGGATGTGGCTCAAGGGGTTATATCTCCTTTCTTTATTCCTTATTGCTTTCGATTATCATTACCTCTCAACCATGGCGCATGGCTCTCTGGGAACAAACACTAGGTAAAACAATCTCAGATGTGCAGTGGAGCAAGCTTTGGAGAGATATACCCAGGTTCAATCACTCAATAGGGATATGAGAAGCCCACTATAATGTATTATATGATTGGTACCCTTACCCTACCAAGTTGCGTACCATCTTTCCTGCAGCCTCAGATTTATGCTGGAGGGGCTGTGATATGTTGGGTGATTTCAAGTACAAATGGTGGGACTGTCCTACGATCACCTATTCTGGTTGGAAATTCTAGCCCAAATCAAAGACGTATTAGGCAACCCAATACCAAATGGCCCTTGCTTACTCTCTTAGGATTGCACAATGCCTCCCTTAAACACCAGCCCATAGGAGATCTATCAATATTATGGCTATGTATAGGCGCTGCAAAAATGGCAGTTGCCTCAGCTTGGAAGTAAAAGGAGGTGCCCTCACTAGCACAATGTCATGTCCGACTGATATTTTCTCTGATAACTTAAAAAACTATTAGTATATCTGGGGCCCATTGGTGACCTAACTCTCTAGAGGCTTGCCATTAGGTACATAGCCAGGCCATGGAAAAAAATGGTTTAGCTGATGTGGCGTGAGGTACACCCTACAGAGTATGGCGAACTGTATGCTATGAAACCAGGCATTATGCCAGACTTTGTGTGGGAATTCGAGGGCTCTGCCACATTCAGAATCGTGGAACACCAGGCCTATATCTGTATCTCATTTGTCTCACAGGGAGGTGAGCAGTGCTCCCATATGATCCCTCATAGCCGTGTACAGCCACATGATAAGGTGGCGTCCTGTCTCCATAGTGAATAAAGTCTGAACAACAATATGTGTGGGAGGTTCAGTGTCCACTACAAACCATTGGCTACAAAGGTTGTGCTGTATCCAGAGATACTGTAAAAACTGACCTCCGGGAAGAGCAAGTCATTGATTAGGCAGTAGATGGGAAGAAGTTGGCCATCAAGGAACAAGTTACCCACCGTTGTGAGTGAGCCTGCATACTAGGACATAGGATACTGAGTAGTATTCCATAAATATATTATTGACTTCAATTTGTGTAAAAATGAGACTATCTATTGGGTCTCTAAAAGCACTTCTGGTTTATCCCGGTCCACTCTCCTTGCCACAAGTTTACTAACTTTATCACGCTCCTGATGTGTTCTAGCTGTGTATAAATTAACATTGAGGACCCTCCTTTTCCCTAAAGTAATTTTTGATCTCCTCTGTAACTGTCTCTATAAATATTACACCATCCACTTTGGTCCACTTAAGCAGATGCTACTGACACATGATGTAGGCGCTGTTGCAACATTAAACACTACTTTGTCTGCACCAAAAATGTTGAGAGTGGTTAGTAGCTCCCATTGCAAGCAGACGTTGCACTCTAGTCTGCTGGTAGATTCAGGGTCCGTTGTTCACAAATAGTTTATCAACTTTTGTGGCAAGTAATCAACACCCCACTCACATCATCTCCAGGATTCAGTTTATGGCACTGCTGTACTTTCACTACAGCCACTCACACACCCATTCACAGACCCATAGCACCACTCACAAACCCACTCAGAGACACACAAAGGCACTCACACACCCACTCACAGACCCACACAGGCACTTGTACACACACTCACAGATTCACAAAGGCACTCACACACCCACTCATAGACCCATAGCACCACTCACAAACCCAGTCACAGACCCACATAGGCACTCACACACTCAGTCACAGACCCACACAGCCACTCCCACTGACAGACCCATAGTGTGACTCACAGACCCATAAAGGCACTCACACACGTACTTACAGACCCACGTGATCACTTATACACTCAATCAAGACCCACACAGGCACTCACAAACCCACTCACATACCTACACAGGTACTCATACACCCACTCACAGACCCACCCAGGTACTCACACACCCACTGATAGATCCATAGCACCACTCACACACCTACTCACAGACACACAGGCACTCACATACCCACTCATAGGCCCCCATCACTCACACACCCACTCACAGACCTATAGCACTGCTGACATACCCACTCACAGACACACACACAGGCACTCACACACGCAGTCACAGACCCATGCAGGCACTCATACACCCACTCACAGACCCACACAGGCACTCACACATGTACTCACAGACCCATAGCACCACTTGCCACCTACTCACAGACCCACAAAGGAACTTACACACCCACTCATAGACCCACATAGGCACTCATGCACCCACTCACAGACCCATACAGCCACTCACTCATCTACTCACAGACCCACACAACCACTCACACACCCACTCACAGACCCACACAGGCACTCACACATCCACTTACAGACCCATAGCACCACTCACAAACCCAGTCACAGACCAACACAGGCACTCACACACCAACTTACAGACCCACAGAGGCACTCACATGCCTAATAACAGACCCATAGCACCATTCACACACCCACTCACAGACACACAGGTACTCACACACCCACTTAGACCCATACCCCCACTTGCACACCCACTCACAGACCCACACAGTGACTTATACACCCACTCATAGACCAATAGTGCCACTTGCAGAACCACAAATGCAGTCACACACCTACTCACAGACACACACCCACTCACGGACCCATACAGCCACTCACACATCCACTCACAGATCCCTACAGCTGCTCACACACCCACTCGCAGACCCACACAGGCACTTACATACCCACTTACAGACTGGCACAGGCACTCTCACACCCATATACAGACCAACACAGGCACTCACACACCCAATATCAGACCTATAGCACTACTCACACACCCACTCACAGACACACAGGCACTCACACACCCACTCACAGGCTCATACAGCCACTCACATACCCACTCACTGACCCATAGCACCACTCACTCACACACCCACTCACAGACACATACAGGCACTCACATACCCACTCACAGACTCACACAGGCATTCATACACCCACTTACAGACCCACACAGGCACTCACACATCCAATCACAGACCTGTAGCACCACTCAAACACCGACTCAGAGGCACTAACACACCCACTCATAGATCCACACACCCACTCACAGCCCCCTAGTGCCACTCACAGACTCACAAAGGCACTCACACCCCCACTCACAAACCTACTGATAGGCCCATACAGCTACTTACACATCCACTCACAGATCCATACAGCCACTCACACACCCACTCACAGATCCATACATACACTAACTCACCATCAAATACAGCCACTCACACACCCTCTCTCAAAGTTTACATAATACAGTTAGGAAGTAAACATTTTTAAAAATGTTGAAATTTCCTGAAAAAATCAAAGCTTACAGGGACGTTATAGTAAGGAAATAGAATTTTAAAAAATATGTTGAAATTCACTGAAAAAAACAAAGGATACAAGGACGTTATAGTTAGGAAATATAATTAAAAAAACTTTAGAAATTCACTGAAAAAAATAAAGGTTACAGGGACGTTATAGTTATGCTCAGATTTCACTCATTCAAAACCATCGAAATTCGGCAGTTATAGTTCCCTGAGCTAACTATAACTTACGCCCCTGCAATGCATTGCTTATGACCGCACATATTACATCACTCATGACATGGTCAGTGACATCACTGATGACATCCTTGGGGCATGAATTATAGTTAGCTCAGGTAACTATAACTGCTGAATTTCACTGGTTTTGTACAAGGGAAACTTTAGCCTAACTATAACCTCCCTGTAACCTTTGTTTTTTTGCTGTGAATTTCTAAGGTTTTTCAAATTCTATTTCCTAACTATAATGTCCCTGTAAACTTTGTTTTTTTTAATGAATTTCTAAGGTGCGGAAATGCCAAACAAAAGCAGACATTCAATGGCCACCAATACATTCAAAATGTATTACCTAAAAAAACCATTCTAACCATTACACTACATACATTACAATCGACATCACTGTATAAAGAATATGTTCAAACTCATGTTTTTCTAGTGAGCTTCTAATCTTTCAAACCTATTTTCCATTTTTGCAGTGACGCTGGGAGTCGTGATGACGTCGGTGACCGTGACAATCGTACCTTTCTCAAAAAGTGTAAAACACATATATGCACACATTTTACAGTTTTTTGGACACAAGGGGTTTATTACTGTACAGTTTAAACTCATATTTTTCTAGTGAGTTTCTATAAAAACCAACTTCCAAACCTATTTTCTGTTTTCGCGGTGATGCCGGGAGTCGCGATGACATCGGTAACCGCGATGACATCGGTAACTCTATAAAATCATATATCAGTCTCTGAATGTCTCTGTGACACTGTGTATGAATGATTGAATGGATTATGTGACTGGGTGTATGAATGTGTCACTGACTTTCTGAGTGGGTGTATGAGGGTCTAAGTGGGTATGTGACTGGATGCGTAAATGTCTCAGTGGGTCAGTCAGGGGATGCATAAGTATCTGAATGGGTCTGTGAGTGGGTTATCAGACTCTTAGTGGGTATTTCAGTGGGTGCATAACAGTCCAAGTGTGAACTGTGAGTTGATGTATGAGGGTCTGACTAGGGCTGTCAATGGGTATATGAGTCTCTTACTGGGTCTGTGAGTGGCTGTATGACTCTCTTATTGCCTCTGTCAGTAGGTGGTTATGTCTCTGAGTGGGCCTATCACTCGGTGTGTCAGTGGCTCAGTGGGTCTGTAAGTAGTGTCTCAGTCTCTGACAGGGTCTGTAAGTGAACTCAGGAGTCTTTCAGTACCTCTCTTAGTGGGTGTATGAGTATCTGAGTTGGTGTGTAATTCACTGCGTGGGAATAACAATAGGTTGTTAGTGAATGTAAGTGTCTCTATTGATGTCTCAATGAGCCCATGAGAATATGATTGGGTGTCTGAGTGACTGCATGAGACTCTGAGTGAATTTGTAAGTGGATGCATCAGTCTTTCAGTGGGACTGAGAGTGGGTGATTGAACCTCTGAATGCCTATGTGAGTGACTGTATGACTGAGTGGATCTGTAAATGGGTACATGACTCTCTAAGCCTGTCTTTGACTGCATGCGTGACTATACCAATCGGTCTGTCAGTAATTGTGTCCATCTTTGAGTGACAGAGTCACTCGGAGCATGACTCTCTGAGTGGGTCGGTGAGTGGGTGTGTCAGTGTCTGAATGTGTCTACAACTGTCTCTCTCAATCTCTGACAGGGTTTGTGACTGGATGTATGTGTCTGACTAGGTCAATGAGTAGAAGCATAACCATTTCATTGGGTGACTGAATTGGTACATAACTGTCTCAGTGGGTCTGACAGTGGGTGTATGAGTCTTTGATTGCACTTCTGAGTGGGTGCAAGAGTCTCTGAGTGGGTGTGTGAGTGAGTGTATGAGCCTCTGAGTGGATAAGAGACTTGGTGCACAAGTGTCTGAGTTTGTCTGTGAGTGGGTACATCAGCACTTCACTGGGTGACTGAGTGGGTACATAGCTGTCTTGGTGGGTCTGTGAATGAGTGTATCAGTGTCGTAGAGGGCCTATGAGAAGGTGCATGAGTATCTGGGTCTGTGAGTGGGTGTATGACTGTGAGTTGTTCTCTCAGAGTGTGCAAAACTGTCTGAGTGAGTCTGCGTAGTATCCTAGTTTACTGTCCATGCTTGTGTATGCCATTTTCCACCACATGCCCTGCCAGTAGAATGTTACAGTATGATGATGTATTACGGAATGTTGGGTGTCTGTCAAGAAAAGCCACAGTTGTGATGGGGCTGAGCAGCATGCTGGCTGCTCCTGGTGGGGCTCATCTACATATCTACAATAAATCATCTTGAACTACATCAATCTGTCTGGACTTCATCACTACATTTTTATGGTGATGATCTGGAAACTTACCCTCGTTCTACGTGCTTAACAAAAGAAGTTTATGTCAAGGAAGTCTAGATTTTGAACACAAGCAACAAGAATCTACAAACTACATTTTGAATAAGGACTCTGGCACCCTGAGCCCCACCAGTGACCACTACACCAGTCACCCCCAACCTGCCTGTGCCAGATCTATCTTCACACAAGCCTGTCTCAGTGAATGTATTTCACTAGCACCACACAAGAACAGTGTGACTCTATGGATGGTTTTGTCTTCACAAGTGCCTCTCAATATCAAAGCAACTCAAGCGTGCTGTACTCTGAGACATTTGGTCACATCCACAAGAACGGTGCTTTCTAGTAAAGTAAGCTTTTTGATTTCAACATTCTACATGTGGACTCACACTGCACGGACGGTGCACACTTGGTGATTTACATGGACTTTTGACCTGCACTAAGCCTGTCTACCTTTCTATATGTGCGCTAGAAGGGTGCTGCTTTATTACGTGTTTCTGGCGCCTACAAGATGTTTCTTATCTGCACTGAGACCTGCACAAAACACCCGTGATTTTTCTAAGCACAGGGTCAGCTGTGGACATTTTTTTGCGTTCAAGCTTCAAATTTTGTCGGCCTGGTGGGAGCCGTTTGGTGAAGTATCGCCTACCGGTCATCCACCTCAAATGTGCTGGTATGGTCTTATGGGTTAAGTCTATTTTTATTATATTGTGGTCCTTGGCTACCCCATGACTTTTGGCAGTTCAACCGCTGTTTTAACTTAAAAAAAAAAAAAAAACGTGGCACGAGTCAAGTAATGCACGCGCCTACCTGTCTCCAGCTTGATTGTCTCATGCAGTCCCTTCGACGATGTGCCTCTCGGAACCTTCAGTATGACGTTCATGGTTGCTTCAACTCTGGCGATGCTTAGAGATGTTTTGGTGCACGCTGTTGTCGGGAGCCATCCGGTGAGACGTCTGAAGCGTGCCGCCATCTTTGGTTTGGTGTATCACAGCAAGCTCGTCATCTACGCGTTTACCTACTTTGCCAACCAAGTTATTCACTCTGCTTTCAACCAGCATTCAACCTAATGACCGGCATCGTTTCAGAGTGATGATCGGCTCCACTACTTCATTGCTCCACTCAGCTCCACTCCATATCTTCTGGTTTGTCTGCAGTTTGTTTTGCTGTGCACAAGAATGTACAGGTACATTTTTGGGGGGGGACTTGTCTATGTCAGAACGCTTCTACAGTCAAAGGGCAAACACAAATTTCTCCTGGAGACACACAGCCCCGGAGACTTGTATTATACTTGTACTAAGTCGAGAAGTTTACATCCATAAGGTGGCACAACCTTTTAAGTCTACATCTGTTAGGTGTCGTATTTTGTCTCTCCCATGGATTTTTGTGACTTTAATCTTACATGTTTCTTTTGGGGAGAAATATTCTATCGTATGTTCTTTGCAGCGGAACTCGGGTGAGATGTCGCTCACCGGTGTGTATCACAATTTTTCAATGCTACTTATATCGTTTCGATTTTGCATATTTCGATATTGTTTTCAATGCATTTCTTTGTTAGGTGATTAGATTATTTGTCTGTGCACAAGTAAATCAATAGATTTAGTCCTCTCCGGACTATCTTTTCTAAGTCTGTTGGTTCAAACTCTGGTGTGTGTCACATGGGTACGGTGACATGTACACACATCGTTGTAACTCTCTTCAAATCATATTTTTAACGCAAATGGTAGTTTAAGCTTGTTTTACTCTATGCATCTATGTTTGGGGTTGTTGCACATTTTATGATGTTACTGTTTCTTCAAGATTTTATTCTTCACAGGATTGTATGTTGTTTAATTTCGATTTAGCTCTACAGGGTACATAAATGCACCCTAGGTACACTCTCTCAAGAGTTCGATTATTCGATTATCTCTATTTACATGCATGCGTGCAAACCTGACTATTGGCTATCCTCTCTCACTTTTTGGGGTATGTCTTAGGTTCATGTTCAATTTTCTATTATACCATTACTTCACACAGTGTGTGTAGTATGGGATTTATTTCCATTACGGTGCACGTCAAGTGACCTCTTCTCGAGGTTGTCCAAGTTGTCCTTACACGGACGTCAAGTGACCTCTACACGAGGTTGTCCAGGTTGTCCTTACACGGACGTCAAGTGACCTCTACACGAGGTTGTCCAAGTTGTTCTTACACAGTCTATTATATTTTTAACTCACACAGTGTGTGTCATATGGGTATTAGTCCCATTATTACAGTGCACAACATGTTACCTCTTTACGAGGTTGTCTCTACATGGGTAATCCCACTCTCAATTGTTCTTTACCTTTTTTACATTAAGCCTTATTGGTTAAAAATGTCGATTTTCCATTACTATGTTGTTTACAGGGAAGTAGGAGTGATGTTATTGTATTCATTCATTCTTTCTCCACCCTGTTTACATTAAGCCTTATTGCTTTACATTTTCGATTTTCCATTACTATGTTGTTTACAGGGAAGTAGGAGTGATGTTATTGTATTCATTCATTCTCTTCTCTGTTTTCTTTATTTCTCATGCTGTGCTTTGCCTCCTGTCATACCTGTCTGGCCAGTGGGTGTGTCTGGATGTAAGGATCGGTGCTTTCTTGTTCTTCTTTTGGTTCCTATCTTATTTGTTGTGTTATGGAAGAAAAGGAGATATGTAGTATCCTAGTTTACTGTCCAAGCTTGTGTATGCCATTTTCCACCACATGCCCTGCCAGTAGAATGTTACAGTATGATGATGTATTACGGAATGTTGGGTGTCTGTCAAGAAAAGCCACAGTTGTGATGGGGCTGAGCAGCATGCTGGCTGCTCCTGGTGGGGCTCATCTACATATCTACAATAAATCATCTTGAACTACATCAATCTGTCTGGACTTCATCACTACAGTCTGTGAGTGGATGAATGAGTGTGTAAGTGGGTCTGGGACTGGGTGCATCACTGTCTTAGTAGATCTGTAAGTTGGTGCATCAATCTCTAAGTGGGCCTCTGACTGGGTGGATCAGTGTCTGAGTGGGTCTCTGAGTAGATCTAGCAGTGTCTTAGTGGGTCTGTGAGTGGGTGCATCAGTCTCTGAGTGGATCTGTGAGTAAGTCCATCAGTGTCTAAGTGGGTCTCTAAGTGGGCGCTTCAGTGTTTAAGTCAGTCTACGAGTGGGTGTCTGAGTATCTCACTGAGTCTCTCAGTGGCTGCATCACTGTCTTACTGGATTTGTGAGTTGAATACGTACATATGTGGCTGAGTGCATCAGTCTCTAAATGGGGCTGTAAGTGGGTGTGTGACTCTTTGCCTACGTCTGTAATTGAGTGTCAGTGTTGGAGTGCAACTATCAGTGGGTGTATGAATTTCTGAATTAGTGTGTCACTGGGTGCAGGAGTGTGTATCTGTGGGTGTGTAAGTGTATAAGTAAAACTGTTGGCAAGTGTGAGCATAAATATAGATATTTTAATTTTCACCAATATTCGTGATGTCACCGCAATAGTCGTGACAGCCCTTGATGGTACACTGGGAGACGCGCTGACGGTCGTGTCATCATTGCGAATATCGCACATGATTAAAAATAATAATTTTGAGCACATAACTTGGGTCAATAACACCCTAATTTCTCAAACATGGGGTCAGACTAACTCCAGCCTGACCCCTTATGCTAGCTTTCACATACATTTTCAGCCCCAGGAACCATTCCTGATTGATAAAATGTTGGACACAACTTTCTGTTCAGGTTGCGTCCAGCCAATCACAGCATTCCTGTTGGCACGAACATTCACAATTACAACAAAATAGTCGCAAAATATCCGCGGCCACAGATATCACTATCTTTTTCTTCTTAAATTTCTCAGGAACTACTGAACAGATTTGAACTAAATAACAAAAAACACAATCTGCGTAACAGCATCTACCTTTCTGCCAAATTTGGTATATTTCCATCGGGGGGATCCGTCAAGGTAGGGCAGAGAAAAAGGGGGGGTTCCCAAAACGCATTTTCCCATGCAATTTGCCATACAGATTTTAGACACAGCTACAGCCTGAACCGCTGAACGGAATTACACCAAATTTGGCAGAAAGGTAGCTGTTGGTCCAGAAACTACATTTTTGTAAATTGGTGTAAATCCATTTAGTAGTTTTGGAAATATTAAGGTATATCCAAATTTGTGTATATAGGGACGCAGATCCTCTGAGGATCCGATAGTACCCGTGCCCAAATCTGATTGGCTGCCATCACTTCAACCAAGAAGTGTTAGTAGCCATCTTGGGACTGGGCTTCAGCCAACTCCCACAAAAAAAAATAAAAAAAAATAAAAGGGGGCAGGGTAGGAATACCCTGACCCCCTCTTTCTGGTCATGGGGTCCCATTGGGACCCAGTCCCGATAGGGCAAAAGAGCATTTATTTCCAAATTTTCCGCTGAAATTGCACCAGATTCACAATTCTGGCAAAAAAAAAAAAAAACACACGCAGGTTATAACATCCTGCTCACCGCTAAATACAAAAAACAGCTTAAAAGAATATGTTTTAATTCTTCTCAGTTTTCACTTGCCAGAAAAACATGACTTGCAGGGAAGAGTATACTTTTATAAACATACTTATTCACCACTAATGCCTGTATCCCAGTGAGGTGACGTAGTAAACAGCAGCCTGCGATTGCAAGAAGTGCATATATAGTTTTGCACATGAGGAACTATGTCTGTGTCCCAAGTGTGTCCTGACTCCTGAACTGTCTGCTGTGTTTGAAGGAAAGATGAATTTGTATTCTGATTGGCTCATTTTGTTTTTTATAGCTTCTTATTTTTGCTTTGAAATGGTTGACGGAATGGGGCACTCTTCATACAGACTGAAGCAGGGCTAGGAGGGCCTTAGCCTGGTCTTCCCAATTATTCATAACGACCATGTAGAGCAGTCACTGGGGTTTAAATATCAAATGCCCAGTTTTCAATGAGATACAAACACCCACACACTTGCTGTCTTCACTGTTGACCACACGTATGCAATTAACGCTTCTTCGCTTTACTTCAGAAATCTGATTTTTTGCAAAGGGATATCTCCCTTCAGCAGCCATATACACACAGGGCACACACATACATGTCAGCGAACAGAGACTTGCTCACAAGCACATGAACACACACGTAGTCAAACATTCACAAATACACACACATGAACATACCCATACACACTTACATAAACACACAGACCAATCAATGCAGACCCTTACATACATGCACTCACAAATAAACACACGTACTCACACATGCACACACAAATACACACACACATGAACGCTCATGAGCACACACGCATGCATGCAAACACACACACCAATCCACTTATACACTTGCACGCACATACACATCATAAACACACACACAAACATATACCTTAACTAGCACGTCTGGCCTGTCACACGGCCCAGTTGAAGCAGTAGGCAGGTAAGCTCAAAGAAAAGCTTATTTTAGTTGAAGGCGCTGTATGTGACACCACCTTGGTTACATTCAAATGGTGAGCAGCTGTAAGAGGCGGGCACAGACTCTCACAAGTGCGGCCTCTCACATCCCTGTGAGCCCCACAGGAGGTGTGGGTGCACACCATGTCCGAGGGGGGCTCTGCATTAATAAGTCTATTGTAACTCTCTCTACTCCATGATAATAAGCCCTCACAGAAGCATTAGCAATCCTCCTTTTGAGTACAGTCATCAGAGCTGCAGAAACAACAGGCCATTTGTTACTGAGGCTATTAGTTCAGGTGTGCTAATGGAATTAGAGCCGTGCAAGCAAGGTGCGAATCAGTATGACTTCACCTCTTAGGTAGTAGCTGTATCGGCTCGGCTGGCCCTGTCTGCAGGCCGGAGGTGAGAAGTGAGGACTGCAGAAGACCTGTGCCATGAGACTGGGTCACCTCCAGTCAATCTCGAGGTGCAGCGGCGAGTCTCACACCTCTTCGGGTGCCTGGCAATTGATGACCACCAGGAAGAAAAGGGAAGGGCCCTGGGGAGCAAAAGGCAGGTGTCCCGGAGTGGACAAAATCTAGTCGACACGATATTTAAATAGCTCTACTTTATGTTGCATTGTCAGACAGGAGAGCTACAAAGGTTACAGGGACGTTATCGTCAGGGCTAATGGAATTATGCGATTGTGCAGCTGTGGGGATTTTCGCTTTATTATGGAGTTGCCGCATTTTCCACATAATCCATCATCTGCTGCATAATCTGCAGATTATAACAAAAAAAATGTTTCTAGCTCAAACGGTTTAAAAGTTACTAAAAATGCTGCGCAGTGGAAGGCCCTTTGCAAAAAGTTGTCACCTTTCTGTTCCTCATTGCTATATTTGAGTGTTAAACTGGTACTAATGAGGTGCAACCAATGCCCACAGAGTGTTGCCACGTTTAAGAATGATATAATAATGAAGAAATACTATTACAAAATGTGCCACATTATGTCGCATAGTTTGCCTTTTCTTGTTGCATAATTTACTCAACCCTGCTCAAAAATTTGTCCCTCTCCTGCCACATAATTCCAGTGGCTATGGTTATCGTTAGGAAATCTTTTACACTATGGAGAGCGAGAGTAAGTCGGGTCAGTTGCACTCACCCGTATACAAGCATACCACAAGAAGCATCCCTAAAAGTAATAGAAACCATAATGAGAAGGGAGGAATGGAACTCCTTACACCACGAAGGTTCGTCCTGACTGTGCAAAAATGGCCTTAACCAGGAACTTCTTCAAATTCGAGGGAGACTTCTATTTACAGACCCTTGGAACATCTATTGGCAGTACTTTTGTCCCGAGCATAGCCTGCCTTTACGTCCATGATTTTGAGATGAGGTACATCTATGACAACAACAACCCCTACGACACAAAGGTACTATTGTGTAAAAGATTCATAGATGATATCTTTCTGATATGGAGGGGTTCTGAAATAGAGGTGACAGAATTTGTGAACTGCACCATGACCATGAGCAGGGATTCAATCACCTTTCTTGATCTGAAAATTTGGCCTGAAAATGAGGAATTGAAAACGGCGGTATTTTACAAACCAACTGACGTAAATAATCTCCTCCGATATGACAGCTTTCACCCTTTCACCCCAAAGCCCTCAGGGACAACCTACCTGTGGGTCAGTTCCTTAGACTGCGAAGAAATTGCACCGAGAAACAAACCTTTGATGGACACGCCGAACTGTTGGCAAAAAAACTGGAAGATAAATCTTACCCCAAGTGACTTGTCAAGAGGGCGATCAAGAATATTTAGAAAGACATGAGAGACAGTATTGACTGATTTAATGTATGATGTCATAAGCAGTGTATTGCGGGCCCGCAAGTTATAGTTAGCTCACTAACTATAACGGCTGAATTTCTCTGGTTTTGTATGAGTGAAACACCAGCCTAACTATAACGTCCCTGTAACCTTTGTTTTTTTCAGTGAATTTCAAAGGGTTTTTTTCCATTTCCTAACTATAACGTCCCTGTAACCTTTGGATTTTTCAATTAATTTCTAAGGTTTTTTTTAAGTAGTACTTGCATTTACAGAGTGGTGAAGAAACGGGGCAGGGCCACTGACTAGCTCTCAGGAATCCCGCTCTATAGGACTTACAGGAGGTGCCAGGAGGGATTCTTGGCCCTAAGGTCCCTCGGGAGTAAAGTGGACTTCATCTACCAACCGGTATTCTACCTCACATGAGCAAATACGTAGGGAATTCAACCTTTCATCTTAAAAGTGGATCCTAAAAGCTAGGTTCATAGCCTATTGTCTAAAAGCCAAACAAGCGCGGGATAACACGCTAAAGAAAAACATCTAGACAATGATTAACAGCCGAGGGTCTACATGGTGTGAATTTTTAGCTCACTGTGTTGAAGTACTGGAAACTCAGGAAATATGGTCCGCCCCTTTTCCCACATCGGCAGCAGCAAGACTCTTAACAAAACAAGCGAAGATAATGTCGTCCGATAGTGACGCACAAACTAAGTCAATGAAGCTGGGCATTAAAAACTTTACAACAGTGGGGCATTGCCACATTACCTGTCCTCCCCCTTAAAACCAATAATAAAGCGCCAACTAATGAAACTACTGTTCGGCTTGCTTGATTCCACTATTGGCTCACAAGTATGGACGAGGGTATAAACAGACTGTAGCCGCTCAGTGCAGAGTATGTGGGGCAGTAGAGGAATCTCTAAGCCACAAATTGTGCACCTGCGAGAAACTATGCACTTTGAGAATATACTGGCTTCGCCCCATTTGGCGTATTTTAAATATACGGACATGTCAAGCTGCCCTGGTTGAGTGCATGAAAGGTGAATCAATGTAGCTGGCGACACGCTTCATGAAATATCTGTCTGCAGTAAAAGCAGTTCTGGATTCTGATAATCATATAGAACTATAAGACATAATGCCGTGCCAATTGTTTTAAATCCTCATGTTTATAGTTGCCTAGATGGTGTCTAAACTTTTTAAACTCCAGAACAACAGGGTGATAAATCTTCATACACCCTTTTATAATATGGGAATGTATGCACTTTATATGGTTTTAATATTGCTCGATTGCAATGATTTTAATTAATTGTGCAATAAACTATCTATCTATTTACCTAGATAGTGGGATTACTGAACTACCAGGATTACTGATGTGGTCCATAAAGCCCAAAGCAGCTTAATGCCAAGTCAGTCTAATAGACATAAAATCCGGAGGTTGTCACAATGGCCTCCCACCTGTGGGAACCTCTAGCTATTCTAAAAATAGGCTTCAAAAAAATCCTCTGACAGTCTCTCACTGCACTACTTATTTTCCCTAATGGAACACTTAGAGGCCCTCTATGCCTCTCTTATGCTAAGCTATTATATGCATCACCGCAATGCTGGGCCAAGGTAGGGGAGACTTTTTCCCACTCCTTTCCTCTACAGATGGGTATGAGACAGGGATATTCACCATCACCCCTATCTTTGTGCTGGCAGTGGAACCCCTGGTGCACTCACTCAGGACAGATACTCAGATTAGTAGTCTAGTATGGTGCGATACCTCCGAAGATAGGGTCTCTATTTACACAGATGATCTCCTATATGTGGGCCAATCAGAATGGTCTGGACCGATAATAATGGAGACTCTGGATGCTTTCGGGGGCTACTCCAGTTTGAGGACTATCCTCAAACTGGAGTAGCACCGAAAGTATCCAGACACAGCTTTTGCCATTGGACAAACAGGACCTGCATTACAATGGGCAGCCCAAGTGGGCATGACTCTCATTCCCTCAGGATTCCCCTATCTGGGGCTAAAGGTAACTGATGCTGTCAAAAATCCAGGAAGACAAACATAGTGCCCATGTTTACAATTGTCTGTAGAGTTATGCAAAGATGGGCTATACTCCCTCTCTTATTACTTGGAAAGGCAGCATTACTCAAAATGGTTATCCTGCCAAAAATCCTTTATATGGTACAAAATTGCCCTTCTTAATTCCTAAATTGACAATTGCGTCTTTCACGACCCCTCTTAACACATTTATATGGGGAGGCGGCAATTATCAAGTGGCCCATAACAAATGTTGTAAATTATCCTACAAAAAGGTGTTTCAGTGATACATTCATCCTCGTACTATAGTACATCCTTCCTCCTAGTAGTCCAGTGGATGACCCCACATATAGACTAGAACAATATATTATGGATGACGAGTCCCCCCTGCTCTATTTAAATGTTGGAAAGCCACCCACTAAAACACCCCTCACCACAATGACAGTGTTGTAGATCTGGACGGCATCTCTCAGATAACTTGGATGGGATGGAAGACTTTCAGAAGAAACTCCTCTATGGTGCTGCACTCGACTGTCCCAGACCTCTGCCCTGGAGGGATTTGGGGGATGGGACTCCCTGGAAATCTCCTCCTCAGGTCATATTGCTAGGTCCAACGGCCTAAGATCCTTTTAGGATCTACAAAGTGAATTTGGCCTTAAGTGCTCTCAATTTTTCAGATGTTTGCAACTCTTACATGCCTTGAGACCCTATTCACATGGCATTACAAACCTGGCAGAATTCTCTCCCTTAGAGGCTAACCTAACAATTTCCCTACTACCTACAAGGGGACAAGTCTCTACCGTCTATAAAACATTGATTATCAATACATCAGTCCCTAATCTCAAAGCAAAATGAGAAACTGATTTGGGTTCACTTGAGGATTTTGAGTGGTCTGTCGCAGTGATAGCCTCCTGCGAGGCCACGATGTAGATAAGATTTAAACTGATACAGTTTAAAATGCCTTTATAGTATATATTGGACTCCACATCAACTATGGAAGGTAAACAGAAGTGACAACTCCAACTGTCTTAGATGCCATACAATGAAGGGGGATTTGCGCCACACCATGTGTGGCACTTGTATACTCAGGCCATTCAGGGATAACATTTGTGACACTTTAGAGGAATGTGAGGTAGACATCCTGACCTCACCCCACCCCGTTAAACAAAGTCAATGATGAGGGCTTTACTCATGCAGAAAGGATTTTAATATGCCTGGATATGATACACGGAAAACAACATATTGCTAGAGTATGGAGACAATCTCTTTCCCTTCAAGAACTGGATGGAGGGCAAGTATGGACACGTGCTGTACATTGGAGAGGCCTGTCTATGAAGCTTGATGTTGTCCCTGGAAACATGGTAGAGTGTGGGATGGTTGGCTGCAATATAGAGATGCTGCTTGATTGCAAAATGGGTGTATCATTAATTGGCATTCTGAAATGTCAAAAAGATTATCATTTTATTACTGATTGAGCTGCCTTTGTATAAAATGGGTAATGACTTGAATTGTTGATGTATTTGATATATTCAGGATGTGATGACTACACTGGAGGAATCTCTTATTGATGTTCCTTTTGACCTCTCTGTTTACTGTTTCAACCAATAAAAAGAATATTTAAAAAAAGATATATCCGAATCCTTTCTCTGGTCAGATGACTGCCAAAAAGCAATCCTGGAATACAAACATGCCCTATGCTCTTCCCCAGCCTTAGGAATGTCTGATTTTGATAAATAATGTTCCTTCTATTGTATGGAGAGAGAAGGGTGTGCATTGTCTAACTGACACAACGTCGTGGAGAACAACAAGGTCCAGTTGTGCCTTCTCCGGCTTTGCTGGATGCAGCTGCAGCAGCCTTCCAAGGTGTCTCTGAGCTGTTGAGGCTGCAGTGGTAATGAATGAACAGCCTGATAATGTTGTGTTGGGACACTCCCTGACTTTGTATCTGCCTCATTCAGTTGAAATTGTGCTCACCCGATATAAAACCCAGCATTTGATTGATGCCGTTTTTTCTCACCATGAAGTAACAATGCGGTTCACCCTCGCTATATCTATTAGAAGATGTGCTGTTCTGAATATTGCTACGCTATTGTTTTTGCTCTCTCAGCAGGTGGTGAAAGAAGGTCGGGATTTCATTTCAGTACTGGAGCTGTGTACCAAGCTGTGACCAGAAATTGAGGATGAACCCCTGACAAATTGTGATAAAGTGTTATTTGTGGATCAGTCCTGTTTAAGGGACAATGCTGGAAATCTAAGAGCTGTATATGCTATTTGTCCAAATGAAAAGATTTTTAAGGCTCCTTCTTTAGCAAATGTACATAATGCACAGGCATCTGAACTGAAAGCTTCCACGAAGGCCTGCTATCGGGCCAAATGTATCAATGTTACTGTTTTTACAGATTCATATTATGTTTTAAGAGTGGTCTATGATTTCGGCCAGTTATGGTTGGAAAGATGCTTCATGACTTCTTCTGGTATACCAATACGTAATGGCCCCAATTTGTTTGATTTATTGTGAGCTCTGCAAATGCTGGACCAAATATCTATTGTAAAATGCACATTGGGGAGGGTCAGATGAAATTTTGAGAGCCAATAATTTTGCAGGTTCAGTAGCTTGCTGTCATGCAGTGAATGCCCATGTGTGGCAAGTTGCTTTCTTTGCAGTAGTGGCAATCCCTGAAATGCCTGAACAAACTTGAAGAGATCAGGAACATACAGGAGAATGTAGAGCAGTAGGAAAAGAGAAGGGTTGCAGACGCAATGCAGTGGAAGTGTTGGTGGACAGGGGAGGAAGAGTGATATTTCCAAATGCCTTATTGAAATAGATGACTATGTTTTTCATTGATCCCACCCACTTAGGAAGAAATGCAATGACAGAGAGCTTTCAGGTGATATGGTGAAATGAAGACTTATGAAAAGTTGCTCAAGATTAGTGTTTACAATGTTTAGTGTGTCAGCAAAATAACAAGGGGAAACGAACTGTGATTACAATGAGTCATTCCTCTCTTTGATTTAATTTAACTACTCCCCTGTCACGGACACTGCTATGTTCTGGTGGTGTTGTGCATGTTTTCAAAATGGGTGGAAGCCTATCTCGCCCAATGAGGTCTGGGACTGGCTCGAGGGAGGGAGAAAATCAACACGACAGCGGCAGCGAGACTCAAGCCGGAAGCGAGGAGAACGAGGACATTCTCCCCCTGGGGCCACCCAGACAGAACAAGTAGAAATACACAAGTGTTCTGGACACGACGTGGGGGGCAATCGGGTGGTGGGGGGAGAATGAGGATCCACCCGAGCAGTTACCAAACCACTATCGAAAAAGAAACGTCGTTGCCTGGCCTTGCGGACAAGTAAGAACTGAAACTGCAGAATATGCAAGGTAACAGGGGCCTATTTGATTTGATATGAATAGAGACAACTGAAGAGGGGCCTACGCCCCCGGACAATATACTGTTTATATAGACAATCCTTGATGCAAGAGGGCAGGAGGGCTGCCGTTCACACACACGCGGCGGAGCCAGTCAACCCCAAGTTGTAGTTCAATGGTTTTTCAAGGGCGACAGGCACTCTGCAAATTGGGGAGGTGGGTAGTTTTGAACCTACAGTTCAGGGTAGCAGGGAGGGGGATTAATTTAACGGGGGCTTCTTTTGTATATGTAAGATCAAGTTTACTACTTGTTATGACCACACCTTGCAATAACCCATCAACACGAACACAGGACATCGAGCAGAATCCAGGAGGGGGTGAGGGGGGCAGGGGGATGGGAAGGGACCCCTACACGAACTACACGTAGACGTGGCTACAGGGTCACGATCCACAACTGTTTTAAAAGTTTTGACTTGGAACGTAAATGGTCTAGGGGATAAGATCAAAAGGACCATGGTCATGCAATACCTACGCCAGCATTCTCCCGACCTGGTCCTCCTTCAGGAGACGCATTTGAAAGGCAACCAATGCCTCGCACTCAACAGATATGGCTACACGTTAGCAGCCCATGCTGGCATCACGACGGGATCCCGAGGGGTGGCAATATTAGTCAAAAATTCAGTGCCATTGGTAAGAGGCAGCATCTGGCAGGACCCGCTGGGCAGGTACGTGTCCTTAGCTGGAACATGGGAGGGACGCAGGGACATAACACATGCCCCCGCAGCCCCCGCGGTGTGGGGGGCCCTAAGCTCCAGGGGGCCCCCTCAGCACAGCACTCTGGTTGCAGAGCTCTTGATTGATCCCGGAGGGGGCCCCTCCACGTGTCTTGCAGGGAGGCCCCCTCAAGTTTCCTTACGCCAGTGTAGGGACGGAACCTTAACATATGCTCAGCATACATCCCACCTAAACTACAGGCCGACACCCTACCTGAATTAAGTAAATTACTATTGGACATGCCGCCAGGGATACATATTTTGGGGGGAGACATGAACGCGGTGATGTCGTACGAGCTAGACAAAACCTCAATGCAGACCCACAGGAGCGGGACAGAACCATTATGGACATTCGCCAAGGCAATGGGCCTCTCAGACTTGTGGAGACTACACAATCCTACCAGTAGGCAATACACACATATATCTGCGGCACACGGCTCTGGCTCGCGCATTGACTACATCTTGACGCAATGCATGCACGTGGGTCATTTTAGAGGGGCACAACTCAGAGCCAGAGGTATCTCAGATCACTCCTCAGCAATGTTCCCTCTAATTTTTTTTCTCTGTGTGCGGCAGTGTAAGGTCTCTGTGCGCTGCAGCCAATGCTATGTGCGCCAAGAACCGGACCACGCATATGGGTGCAGCAACAAATATCAGTGCAAACATCACTCCAAACTTTTGCTTAAAAAATGAAAATGCGGTGCATTCCACACATACAGCGCCACATGATGGGTCTTAAGGCAGGTTTGCAATATACATACACACACCAAGACATGAATTGGTTACACAGGCAAGTACACTTCAGCTTTAGAAAAGCACAGGGCTCTAACGGTGGTACCAATATAAGATTTCACTAAAGATTCCCAACTAGAGCTCTGTTCATATGGTAGGGAAATGTTGGGAGCCTATACAAGATCGCATACCTGGGGATACATGCAGGGGGCACATGTTATGCCCCCTGTGTGCATGCACCCCCAGTTCCTGCAGGGCATGGACTTGGCAGTCCATGCCCTGTAGGAATTTGCTTTGCCGTTCCCATTTCAGTGCCTTTTTTATAGGTACCCCCGTGGGACAGCCTGTACTTTGAGATCTGCATGGTGCACATTCTTTGCAGCAGGTATATTAAACCTTGGCGCTACCGTAAAACATCCACTAGAGAAAACTCTGAGCGTCATCTTCACATATTTATTATTGCATGAAAATTGCTGGAGGCAAGGAGCGTCGCAGCAGGTGCTTTTAAAACAATAATATACCTGAAAACACGGCGTTCAGCCCCCCACACCTCCCAAAGTCAGCAGCCGGTACAGTGGCACCGGTCACACAACCCTAGAGCCGGCCCTGGCCCCGCGGCTGAGCCCTATTAACCAAAGAAATGCAGCAAGTCTACCAGGAACATCTTAAGGATTTTGGGGGCCTGGGCCAAACCAATTTTGGGGGCCCCTGTTCAGAACAGGCTTGAATTTATAATTACATTTCAGCTCTTTCATGCCCTCTTAGGCCAGGTCACTGACAGTATACAGGCGCAATTGTCCGAATTCTAAATGTGTTTACATCTAATGTTCAGGGATAGTGATGTGTGTTATCAATATTGTAACACATCAGCAGTTCACTAATATTACTGCAAATAATATCTGTGATGCACTCTGATCCAGCGCGACTAATATAATTTCTTCTCTTTTGGACATAACCTCCAGGTAAAAGATCACACACAACAACTATACCTTATGACGGTGGGGCCCATAACACCGCATAACCATACACTCTTCTCAATTGTTTCCCTGGGTCACATCCACTACTACCAATGAGAAGAATATGTTTTGCTGGAGGAACGGAAATACCTTATTGAAAATTTGACAAGATATTTTCTTAAACATCATACATAATCAGTTTTAATCCTGTCGGTTCTAAGACATCAAGGTATTCCGCTCTTTGGTCGATGGACCAACTACTAGAATAAGTTGATGGTGATTAAGACCAGCTCAATCACATTCAAACCTATTAAAACATTACACTTATTATTGAGCTAAAGAACCACAGACTCGTAGTTTTAATTATAATAAAGTTTATCTACTTTCTTTAAATGCATGAATATGATTCAATTTTATTAATCGTTTTAATACATTTCAATATCATTATAAGAAATAAGTTTTAGAAAGAATTTTATGCATACCCCATTTAGATGAAGAATAAAAGTTCACCAAAGCAGATAAATTGTAGATCACAGCATGGAATTCCCAAAACTGACTGTCTGTCCCGCTAAACAGGCCTCCTCGACGGACCTCCTATACAGGTTTCCCGCATCGATCTCGTTCCTTTCCCAGTCAAGTTTTAAGTTTATAAAAAGAATAATTCTATTAAGAAAAATGGCCTACAGAAAATAGCAGCAGTCTCTGTAGCATCAACGTTCAGTGCTCAAAAATTATGCATGAATAGCGCTCCTCCTACTTAAGAGTAGGTCCTCTTATACCCTACTACTAGCTTACTAAACATAAAGTTGCAATTTTTGGGGCGAGAATCACGCTAATTGGTCCATTGGAGGGGTGGCAAGCATCACCTCATTGCCCTCCTTGGTCAAACCGGTTCTGAAATTGTTTATGATTTTATCCTTTCACACAGCTTTTGGGTATTAGCAATCCGATTGACAGTTCATTAAATGTTTCTTCTTTCTCGCAACTTATTTTAAACAGTCCATTGTTAATTCACGGCTACTCGTCCCCTATTCTCATGGATTCACGCTGAGTCTTTCTTGGCATACCCCTCATGTCAGGTCAGTCCGACCTTGACACTTCTCACTCTGGGCTCGACTCGTACCCACGTGATATACTTCTGCGGCGTTTATTAATATAAAGAAAATAAGCCTTTCTGTTTCCCACCCGTCATTCTAAGTATCCCAATTAGGTGTTACCTAGCAAAAGCAACATTTAAAGCCATGTTTACTTACCATCCGCATTCTTTTGCCACAATACAATTCTACTACATAGCACAAATCATGCAATATCACTCTAATTAGTACGCAAACCATTATATTAATATTATCTTCACTTTTACAATTGTAAATAGGTTAACTTTGCACATAAATTGCGGTTACCACTTAGGAAAAATGTTGATTAGTCGGTCAAACAATTAATAATGTTAATATATTAGCATGAATATTAGGGGGTTCCAAAAAGTTTTTATTTACCTCGCTCCATCAACTCCCCCCTTTGGTGATTTTTAATATCACCACAAAAACCCATGTTACACAATTTTTCAGATAGAATGTTTCTTGTCCACTTGCTTTTTTAGTTCACACATCAGTGTCCCTTTCATCTTGTCTTTTTGTTCTTTCATACATGTTTTCTTTTAGTTCTTAAAGCTTTCATTTCTTCATCCTTCAATTCAAACGGATCTTTAACACCCTTTTTCGTCAATCGCTGTAAAGGTTTTGCAATTAATGAAAATCCACTTATCCACTGTCGACAATACCCAACCATTCCAAGGAACATTCTCACCTCTCTTTGTGTCATTGGAGCTCTCATTCCTCGGATAATTTTTATTCTCTCTGTCGTTACCTTTCGCACTCCCTTTTCAATTTTGTGACCTAGGTATTGAACCTCTTGTTGACAAAACTGTAATTTAGAAGGGGACACCTTATGTCCACCTTCAGCTAAATGGTTCAGTAAAGCGATTGTGTCGGTAACACATGCTTCTTTAGTCTTTGATGCCACTAATAGGTCATCAATGTACTGAACCATCACAGATTTTTCAGGCATTTTTAAATCTTCCAATGATTTCTTTAAGATCTGATTAAAGATTGAGGGGCTTTCTGTATACCCTTGAGGAATTCGGCACCATGCCAAAATACGCTCTCCGAACCGGAACGCAAATAATGGCTGGCTATCTGGGTGTAACGGAATAGAGAAAATGCATGGCACAAATCAATGACTGTGTACCATTCTGCATCACGTGGAATCTGATACAGTATTACAGCAGGGTTTGGTACAATTGACAACAAGGAATAACAATTTTATTGACCTTTCGTAAATTTTGCACTATCCTATATGTCCCATTTGGCTTTTTCAGACCCATTATAGGTGAATTACATGGACTGCTCATTATTTCTTTCAAGATTCCCTGTTCAATCATTTTATCGATTACAGGTGTTATTCCTTCGATAATTTCTGGCGTCAGTTTATATTGTGGAGTATTTGGGTAATTTGTTCCTTCTCTTACAGTTATTTTTACAGGGTCTACTCCTCTCATTAACCCAATGTCTTCGCCTGTAAAATCCCATACCTCAGGTCTGACTGTCTCTTTTAATTCATTTGGGATTTTCTCTACATCAAACACAGGAAACATGTCATTCACTCCTGGTTCTAGTTCTGCCATTGTCATTTTATACAGTACATCTTCATCTGGTGACTGGAATGCAATCCCATCTGGAGTACAATAAATGGTACAATTCATTTTACAAAGTAGATCGCGTCCTAGTAAGTTTACAGGACTGCAATCGCACACCACAAATCTGTGCATTTCTCTGAATGGTCCAACTTTCACCTCTACTAATTTGGTAAGAGGCGCCTTAATCTGCTGGTTCGAAACACCTACAACTTGGATATGTTCACCTGAGAGAGGAAGGTTTGGTATTTCCACTGATCTAACAGTAGAACGGGTAGCTCCAGTGTCCACAAGGAATGTCACATTTGCACCATTCACTTATCCATCCACAAATGGACCTGTCTGATCTACCTCTAGAGTTGGGCCAAGTACGCACTCTTCCTCCTCTCCTAGGCACCGTCATAAACTTTCATCCGATTCATTCCCATCCTGTCGTAACCAATACTGCGATATCGCAGCTGCGCGCGGCAATTGTGTTACCTGCTCTCCTCCGTAGAATCCTGTCTCTGCACTGTATCTCTGAGGGTTTACACTCTTGGGAAGTGGTGGTTGTGGCACCTGACTCTGTTGAGTAACTACCTGCGGTTGCTGCAGCTGTTGGTAACTCACCTCACTCTGCACCTGTGGATTTAATGATTGATTTTCCGTATTAGCTTTTGGAGGAAATTTACACTCGTTTCTCCAATGCCCTAATTTTCCGCAATTGTGGCATGGCCACTTCTTCTTTGCCTCTTCTATACTCATCTGACCTTTGCCTTTACCTATATTCGGTTTGGATTTAGTCTGTTCTGTTTCATTGATTTGATTATTCAACTGAGCTTCTTGTTTTTCTGCAACCTTCACTTGTGCCCACATCGCCTTTTCTTTTAATTTCCGCTGTCTACACTCAATGTCATTGCTACAATATTTAGCATACCTCAACACTTCGTCCACTGTGCTGTTTTGCCAACATATCATGTGCTGCTTAATCATTTCGCTTATTTCTGGTTTCAATCCATGAACAAATCTATATACAAAATGACTCATGTCCTTCTCATTCAGAGTCTCATAACCGCTATACTGTTTGAAAACCAAAAGTAGCCTCTCATAAAAGCATGTACAGACTCCTTACTCTCTTGCGTAGTTCTGTCAATCTTTACCCAATCAGTTTCTTTGGGTGGAATTTTGTTTTTCAAAAATGTAATAACCTGATCATACTTCCTCATTACTTCTGGTCCTGGCGCTCCTGTTTTTGCGTCTCTAGGGTATTCTACTGTCGGCCAATCAATGGTAATCTTACATTCTGTCCATAAATCGGCTGGTACCACAATGTCAAACAATCCATCCAAATCTACCCACAACACCTTTGAAACTTTGACAAACCTTTCCACTTGTCTGTACCATTCTACAGGTTTTTCCCTCAATTTTGGAAAGTCATTCGTAAATGACAGTATATCTTGTCTGGACCATGGGACATGCACATAACTACCTCCTGGAGTTTCTCTCATTGGATACTCCCGTACGACTGATTCCTTGTCTGTCACCGCAAAAGCCAAAGACACTTTGTTGGTTGTTCTCTCATTTCTTTTACTCCACCTGCTCCTCCATCTGTCCACATCACCCCATTTTCTCAACAAAACGATCAGCTCTTTTATCTGGGTTAATCGTCCTGATGTGTTCAGATTTTCTATATCTTTTTCACAAAAATCTACCCTATACGGTTTCTGCAAATTCCTGACTTTTACAAATTCTACTCCTAGTTCATTCGCTGTCTCTTCCAATTTTTCATGTAGATTTCTAGCTCTCCAAGTAATGCTCTTACACAAGAACATTATCTCATCGTCCTGATATGTCTTCAATTTTTCTGTACCAATTGTCCCTAAAATCAACTCTTCCATATCTATCTTTAGCCTAATTACATCTAATGGTTGCGGTTCTGTCTCCTTCTTCTGCAAATTTTTCATCCATTCATTTAATTCTTCTGGAGTTGGACCTACAGGTGTACTGTTTATTTCTATCCAATTTTTATTCCTCTCTGGCGTTTCAGATGCAGACTCAGTTCCCATAGGAATCCTTTTTATCTCACTCTCATTTACTGTCAGGTTAGTAGGCGGACTCGGTCTATATGACTGACAAAATCTCTTGCCACTCCAGTTTCTGTATTTATCCCTTCTCTCATTCTCTGCATATTTGAGTTCATTGGGATGATTAAGGAATGCTCATCTATTCTCTGGTTCTCAAAAACTGGTATTACTGGTCCTATTGTCACTGGCACAGTCACAGCTTCCATGTTCATTGTTAACTCTCTTATTTTCTCAGTCAATTCTCTTGTGGTTTTTGCTAATTCAGCTGCATTGCCACTGTCAGATTTTTCACTTCGTGGGGTTTCTAGCCGTTCATTCGACCTATTTATATCATATCTTCGTTCTGGACTTTTATTCCTCCCAGTTTCCATTGGCGGTGCATTGGGTGTCACCACCGCAGAATTCTGTTGATATGGAGGTGGGTTTCTGTTTAAAATATCTTCCAGCAATTCATCCTCTGTCTCGCTACCTCAATACCCGTACCTCTCTGTAGCTGTATGTTTCTTTTTCTCTGTACACTTTCTTCCTGTACCCTCCTCAACTGTTAGGGCTGGGAACAAACCCTCGGTCATGTTAGCATATCTCCAACGTTTCATCCTATCCTCATGATTCACTCCCCATAATCTTCCAGGAACTAAACTATGATTCTTTGCACCTCTGTATCTTTCTCGTTCATACATCTCGTCTTCCCATTCACCTAACGCTTCCAACTGTGTTGGTCTAGGTCTTGGCTCAAGTTTCATCATTTTCTCTCTCAAATTTCGAAGTACAGCTATGCTAAATGAACCATTCTCCGGAAAAGCCAATATTCCATCATTCTGAGTATATTTTGTCCAATTTTCTAACCAAATGCAAGTATGATAACCATATTTCAGCATCATATGAGAAGCTGGCATTTTTGGCGGAGGAATTACCTGTCCCTCTCTAGTCACTACCTTTTTGTCTTTCTTAAAGAAGTTCTTAATTTTCACCGTCCATGACGGTTTCTCTTTACAATACTCATAATAAGCCATATTTCACGATTCTTTCCCTTCGGCAAACTCACAACTCTGCTCTGTTCTCTATGTGCTATCCGGACCTATCCCAGCACGTCTCACACTAACGCACCAATCCGAAGCCTCTACGTCACTGGTCTTTAGACCTATCCCAGCGCGTCTCACACTAACGCACCAATCAGGGCGTTTTCCCTATTCCCGAACACTGGCCAATCACAGCGCGGTCTTTTGTCAACGTCAGTTCTACTCCTGACCCCTCCTTTACAACATTTATCTGCAGTTTGTTCTTGACTATATTTTATTAGTTACGACATAAAACACATTTCCATTGTCTGTTTTCGCTAAACAAAAGAGATAGTTTACTCTATCTTACAAGAATACAGTTTCGTTCGATAAGTGTAGCACTTCCCTCTACCTTACCCTTCTTTCAAGCAAGGGGTAAACCCGTTTCTCTGGGGATAAGACACATGTGGAGACTATACTGCTCCTGAGAATTAAGGCCAGAGTTTCACAAGAAAACCGGTTGCTATTTCACTCACACACGTTTTATACAGCAAATGACCCTATCATAACACAACCTGTGTTATCACCAATTTGAAAAATCAGACAATGCACTATTCCATGTGACTTCTCTTGCCACACGTGTCCACTTCCTACTTCCCGGAAGCTTCAAAATTTCCGACTTACATATAACATAACACAATTCGACATGAAGTGTTAAACATAAAATAATCAATAATCAATAATCACCAAACTAATCTATAGTAACCATAACTCTGCTACCAAGAAATCTGATCCAGCGCGACTAATATAAATTCTTCTCTTTTGGACATAACCTCCAGGTAAAAGATCACACACAACAACTATACCTTATGACGGTGGGGCCCATAACACCGCATAACCATACACTCTTCTCAATTGTTTCCCTGGGTCACATCCACTACTACCAAAGAGAAGAATATGTTTTGCTGGAGGAACGGAAATACCTTATTGAAAATTTGACAAGATATTTTCTTAAACATCATACATAATCAGTTTTAATCCTGTCGGTTCTAAGACATCAAGGTATTCCGCTCTTTGGTCGATGGACCAACTAGTAGAATAAGTTGATGGTGATTAAGACCAGCTCAATCACATTCAAACCTATTAAAACATTACACTTATTATTGAGCTAGAGAACCACAGACTCGTAGTTTTAATTATAATAAAGTTTATCTACTTTCTTTAAATGCATGAATATGATTCAATTTTATTAATCGTTTTAATACATTTCAATATCATTATAAGAAATAAGCTTCAGAAAGAATTTTATGCATACCCCATTTAGATGAAGAATAAAAGTTCACCAAAGCAGATAAATTGTAGATCACAGCATGGAATTCTCAAAACTGACTGTCTGTCCCGCTAAACAGGCCTCCTCGACGGACCTCCTATACAGGTTTCCCGCATCGATCTCGTTCCTTTCCCAGTCAAGTTTTAAGTTTATAAAAAGAATAATTCTATTAAGAAAAATGGCCTACAGAAAATAGCAGCAGTCTCTGTAGCATCAACATTCAGTGCTCAAAAATTATGCATGAATAGCGCTCCTCCTACTTAAGAGTAGGTCCTCTTATACCCTACTACTAGCTTACTAAACATAAAGTTGCAATTTTTGGGGCGAGAATCACGCTAATTGGTCCATTGGAGGGGTGGCAAGCATCACCTCATTGCCCTCCTTGTTCAAACCGGTTCTGAAATTGTTTATGATTTTATCCTTTCACACGGCTTTTGGGTAATAGCAATCCGATTGACAGTTCATTAAATGTTTCTTCTTTCTCGCAACTTATTTTAAACAGTCCATTGTTAATTCACGGCTACTCGTCCCCTGTTCTCACGGATTCACGCTGAGTCTTTCTTGGCATACCCCTCATGTCAGGTCAGTCCGACCTTGACACTTCTCACTCTGGGCTCGACTCGTACCCACGTGATATACTTCTGCGGCTTTCTTTCGCTTGGAAGCCATCTTTGCGTCTGCGCATTAAGCCCATTTGCCTCGGCAGCCATTTTTACAGCACGGCCTAATAGGCCCGAACGAACTATCATGAAAACAAACACAATCATAATTAATATAAAGAAAATAAGCCTTTCTGTTTCCCACCCGTCATTCTAAGTACCCCAATTAGGTGTTACCTAGCAAAAGCGACATTTAAAGCCATGTTTACTTACCATCCGCATTCTTTTGCCACAATACAATTCTACTACATAGCACAAATCATGCAATATCACTCTAATTAGTACGCAAACCATTATATTAATATTATCTTCACTTTTACAATTGTAAATAGGTTAACTTTGCACATAAATTGCGGTTACCACTTAGGAAAAATGTTGATTAGTCGGTCAAACAATTAATAATGTTAATTTATTAGCATGAATATTAGGGGGTTCCAAAAAGTTTTTATTTACCTCGCTCCATGTCTCCCATTTCTCATATGTTTGGTCCTATTGTGATCTAAAAGAAACCTTTTTATGGATGTTGCATGAAAAATAAACATTTCTCTGCAGAATGGCTATAGTAGACTCTCACACATCACCCACCTTAAAAATAAATTGAGGGATAATGGTATTCAAAACAATCTGTTTAGTAATTATTCAAGGTCATCACGGCAGGACTTTCAGGAGGCTCCCCTGAAAGGCTGGGGCCCTGGGCCAGAGTCCACTTTGGCTATGCCTTAAATCGTCTCTGAAGTCTCAGCCCTGCCAAGTACCATGCATCAGGCGTTAGCTAACGCATTTCAGTGTGGTGGTCCGCATCACTGCACTGAAATGCAAAGTCACTCATAATTGCGGGTCCTCCGGAGCGCTAGCAATCATGCACTAATACTGACTGATTTTCACTGACTAACTTTAACTCCTGTGCTTATTTTAACTGACTGACTTTAACTCCTGTGCGCTTATTTCAGTTTTCTACTGACTGCTCCCTCCAAGCAAAACAAAGCGGAGTCAAAATCGTAACTTTCACTAGATGCGGGTGGGGCTAGGCAGTGGATGTACGTTCACGTTAGCGCGGAAGAGGGGGCAAAGCCATAATGGCTGAAGGCTGGAGTAGGTACGTCGACGCCCTGACCAAGCGGTGCAGAATCAGCGATTGCCCACGCTGTCAAAGGCAACCTGGTGGTAAGTTCTGAGTGACTGAGGGGCAATTACGGGGAATGATACGGAATCATGTTCATGCGCGCTGGGCAAGTATGACTTGATGGAATGGTGGAGCCGCCTATCGCCGTGGAGTCAAGTGTGCGACAGACGGGTTGAATATGTGACTGCTACCTGTGCGCCTCCTTTGCCTGTTTCACACCGCATCTACTAGGCGTCTTGTGGATTAGAATATTTGCTTTCTACGAGAGGGCAAGTCGGCATATAATTGACAGAGGCGAGCCGGACATCCTGGTTTGGTGTATGGTTTCCACATTGAGAAACATACCGGCCATTTGTACAGTTTTCTTGAGAGGCCAAAGTTTGTCCCTGTGAAGCTGCTATTGAGCCATAGAATCATGCTCGGGCCGGCGTTTGCCAAGGGAGTTGTTACGGTGAAGCGGCCCATACCAATTGCTGCTCCTCAAGAGTCGCCTTGCAAAATAAGTAGTGCCTTAGTGAGGCATTTCTCTCACTGCTTCAAAATGTACTTTCAATTATTAATAGCACCAGCGTGCCACCCCCTGGTGCCGGTCCAATTAATTTCAGCACCAGCGCGTTAAGTCACCAGAGCCGCCGGTCAGTGCCAGTAGTGTGTAGTTCTGTGACAGCCTGTGGCTGCAGGGCTGTAATGGTTACATCATTTTTTTAACAGTACGATCAGGTTAGCTAGGTTAGTGTCCTTCCAATTTTTGGGGCTTGCTCAGGGGCGCAACTAGACCCGAACTTCGGGAGGGCTAACACTCCCAGCCAGTGCTGGCCTTAGCACTGGTTGCACATGGTGCAACAGTCTTTTTGGTGCCCACTACCCCATTTCCTCCTTCTCCGTGAATTCCCTCACTACCACTCACCAACAATGGACCTCATCTCTCTATAGCACCTTTCTGACAAACATTTCATTTTTTATAGCGCTTGTCATAGTTTACTCACACTCAGTTTGTGATCTGCATGGTACACGTTCTTTGTAGCAGGCACATTAACACTCTGCACTGTGTGGGTGGCAGGAGTGCCCATGCGAGTGCATGATGAGCAATGCGACAGTGTGAGAGTAGGGTAAGAGGAGTGACTGCAGGGTGAGTGAGGTGACCATATGAATTTGGGTGCGGATGTAAGTGCAGAGTGGGACGAATGAAGGCATGGTTAGTGATGGGCTTGTTTGAGTGAGAATGCAGATTAAGCAGTAAGGGGGACAGGTGAGTGAAGTGTTACATGAATGCAGGGTGAGTAGTGTGCTTGTGTGACTGCAGAGTGAGGTACAGAGTGAGCAGCGCAATTGCATTGTGAGTGCATTGTGATCGCTGTGAGTGCAGGGTGAGCGTGTAAGTGAAGGGCGAGAATGAGGAGTGAGTTGTCTGAACACATGGTGCATTCCGAGACACTTGAAGTAACTCAGCATGTTATTGACGGCGGCATAGGGTTTCAGATACAAGTTAAACTATTGCTATTATGACGTTAATCAGCGATCAAGGATGGAGGAAATAAATAATGTGCTGATCCTGCAACAAACTTCCAGTCTTATGATTAGGGTTGCCAGGTCATTATTTTGATGCCCAGACAGTACAAAAATAAACAGTCACCTAAAGTCATATTTTCAGCACTTATCTGTGCATACTTTGAACAGCGAATATAAATAGAAAGCACTTTTAATTGTGTTCCAGGGCTGCCTGAATGATCCATGACTGATAATTAAAGGGAGCAAAGACAGAAAAGTCACATTACAAATGAATACATACTTTTTTATTTATAACCCTATTAAGGGGCCGATTCTGATGCGGGTTGGAAAAGCTTCCCGACCGAGGGCCTGATTCTGATGCGGTTAGGAAGGCCTCCTAACGGCATTTGCTCCTTCCAAATCGGATCGGGAACGTGTCTTCCCGACCGAGGGCCCAATTCTGATGCGGTTAGGAACAAATGTTCCCATTGAAGTCAATGGGAGTTTAACCAAATCGTATTTGGAAGCATCCGGATGCATCCTACTCCGCCGGTCGGACTTTCCCGATCCGAGTGGGTCGGAAACCATTTCCCAACCGATTCGGTCGGGAAGCTTTTCCAACCCGCATCAGAATCGGGCCCTTAGTGCCAAGACGAGGTATTTGCAGGCTCTTTGAACAACACATGGCTGGCATTTTTCTTTTGGCAACCCTACTCTATATTCCTTTCCATGAAATGGATTCTCACACTACTGCAAAGGAATAGGCAGAGTGGGGCCCAGGGGGTGCAGACCTGTCAAGTATCACGCATGAGGCATTAGACTAACGCATTTCAGTGTGGTGGTCCGCATCATCGCACTGAAATGGAAAGTCACGCATAATAGCGCTTCTTCAGCTGTCAAGGGAGCGCTAATAATCATGCACCAGGCTGAGTGAAACTAAAGCTGGAGTGGCAGTGCACCATGCGCACTGCCCCTGCATAGGGTGACCAGGCGTCCCGGATTTGCCCAGACAGTCCCGGGTTTTTCGCCAGCTGTCCCGGCAGATTTCAAGAAATTATGCTCATGTCCCGGTTTTAGAGAGGGTTGGCTGAAAACGGTAGGAGGTATATTTTGATGTTTTGCAAAGCAGGCCTAGTTAGCAGCTGTTATAAGAAAGCAATTTAATTAACAGGGCTGCTACTGGCTTTAAAAATTGTATTTTATGTATGTTCTTACTGCCTCTTCTGTAATTTTCTGCTAATGAGCACTGTCACTCTGTGCGCTGGGTTGCAGTAAGATTGTAGTCCTTCTATTTTTGGGAAATGTCCCGGTTTTTGGCTTTAAAATTCTGGTCACCCTACCCCTGCAGGCTTGGGGGCTGGCTCAGAGTCCGCAGCTCTAAGCTGCTGCAATGTAACAGAATATTCACTCCGATTAATTGATACATTCTTGACCCAGGCAGGCGGCACTGCTCGCTCCACGTGTTGGGACGCAGGCGGTTATTTTTATCAAATTAGACCCCCACGGTGGGGCCCGACTCCACCACGGGCGGCTGAGACGAGTATCCTGTGGACTGCGGAACCCGCTGGAGTAGTTCGCTGTCATTTGAGACCTCGGTGAGTTAGTGTAAAAAGTGAGTTAGAATGAAACCATGTTTTCAAAACATGCAGCAGAGGTGTGGTGTTTGCGCACAGGGCTGTTAATCCCTAGTAGGGCATGAAAACGCTAGAAATGACGCCCAGCCGATGTATAATTACATTGCCTTTCCCGCGCTAAGGCCCCCTTAACATCTCTTTATTTTTATTTATTTATACCTCTTGCCTTGAATTGATACCACGTCCCGTTGCTGCGCAGCCTCGAAATCCTGATGGGCCTCGTGGTGCACTGCAGAGTAAACAGGAGGCCATCAGCCCAGTCCGATTAGTCCACCGATTACAGCACCCGTGGTGCCGGTAAAACCTCTAACAAAGAAGCGATGACCTGCGATTCGCTCTAGATCTAGAATCCTCAGCTGCCTTTCAGATTGCATGGTCGGAAGGGTGCTGGCTATGGTGAATGTTGAGTGAAGGGTGTGGGGATCGGAGTCCTGCTTCTTTCAGGTTGGGGTGAACAGGCAGCTGAGTATAAGCTAAGCAGTGGTCTGTGTCAAAAGCCTGTGAGTGAGAAGAGTCAGGTTTTTGTTTGCACACAACCGAGAGGACTAATGTAGATTAACGTTACTTTTCACTAAAAGTTTAACACTTCACATTTAGAAAGTTCACTTTTTTATGTAGAGGGAAATCTAACTTGTTTCACTATCAAAGCGAGGAGACTGACTTCGTTCCTTCTGACACACCTTGAACAGCCGCTTGCAGCTGCAGCCCATCTCCCCCTCCTCATCCCAGCCGAATCACTGTAATGAAAGTCTCTGCATTAGCTTAGAAAGTGTCAGTGGTCTGTCGGGAGCTTCTATTTGAATAAAAATTATGAATTAAACCTTGGTTAGGTCAAGGGGATCTATCCAACACCGCACTCTTTCTAGTCAGTCTAGACTGCTCACCATTTGGCTCAAAGGGCTTCAGCCGCCCCCCCCTACCCCGTCGTGGGTACTGGAACCAGAAAAATAGAATGTAAGCCTCGGTAACCAGTTTAAAAATGTGTGTAAATATGCCACTGGTCTTTAAAGACCTGTGAAAATCTCGGGCGTGCCGGAGATAAGACTCCAGACACTGCCCAGCCGAGCCAGAACACTATCTGCCCTTCTTTATTGACAAATGAAATGCAGCAAGCCTACAAGCACGAAGTGCTTGTAGACTTTCTGCCTTTCATTTGTTAATAGGGCACAGCTGCAGGTCAGATTGTGTGCCTTTGTTACAGTAATCATGTTAATTGCAGCGCATGACGGGCGCTGCGATTAACATGATTACTTACAAAAAGGCACACAATCTGACCGTTTTCGCGCCGCACACATTTTAAAAGTGGTGGTGCGAAGGTCCTCAGTTGCCTGTGCGCGCTTTACATTTTAAAATGCGCGCTACGGGAGACATAGGTGCGCGCGCGCCCAGGCGCGCACCTTAGAGGGTACAGTGCTCCCCAGTAGAGGTCCTTATCCAGGGCCCTGTTAGGAAGTATACCGCACCCCCACGCATAGCACCCTGGCATTTCTGGGACAAGGAATTTCAAGAAAAATTCTGTGAACGTACGCAACAATACTTCGACGAAAATGCTGGGTTGGTGGATTCTCACTCCACCTTATGGGAAGCATACAAAGTGGTGGCAAGGGGCTACCTACAAGCTACAATAGGCGGCCTAAAGAAGGAGAGGCGCTCCAAGTGCGATGCGCTAGAACAGGAGATAGTGCAGCTCGATCAGGGCGCCAAAAGCAATGGAGCGAACACTCCAGATTTGCAACTTACAATCCGCCTCAAACAAAAAGAACTCCGGGACTTGGAGGAGCAGACGGCCCGACATCACGCAGTGGTAATACAGAGGTGCCTGTATGATTTGGGGGATAAGGCCAATAAACTCATCGCGTGGCTTGAATGGAGGGACAAAGAGAGGAACTGGGTGGCTGAAATACGCACTGCGGACGGTGTTAAACGGGGAGCGGGAGCTGATATAGCAGAGGCATTCGCGACCTATTACAAATCGCTTTACCAGGACAGACAAATCCGAAGATGAGGGCAGAGAGTTTCTTAAAGATATTTCGCTCCCAGCGCTTGCTGCAGAAGAAAGGGAGGTGATCGATGGCGACCTAACAAAGGAAGAGGTGGAAGGGGCTATATAAGATTTACAATCTGGAAAGGCGGCCGGACCAAACAGACTGCCTGCGGAACTCCTTAAATGTGTAGCCGCAAGGGTGGCACAGCTGATGCTTGATATGTTTCAGACAGCATTGGAGGAGGGGTGTCTGCCTGAAGACTTGCGGCTGGCCACAATCGTGGTCATTCCCAAAAAAGGCAAACCTGCGGATGAATGTGGCTCGTATCGGCCCATATCCCTTCTCAATTATGAAACCAAGGTATTAGCAAAAGTACTGGCCACCCGACTCCTACCCATAATCTCCACGCTAATACATCCCGACCAGTCTGGGTTCATGCCCTATAGAAATACCCGACTTAATCTTCTGCGATTATATGGAGTAATCCACGCCACAGCAGTACGCCCGCATACTCCAGCCGCCTTTATGTCACTGGACGCCTGCATGGCGTTCGATAGTATTGAATGGCCTTACCTGAACGCAGTGCTCCTCAAGTTGGTCCTTGGGCCACGCTTCTTTGCTTGGGTTAGATTGCTATATCAGTGTCCAAAAGCTCAAGTGCGCGTTAATGACTCGGTATCGCGCACGTTCATGCTCCACCGGGGCACGCAACAGGGTTGCTCGCTTTCCCCAATACATTTTGCCCTGGCACTGGAGCCGTTGGCAGCATGGATCCGACAGGACCCCGTGATTAGGGGCATAGATATTGGAGGGGGATGGGAAGAACGCATATCACTGTATGCAGACGATGTGCTGCTCTATGCGCATAAACCCAGAAAAACGTTTCACAGGATAATACATATACTCCGTACCTTTAGTACCTACTCAGGGTACCAGACAAATTGGGATAAGTCCCTCATCTTCCGGCTTGCGGGCACCCTCCCACCTCTCACAACAGAATGTGCAGCTCTACCGGTCCAAGACAAATTTAAATATCTGGGCATGTGGATCACCAAATCGGCTGAAGAATTCTTAAACCTGAACGTGTATCCACAGCTGACGAGGCTGTGCCGGGATTCAAGGCACTGGCGTAACCTGCCGATCGCCCTAATGGGAAGAATAACATTATTTAAGATGATGGCTCTGCCGCAGTTGCTCTATGTCCTACAGAATACCCCGCACAAAATCCCGGACTCCTTCTTTAAAAATATAGAAGGGGAACAACGCACTCTCCTATGGGAGGGAGGTAGATCTCGAATAGCACTGCACAAACTACAACGTGGAGTGTATGATGGTGGCTTAGCAGTCCCGGACATCCGGAGTTATTACCTAGCTTCTCAATTGATAAATATTAACGGGTGGGTCTTTGAGCCACAGACGGAACCTGCGTACAGGATCGACAGATACATGATGGGAAGCGGTGGACACTTAGCGGTCCTCTATCGGAAACAACAAGGGAACCAACTACCACCACACACACACACGAGGTCATCAGAGCGTGGCGAACCACGAACAGATTGCTGGGGTGGGAGTTGAGGCTAACCCAACAGACACCACTCTGGGAAAGTGACGGGCTGAGAGATGTGGGGCGCTTGCAGGGATTCTGTAAATGGAGCCTGTAAGGCCTAGACACTCTTTGGGATGTGTGGCGGGGAGGGAAAATGCAAACCTTTGCAGAACTTAAAAATGAATATCAAATGACTGACACAGAACACTTCCATTACATACAACTGCAGCACGCCATACATCACCATATATCGGAAGAAGAATCCGTCCCGGAATACTCCCCCCTTGAAGACCGTTTACTACTTAATCCTATGATAGACAAGGCAACATCCCTAACGTATAAAAAAATCATGAATAACCTCCCAGACCCCCTTGTCTCCCTGGGGGCAGATTGGGAGACTGACCTGGGACTGATAGAGGATGATGATTGGCAGGAAGCAATCCAGAGCCCCAGTGAAATTACCATAAGGGCACGATTCCGACTAGTTCAACTGAGAGTACTACATAGGTCCTACACCACCCGGACGTTGTACTATAAACTAGGCTGGGCTGACTCAGACCTGTGCATCAGGGGCTGTGGTGAGGTAGGCACTTTCTTTCATATAATCTGGGAATGCCCTGCAGTACAAACGATACTGGACCCGAATCACTCGAGTGATGTCTGAAGTCCTCGATACACAAATACCCCCCGACGCTCGCTGGCACTTGTTAGGCATCACTGGTGAAATTCGCTGGCCGTCTCATGTTAAAACCTGGCTAGCGCTAGCCTCTGGTGGGGCAAAGCGAAACATCGCTAGACTATGGGGTGTAAAGGAAATAGGAACACTTACAGCCTGGAAACGAGACTTAGACTGGTGTTGCCTGGCTGAAAAAACCGTCTACCAGAGCAGGGGATGCCCTAAAAAGTGGGAGAAGATATGGAATGCATGGGACAAGTACAGATCTCTGACACAAACGGACACAGCCGGGGGGAATTACGATACAAGTTAAGTAGACAATTGAGGGTGGGGCAGACCCTTCCCTGTACACATGGTGTGCAACTTTGTGCCCCCGACCTACACCTCAGACGATGTACAATTAGGCCTGGCCGGAAAACTACGCTACGCTCGCGGAGTGTGCGTAGTTTACGCAACTACGCGCTACGCGAATCGCACATAGCACAGTGCAAAATCACGTAGCGTAGCGGGCATTTTTTGCTCGCTCGCGGTCCTCAACGTCAAGTTGGCGACCGCGAGCGAGCAAAATCAACATCCCGGCAAGACTTTTTCCTTGTTCGCGATCGGCAACATCAAGTTGCCAATCGCGAGCGTGGAACATAAACCTCCCGGCGAGATTCTCAACGTGGGGAGGTCAGGTTTCTCATTGCGAGTGGTCGCGTATGCTCGCGACCGCTCGCGATGAAAAACTACCAGTCCGCGTTGAGAAAGCTGCCGCTCGAGTACAAATTTACTCGAGCGGCAGAAAACGACCGCTTGCACTGTGCATGATGCCGTTCGCAATGATTGCACAGTGCGGACAAGCATCCGGCACTGTGCAATCATTGCGAACAGCATTTCCCTACCGCACTACGCAGTTCGCGTAGCTACGCGTAGCGCGCGTAGTGCAAAGTACACTTTGCGTAGCTACGCGTAGCGCGACTACGCAAACTATGCCCAGGGTTATGTACAATGTGTTGATTATGTGTAATGATGGGATGTTTAAATGTTTGTTTAATCAATAAAAAGAATTTAAAAAAAATAAAAAATAAAAAGATTCTCAAGGGCTGTCATAGACAGATCAATGAGAGCGCCTAGAATTCCTGCTGTTGCATTCAGGTCAATGCCTGATGACATGTCTTGGACTTTTGCAAACAATTACTTGACGTGGTGCACTCTATGTTTCACCAGGTCCATAAAGCTGCTCCAGTCCCTTCAACCGCTGAATGCCAAGTTTGGATGCCGGGAACTGGGTCGTGTAAGAAATTGAGTTACTGGTTGAGGAGGGTGAAACCTTTCTCAAGCAGCAATCACAATTCTTCTCAGGGTGAAGTCACAAGAAAACCCTAAATTAACCTGTGCTCTACCCTCAGGTAGCTTGGCACAGAGCAGTCAGGCTTAACTCAGAGGCAATGTCTAAAGTATTTGTGCAACACTTCAAACAGTAACATAGTGAAAACACACCATAAAAGGAAATAGAGTAATTTTTTGTAAATAAAACAAGACAAAAACAACAAAAGTTAAATCAGTAGAACTGGAGATATTTAGTTTTAAAGATTTTAGTTCCAATAGCGCCAAAAGGTGTAAAGTGCCAACTGTGGATATCTGGTCACACCGGACCAGTACAAAGTCACAAATTCAGGCAGCTAAAGGATCCCAGTTAGGCTAGCTGGACAGACTATCTTAAAGCCTGGTTTGCCGAGCATAGCGAAATACGTGAAGATGCGTCTTGAAGCCAAAGCAATACATTGGTTCTAAGATCCAGCGAAGCTGCGGTTCGAGGTTCTGCTGTGTTGTCTTCAAAGATCCCATCGACGAGAGCCTACGTTGCTAAGTCCAGAATCCTCACCCAGTTGGGGCAATATGTCGGTTCTGAGGAGCTGAAAGGCTGCGATGTGGAGTAGAGGCTGCCGCCGATGAGAGATGCAAGAGCCTGCACCAGGGATGCATTGCTCCACAGCAGTTCTGTTGCGATAATGGACTGGATCTTTGCTGCAGTTCTGATCCATGTAACAGCGGCTATGTATCGGTTCTGCTCGGGGTTGCGACGCCCAGTAGAGAAGATAGATCCACAGAGGCTGGCAGAGCACCTTCAGCCCACTTCCAAGGGTCTGGGACTGAGAAGGCACCACTTGGCAGGGTAGACTTACAGATGGCAGAGTCCAGGTACAGGAGCAAGGATGTTGGAGACTTCTGTTCATGAGGCTCAAGTCAGTAGGCCAGTCAACCAGCCCTTGGAGTCACTCTGGGGTTCTGGGTTCAAGAGATGCCCACCCAGGCAGGAGGACAGCAGGAAGCATGTCAGCACAGCAAGGAAGCAGCACAGCAAGGCAGTATTCCAGCAGGACAGCAGCCTGGCAGAGTGGCAGTCCTTCAGCAGCTCAGCAGACCTTTCTCATGGCAGAATATCCAAAGGCCCAGAAGTGTACTGAAGAGTTGGTGTCTGAGGTCCAGTAGTTATATCCAGTTGTACCTTTGAAGGTGGGGAGAAGCTTTTAGAGGTTTCTCTTTGAAGTCCACAGATATCCTGCCTTCCCTGCCCTGGCTCCAGACTAACTACAGGGGTATGCAGCCCTTTGTGTGGAGGCAGGACACAGCCTATTCAGGTGTAAGTAGGGCTTTACCCAGCTCCTCCCTCCCAGCATGCCAGTGATGGCCCTACCAGGCACACCTAAACACCCTATTGTATGTGATTGTCTAGGAGGAATACACAGCTGTCAGTTACATCCAGTCATGTGGCCAGAGACATACTACAGGCACTAAATGGCTAAGGCAGGAAAATGCCAACTTTCTAAAAGTGGCATTTTGAAAATTGCAATTTAAAATCGTACTTCAATTTCTTAGTACAATTCAAAATACACAAAACATTAACTGGTTATCTGCTCTAATTTGGAAATTACAGTTTATTAAATGTAATAGGGTACCTTCAGTGTTAGTCTATGGGAGAGGTAGGCCTTGCAATAGTAAACAAATGACTTTAAGACTTTTTCACTACCAGGACGTATAAAACTCAAAAGTACATGTCCTACTTTTTAAGTACACTGCACCATGCCCTCTGGGCTCTTTAGGGCCTACTCTAGGGGTGACTTATATGTATTAAAAAGGAAGGTTTGTGTCTAGCAAAAGGTTTATTTTGCCAGGTCTAAATGGCAGTTTAAATAGCACACCCAGGCTGCAATGGCAGCCTTAGACATGTCAAGAGGGCTACTGAAGTGGGTGGCACAATTTGTGGCGCAGGCCCACTAGTAGGATTTAATTTACAGGCCATGGGTACATGTAGTACCACTTTACTAGGAACTTATAAGTAAATTAAATATGCCAATTGGGGATGAGCCAATGTTACCATGTTTTAAGGAGTGAGCACAAACACTTTACCACTGGTTAGCAGTGGTAAAGTGTGCAGGGTCCTAAAATCAGCAAAAACGAGATCAGCAACAAATAGAGGAGGAAGGCAAAAGGTTTGGGGGAACAACTCCCTAAGGTTGCCAGGTCTAACAGGTCCATGAAGAACCACACATAAAAAAAACTGTCTGCAGCTCAGGTGGAAAGGGCTGTATCAATTTCTGCTGGTCACAGACACTGCCATAAATTGTGATGGGTTACCTGCTTGGCTGCATGCATCACACATAAAGAACATAAAGGCACCAAAGGAGACATGTTGCCCATTGACAAAGACTGTCTGGGTCAAAGTGAAAAGAAGTCACAAATCCGGGAAGCTGAGGACGGCAGCTATGTCCTCCGGAGTTGATGGAGAATAACACAGCAGCCTGCCCAAAGGGGAGAGAAGATGAAAGGCAAAGAATAGCAATTAGTTCTCGTCTTCAGGGGAGGTGCATTTGCTTCTTGCATGATAGTACTAGTTTTGGCTGTGCTGATGGAAGTGATTTTTCCAGTAGAAGATGGTAGATCCTCCACCCCAGTAATCATCAGAAGAATAAAGAAAGCTGAGGAAAGGGAGATGCATATGCACCTCCAGAACAAATATTGACAAAAAACTTACGTTGGTTTTGTTCAGACTTATTATTTAGTTATGAGCTTTTTGAATTGTTGGGTTTGTACTCATATGTCAGCATAAATGGCAGAAGGGGTTACATATTCATATATACCTTTTTCTTTTTCTTTGTCTTGCACCATGTATCTTTACAGGCAACCATTGTTCACCTCAAGTAATGTAGAACTTGAAAAGTGAAAAAGTAGAGAATTTAAGTTTACAATACCTAAAGACACAGAGTGAATTCTATCTCGAGAGGAGAAAACATTTTTTGGCAGAGTATGAAAAAGACACTAGACCCTACATGAATATGAAGGTAGATATGTTGCAATTTCACATTGATCAGAGTTCAAGGGTGTATGGTTCTCTAATAACACACCCAGTTTTGAACCTTTGACATGAGAGAGCAGGAACACTTAAGGTAATTTTCAGTGTAGGTAAGATTGATCGTGAATAACCTTTTCATATACCTGCAAATTGTGTATGTATGGTCAAATAGTACTTTATAGAGACATATTTCACATGTCAGGGGGAAAAGGCTTACTTTGCATTGGCAGCAGGGTAGAGTGGCTCCTCTTACTTGGATCTGGTGTCACCATGTATATATTACACTAAAGAATTGAGATATACTCATGTTTAACGTCAGAGGAAGGAAGTGGGGGAAGACAACATTGATATATTTTCAGCAATGGTTCCTCCTGTACGTGTTTCCTTAAACATGATGAGGATACAAGAGCAGATTTGGTAGATTGAGAGACTAGCAAATGATCCATCTGCTGCCCTTTCCAATGTTATGGAAAAAATTATTGCAACATGTACTATGGTCATACAAACTACAATGGCTCTGGATCTCATCCTACCAAAGCAAGGACTATAAGTTCCTATATTTCAGATAACTCAAAGAATGTGCAGGACCATATATTTGATATTTCAAAGTTCTTGCGAGAAGAGCATGACATTGGTAGTCCAGGCTTTTGGGAAAGGGTATGGGGTTTGTTGGGTAGCTGGGGAAAATTGATGTTAGGTCTTACTGGTATAATAGTTGGACATTTTCTCTTTTTGCTGTTACTGACTTGCTTTGAACCATGTCCGAGGTCAATGTGCTTGGAACGAGGGAGGGGCTGCAGGCATTGACAGAGGTGTGAGGAAAGGTTAGGAGAAATGGAGGATGAGAAAGCTAGGGAATATGAATATAAGCATGATGGTTACATTACATCAAATGGTGAATGTTTGGCACCTAGGGCCAACAGGAGGTAATATGAACATCTTGGCTGCATTTAAAAAAATGTAGCCGACTCCATCTTGTTTAGATCATGTGCCCACACAACTACAGTACATGAGCACAGAGCATGGTTAACAAAAGAAATTGTAAAATGGTATTTTGCAAAACTCAACTTTCCTGTGCTCTGAGAATTATAAGAGAGGTTGCCTACAGTGTTCTGTGCTCAGACTTGTAGCTGATTTCTAAGGTTGAATCCATGGTGGGAAGAATGTTTCTTTCTGTACCATGATGAGCAATTACATAGTAATGAATGATTATTTTTTTGTCTGTATGCCCTGCTTGGAAATTTTCATTGCTTGACAAAAATATGCTTAGTGATGAATTGTTAGACAAAGGGTAGCTGAGCCTGGATTATTGAAAATAATGGCAAGCTGCCTCCTTTTTTCTAAATGTAGGAGATGTAATAGTTTACACTTATTGGGGGAGGCAAGAGCTAGGTCAGGTGCAGAATAATCAAAAGTCCATGATTCAGTTAAAAAAAGGGTGTCAATCTCATGGTCTCAAAATAGATCATGTATTATAGCCGAGCAGCGTTTAAGGGATTTGGCATTAATTAAAGAGCCTTTCAATTTCTGATAATGGAGGACTGTACAAGACCCAGAAGAGAAAGAGCAGGTTGGTGATGGCAGAGGTGTGACTGAGACTAAGGGTGGATGACTGGCTGGAAAGAGGCCCCTTGAGACATAACAGGCATGATAAATGTGATATCCATCCAAAATGTGCATGAAGCTACACTAATATTGGGTTGTTCATGATGAGGAGCCTTATTTGTTTGCTGAGTTGTGGGAGTGAGCCTGCATTGTAGGTGAGTGAATCATAGGACACTCATCTCAGAAGACAGCTGGAGAAGCAAAGTTATGAAAATGAACTACCATGAATTGTTCTCTTCTATTGTGTAACTGTGTAGCAGTAACCTGTGAATACACCACTGGGCTATCGGTGCACCTGTGAACCAACCTGGTGTCGTCACATGTGCAACTACAGTGGGAATCCACTGAGAAACCGATAGCAAGGCAGATGCAGGTCATTTCCAGGGTGTGGATGGGCACAGACGGGCTTGTCTAGAGTGCGCACCCAATGGGCATGCCTGCTTGTGCGGTAAGTAGCATGAAGAGACAAACCACATGAGCTCTCTACATCTACAGCACCCACAAGGTTTCTCCTAAGGTGGCTGCTTAGAAAATAGATTAAATAGAAAAAATACTAATGTGGTGAGTACAGATCACCACGATGCTGAATGGGGTAAATGACCCATGCTCTTCTACCTGAAAGTTAATTTGTTTTGCCATTTTTACTATTTTTGGAGTACCCTGAATCTTCCTGTGAGACTTTGCCCAGTCCTATGCTATCTCGTTTGAGACTCTGTCTAGTCCTGTCCTACCTGGTGCAATCTTCTTTTCTTTCCTATTCTACCTTATACAAAAAAAGATCCCAGACTCATCCTACTTTTTGAGAAGGTTCTCACTAGTATTCCATGCTGTTTCAGATATATTACACTTGGGTGCTACTTTTGACGCTGCACATTTCTAGATTGACAAACGTACTTCTCTGGGTAAGTCTTTTTACTTCAGCTACATTTGCAGACTCCACCCTATGCTCATGAGGTAAGCAAACTCTCAAGTATTTACAGTATTTTGTCTGACCATTTATTCATTCTCTGCTGTGGTCACTGGAGATGCAGACCCAGACCCAGTTCTTCATCAGTGTCCCACGAATCTTCAAAACATCCACGTTGAAAGACACTGGAATCCATAGTTTTCAATCATCCATTAATCTAGGGTGTGACTTCCGATTCACTGCTCCCTCACTTTTGCATCAGTTCAGGGAATCCATTGAGATCAGAGAATAATGGATCGGACTCATCTGTTTCCATAAAAGCCTTCCTTTGACACTGGACTCGGCATGCTCTTGAAGGTGGCAGATCTAGAAAACCTGTATTCAAGTGTGGAGCTCTAGTTTTACGGTGAGTATTGTTTTTAACATTGCTCTGTTCTGTAAGTCTTGTGTTTAGCAGTGTTTCAAAACATTCAGCAGCCCTTTTTTGTGGTCCAATTCCATCTATCCCAAGAGATCTGCAGACTTGACTATGTGCTTCCTTCTTGGCACATTCTCATGCCAAAAAGAAAACAGTACCTTTACCAAAGGCAATAAAGTCCTATCCGCCTAGTCCACTTGATTTGCTGGCACCATGCTACTTGATTTTTGTTCAGCTGGCTGGTCCCCTTGGGAATCTCTTCTTTTTGTCTGGTGTACCTTTGCGTCCCGTGTTTCAGACCCAAATAACAACACCACCAATTATCCTAATTTGACCAGCACTGATCTTTGGCTGACAAAGAACTTGCACAGCTGCCAAAGACCAGAGTTGCAATCCTACTCTTCTGCTCAGCATTTCCATGCTGAAACACAGTACACCCACAAAAGTCAACAGGAACGCACAAGGTTGCAGATAAACTCCTACCGCGCTTGCCGGCTTGGCTCACAGCTTCAACTTCAGCAACACTTTTGATGCAATAGTATCTCCTGTTATCACAACTGATCATGCCAACATACTGAGGTATCTCACAAGGGAATTAAGATTAGAATCCCAATCCTCCGAGTTTATTAGGAGACAGAGAACTGTGGCCCTGCTACTCTTGGCCCTGCTTTTGTCACCTCATTTAGAAGTTTGTTTAGGGTCACTGGAATTAGGACTAGGTTGGCATAGCTTTAGCTGGTCAGTGTTTTACTGTTACTATGTCATGTCCTCCCATCACAATCAGACTCTTGTTGTGCTACATTCTCTGTTTCCACAAGACTATATACAGTTAGTACAAGGTTTTGAGGAGAGTGCCACAACAGCAGGAAACTTGACATTAGCTGGCCCAATTTCTCAAGTGATTGAATAAGGCTCACTGCTGGTGAGTAGAACTAATTTTCGTTGCAACCGAAGTTCCCTACTGGCTGCCTTTAACTCCCTGTTGGGGTTTGTAGGGTCATGCATAGGTGAAACTACTTGCCATGCAGATGAAGGAAAGGGGGTTCTTTACTACTATTACAGTTGAAATATATGTTGAGACTATCATGCTCCATTACAACTGGCATCCTATCTCAACCACAGCTATCAACGTTCAGGAACAGCAGGACACACAACATATTCTCTCACCCCACAGTTTATTTTATTTGGGAATCTAACCAGCCAGGCTTCCCTGGGCACCCGCTTACGTGTGGCTTTGATATACTTCTGGAGTCTATGCCATCATAGGAACTATTTTATACAACATATACTTACCGTGGCCATAAAATGTTGTTATCAAAGTTTAATCACCTGGTGAAATGAGACATAAGTACCACCAGAATTAATGCTAGCATGCACTTGACAATAATACGCCACTCCAGCGCCATACACAGCAGCATTGCTGGAAAGCTTTCTAAGACTAAAATATGAAGGTAGGTTACATTGAGAAGTTTAGTTGTTTTGGAATACCATGTGATATATTTTAAAATTGGGTTTGCTATATGTTAGCATGTGAGCCTTAATATAATTAGTGTATTTTAATTCAAATTAAGTTCTAATAGGTAACTAATTCACCAGTGTATATGACAAAGCTTTGGGCACCAGGGGAATTCGTTGAGGGATACCTCTGGGTACATTTTGATTGGTAGGCACATCACAGATGGTTTGCTGGGTGGACACAGCTGAAGTCCACCCAATCTGTATCATTCTGTTGCACTGCTAGGAGGTCTCAGTTAGATGACTGTCTGAATAACTCATTTAATATCAGTTTTCTAGGAGATATTTAGGTGGTACCCAAATGAGTGGGGAGAGGACCCAGTAATCATACGGATATAGCCCAGTTTCCTTATCTTTGAACTTCAATTGGTGGTGGTCCTGAATGAACAGTGTATGTGTAGGTCGCTAGGTTCTACATGTGCCCTGGGGTCTTCTTCACCTTCTGTTTGTGCATGGTGTATGGTCATCTGAATTAAATACGTAATTCAGCTACCATCCAATAGTGTATTTTAAGACCGATGTGGTCAATTTGAGGGCCAGTCTTGCTGTCTGATTTTCTGTGTGTTGCATTGTATGATTGAGCCTCCTGGCCAGGCCTGCATCATCTAGATTTTAGTAATTTGCTTGGGTCATTACTGGAGATCTGGTCAGCTACACTCAGTAATCTGTTTAAAAAAAGTGGTAGATGGTGAGATATAGAAGCTGGAATGTGGTTCATTTTATCACGGCATCTGTTTGGCACGTGAATAGTAGACCTGCAAGGATGACAACTCTTAGGTTCTTGACATCTTTAACTCGGGTTGGTGTAGGTCCCATATAGAGACGAAATGTGAAATTGGTGCTTGTCCCCCATTGAAAAGGAAAGATGGCTGAACACTCATAGTGAATGTGCAAAAAAGAATTACATTTATTAAGACCCAATAAAACCTTGGAAGAGTGCTGCAGCACGTAAGATATTAATTTACTTACTGGGGTTATAATACTTCCATCTACTTACCAAGCCCTGCGTTTTTATTTATAAAACTGTTTTTCTAACAACCTCAAACAAGCATTTTTTCTGAATGTATGTTCCATGATTCTGAAAAGGCAGTTACATTTTCAGTTACTTTTCAGTGTAGGTCATATGAGCAATCTATTTATACATGAAGAAACGCCCAGACTTGAAAACAAATGTGTGTACTTGGCACCTCTGCAGTTGTCGTTCTCGTGGTGCCAGTGTAATCAATGCACTCATGCCTGCAACCTTTGTGTAGGTGTTTGCCGCCGGAATGACTGATTTATTCAGAGACTGCGGGAGAACTGGTTCTTCAGGTTATGACATATTGTTTCATGGGTGGTGCCTTATCTACGAGGTTACTAGCGTTCATTCGTACGCATTGTAGAGGGATTCACTAAGAAGTTGAACTCGACTGGACTGAAATTCAACCAAAGTAACCCTGCTCTAGATAAATAAAAACGTTGCTTTGATCAGGTCACCTTTTGTATGTTTTCTAGGGACCATGGGTCTACAATTCGAAGAGTGGTTTTGCAATGTGTAGTTTAAATGAAAAAAAACAAGTCCAAGTTTGGAATTGTAGGCCTAGAAGTCTGCAACAAACGAGGGGAAAAAAGTGAGGCCATCAACCTAAGTGAATAATTAATTATTCCAAAGCAAGATATATCTCAAGTCGTTGCCTTCTAGTGACCTTGCTGAGCAGGCTTGATGTTTCCCCTATATACAGGGAGACTGACACCCTTTCTATAGAGGGAGTATTTGATAGATTCATACGATTTCCTAATTTGCACCTAATTTTATAAATACATTTTTTGCGCTACCCTGAATGTTTCTAACTAAAGTTGTGAAGATTAAATAGGGCATAAAAGGCGCAAAGTATAATGATATTCCAGACGGTTGCTCATCAGGGGCATCCTCCCTAGGTAGTGTTTGTAATGGACTATCAATCACACGTCTGCTGATTTAGAGTTCACCAAATTTGAAAAGCAGAACGTGTTTTCCTTCTACCCGAGGCTTTTTTTAGTACTTTCGTTCATAGCTTTTAAAAGAAAATGTACATGTTCAGTGCAAATGAACATTCTAGAGATGAGTTGACTATTGAGATGTTTGTGAATCCACAACACTGTTCAAGGATTGATTAGCATTTGAAATTTGCAGAGTAAAATTCTGATTGGCTGAATTTTCTTACCAAACTCAAGGGGCGAGCATGTGACAGATTTATTAACAAGAATTGGCAATGCCAATAGGTCTGGTTTATGAATGGGAGTACTTGGTGTCACTGTTGGGTTAAGGTACTCAATAAGTCATCATACAGGCACTCTGTCACTCATTTTTGCACTCATGCATCCATTCAATCAAAAGAGAAGTAAAGAATTGTGGAAGGGGAAGTATAAAAGGAGAAAATTGAAAAGTACAAAGTTATATCATATATATGTGTGTGTGTGTGTGCATGCATGCATGCGTGTGTGTGTGTGTGTATGTATGTATTATTTAATCATTTTTTTTATTCCAAGATCTGACGGACAGCTAAGACTCTCATTTGTTCTGAAGAGATTGGAGCAAGAATTATTACAGTGGAAATCTTCGACCCCTAAGGTTTATCAGAGGGAGTAACCAACGACAAAATCCTACCCAACAAAGCTAGTCTGTGACATTTTTCATGTAACAAAATACCTATCTGTAGGCTTTACTACAGAGTGATAACAATCCATTGCTAAGAGCCTTTTGATTTCAACCTATGCTTTTCACAATCAATATGCCAGTCCGACTGCCATTATCGTAACTTTTCATTATAACAATCAGCCCTATAACCTTTACCTTCTGCTGTCATCACAAACAACTCAGACCTGCTGTGTTGGTTATAAGCATTCCCACAAGATATCCTTCAGTTGGGGGCGTGGCTTGTCCGCCGGAGAAGATGGTGGCGCTTGAGTAGGGCTCCGCGGGACGGTTGTAGCGACCTCACGGCGATATTGCCCTACCTTCTAATGGAGGACTTCTTGTGGTTGTGGAGGTTGCCCTGAGCGTCGAGACTCCTTTGATGGGGTGCGCTGCTGGCTGGGGACGCAATAAATCATCGGCGAAGTCTCTGCTTCAGAGCGGCCGCCATGTTAAGTAAGAACGCGCGTCTGAGGTGAACAGCGTGCCAACGTCTCGCAATGATCTCCTGTTTCCTGGGTCTTTCCTCTCATTTTTGCTTTTACTTCCCCTGCACTCAATGAAAAAGAACAGTTTCTTTCAAACACAGTTACAACATGTGTTAATTCCCCCTGGAACAAATTTCTTCTGCTTTTTAAAGGATACTAAGTATAACTGCCATTTTGGATACGTTTTTTTTTTTTCTTCTCTTTATCCTATTGCAGATGCATAAAACGTATCTATGGGAAGCTAATGCCATAATTTGACTTTTTCTTTTTTGTTCCTTTCATCATATCGGCTCCTCCCTCGATCTGAACTGTGTCTCTTTGTTTCTCTACGTCAGCTGAAGACATGCAGATTGAATAGTGTACCTATATTCATAACTGGCTACTGGCGTTGGTCAGCCATATACTCTTGTTGTAACCATTGTCTGAGTCATTAGTTCACCCTGGAGATTGTAAACTGGTGTATTTGCTTAATACTGCGCCTGATCTAGAATCTTTACAGCAATTACTTTTTATGGGAAGACTATGGAGAGCGAGTTCTTCCTTGACACGTCCCACGCAGGTGTTCATTAAAAACACTACAATTTTTTCAAAATACTCTAAAATGGAGGACTCTTTGGCTTCAGTGTCGAAGGGTCCCCCCTCCTCGATACCTACTCCTGTCACTGCAGGGAAGGCCTCCACGAAACGTCCGAAAAAAGACCCACTATCACCACAGAAACCATCCTCTCCTGTTTCACTGGATATGTTGCTGGAGGAAATTCGTGCATTGCGACCATTTATGGAGGAAACCAATACCAAACTGCAATTTCTTACGGAAAATTGGTCAAAGATGGACGAAAGACTGTCTGTGGTAAAACGCAATGTATCCTCATTCGGACTCACCGAAAGCAAGGTTAACTTTCTTCAATCTCAAGTCACCCTGTTACAGAAACAGGTGGAGGACCTTGAAAATAGAAACAGGCGCAATAATCTGCGCATTTACGGGCTGGCGGAGGGCACGGAATGCACTGATCCTATTGCCTTTTTCAAATCTTTCATTCCAAAGATTTTGAGTATGCCAACGGAAACATCTCTTAATATCCAGCGTGCTCATCGCCTTGGCCACCAGCAAGCCTCCTCTGCCACTTCAAAACGTCCCAGAGGTGTTATTCTATATTTTTTAGAGTATACTGACTTACTCAGGGTTCTTTCGGCAGTCAGGTCAGTCAAGCACATTGTATGGTCCGGCAGCACTTTATTCTTCTCTCAAGACTACGCTAAAAGCACAGCTGACAGACGCAGGGAGTTTCTCAACTTGAGACCCGATCTCAGATCCCTTGGAGCTCGATATGGTCTTTTTCACCCCTGTCTATTTAAAGTTACCTACAAAAATAAAACTATGACTTATGAAGACCCGGTCAGGTTGAAAAGCTTTATCAACTCCTGCAGGACGGAAACAATGGATTTTTCGGGCCCATCTTCTTCCTAGACTGTTTTAAGACTATAGAAGCATTTCAACATTTTCTTCTTTTTCTTTTGAATTTAACAAATATCTTCTTATTTCTAAAAATAATGCTGTTTGCTGTGGTGATGTTTTATTAGATTTATTATTATTGTAACATTGTTATTTCTATTGACTAACCATTTTTTCTTCCCTTACAGGTTCGTTCATATGTGTGCCTGTTTGTCCTCATTCTTGTTTTGTGAGCCGTGATCCTTCCTCGTCCTCCCCTCCGTCATGCTTGAGAGTCCCATCTTTCCACGTGGCCCTTCCCCCCCATTCTCAACTGGATTCTTAGGTATGTTCCTAGCCTTTGTCCTTTCTCTTTTGTTTGTTCTATCCCTTTCCCTTTTCTCATTTTTGTTTCTCCTTAAGATAGTTTTAAATATCTTGTCTTTGTTCTACCATGTTTCGCGTTTGCATTTGAGCTATTCTCTGTTAAGTCCTGCCTATATTGATGTAAATTTAGCACATGACCTAGTTGATGTTACAGTTGTTCCATGTTATTGGATGGGTTGCCTAGAATTTTTTTTTTTCTTATTCACGTGTCATTACCCTCATGTCTCTGAAAATTGTGTCATGGAATGTTAGAGGTTTGAATTCCCCTATTAAGCGACAACGTGTTTTATCACATTTATCCAAGCTGGAAGCTGATATTGCTGTTATACAAGAGTCTCATTTAACCGCAGCTGAGTCTTTAAAGTTAAAAAGAAATTGGGTGGGGGAGGTATTCTTTTCCCCAGGAGATGGTAAAGGTAACGGTGTGGTGACACTCTGCCATAAATCGATTTCTGTTAAGCTAATCTCTCAATCTTCTGATGATGATGGAAGATGGCTATATACTAGACTGCAAATTGGAAATGCTCCCGTTTCGGTGCTTAATATGTATGCTCCCACTCATGGTGACCCTTCTTTTTGGTCCTCGTTATCCCAACAATTGTCGTCCTACATTGACGATAATTTTATCCTCGCTGGAGATTGCAATCAAATTGTTGACCCTTTTATAGATCGTAACTCATTAGCCTCCTTTAAATCACATAGATCCCATAAAAGTTTTCTTGATGTTATACAACAATATAAGCTTATTGACGCTTGGAGGATTTGTAACCCTGTTACAAGAGAATACACTTTTTATTCTCCCTCTCACCATTCACAATCCCGAATAGACCACTTTTTTGTGTCTCATAATATATCTCAGTCCTTGAGAGACGCTGACATTGGGACAATTTTAATATCTGACCATGCTCCTATCTCCATTAATTTGGACATTTTATCAAAATCTAGTACACCCAAGAGATGGTGTTTTAATAATTCTCTACTTCTAGATCACACTTTCAACTCCTCTTTTACTTCTTTTTTTAATGAATATTTCTCTTTAAATCAGACAGATACTTTACCCTTTTCCGTTATTTGGGATGCATTTAAAGCTGCTGCCAGGGATTTTATTATAGGGTTTGTGTCTAAAAAACATAGAACTGCTCGTGAAATTACTAAAAATCTCTTGTCAAAAATAAAGAAACTAGAATATTTGTATTACTCCTCTAAATCCAAAGAATGTCTATCTCATCTTATAGAGGCCAAACTCCAATGTAATAAAGAATCAACTGAAAATGCCTCTCTTTACCTCTTAAAGTCTAGTGCAAAATGTTATGGTGGCCAAAACAAGGCAGGTAAACTCTTGGCAAACTATTTAAAGGTTAAAAATAACAAGCTTGATATCGAATCAATTTTCGATAAACAAAACACATTAAGATTTAAGGATTCCGAAATACTGGATGAATTTTTCTCTTTTACAAGGATCTGTACACACCAGAATCCACACCCTCAGAGGTTGATATTTCACAATTCCTTTCAGGCATTCAGCATTCTTTTGATACCCAAATAGACTTTACCCCCTTAGAATCTGATGTATCACATCAGGAGCTTCTTAATGCATTACGGACTCTCAAGAAGGACAAAGCTCCAGGGCCAGATGGGTTTACAGTAGAATTTTTTACACACTTTTCACCATTGCTCCTACCTAAGTTACATACGCTTTTTAATTCTTTTCTGCAGATGGGCAAATCCTCTGGCTCTTTTTCAGAAGCATTAATTTGTTTAATTCCAAAAGATGGAAAGGATTTAAAACATTGTAAAAACTATAGACCTATCTCTTTGGTCAACATTGACTACAAAGTTTTTTCCAAAGCTCTAGCATTGCGGTTGGAGTCCTTTCTTCCTCAATTGTTAGGCGCTGAGCAATCTGGTTTTATAAAGGGACGCCTCATCTCAGACAACATTCGCCTATTTTTCGATATTTTATCTAAGTCCCCGCATATACCTCATTCCCTAGCAGCTATAGCACTGGATACGGAGAAAGCATTCGACCGTGTCAAATGGATATATCTTTTTCAAGTGCTCAAGTGGTTCGGCTTTGGTTCAAAGATCATATCTCTGATTTCGCTCTTATATTCTAACCCTCGAGCTGCCATTTTCGCTAATGGCAATACCTCTTCTTATTTTGACCTGGGAAGAGGAGTACGTCAAGAGTGTCCACTATCTCCACTCCTCTTTAATTTGGCTTTGGAACCTTTCTTATCCAAAATTCGTCAAAATAAGGATATTCAAGGCTTTAAGGTTAAAGATAAACAAATTAAATTAGCAGCTTACGCTGATGACATATTATTATTTATTTCCAACCCGCAATCTTCTATTCCTGCCTTCTTAAATGAGGTGGAACTATTTGCTTCCGTCTCTGGTTACAAATTAAATAGAGATAAATGTGAAATATTACCCCTGACTAAATATACTTTTAAAGAAGATTTCGCTATTTCAAAATTTACTTGGAACTCTAAACGTATAAGATACCTGGGACTACTTTTTGCCCCTTCCATTCCAACAACACTTTCTTTATGCTTGGAGAGTTGTATACAGAGAATTTCTGCGTTAACTTCCAAGTGGCATCCTCTTTATCTGTCATGGTGGGGACGTCTTGATACTATTAAAATGATGCTGTCCCCTATAGTATTATATACAATTTCTAATATTCCAACATTTATCCCATCTAAATATTTTAAAAAGATTAACTCTATAATGTTATCTTTTCTATGGAGCGCTAAAAAGCCTTGTATGTCATTATTAAGACTTACAAAACCAAAATCAGAAGGTGGGGCTAATTTTCCTGACTTCCCCAAATATCATAAATCATTCCTACTTCGTCAAACCTCAAGATGGCTTGCGGATGTTCAATTAGGGTGCCCCTTGTGGGTGGAGCTTGAAAGTTCCTATCTCTCTCCTTTTTCTTTTAAGGAGTACCTCTCCTTTACCCGCAAACCACAATCTGCCTCCACTTCCATTATCAAACATTCCTGTAAGCTTTTAGAATCCAATTCGAAATCACCTCCCACAGATTTACAAGCCTTTTTAATTCCACACTCTGGCACAATATTTTTTTGATGATCCAGGGTAAACCTTTTTATTGGAAGACATGGAGATAGAAAGGTTTAATCTGGGTACATCAACTTTTTATTCAAAATGAAGTTATGTCTTTTTCACAGGTTCGCCATCTTTTTGATCTCCCATCTTCTTATCAACCTAAATACCTACTCCTCAAACAAGCCCTACTCAGTGTTTATACCTGGGTTTCATCTCTCAATCATTCCGCATCTCCCTCAGTTAATGGGTTACATACTCTTTTACACTTGTGTCCTAAAGCTTCTACTATTTACACCTACCCCCGTACTTCACAAGTTGATAGGGAGAAAACTAGGATAGAACTCTCTTGGGAAGAAGATCTTGGAATGATATGGCCAATTTCTTTTTGGAACAAAATATGGTCTAAAATTAGAAAATCATCCAGAGCAGCAAATACCATGCAGACACAATTTTTTATTTATAATAGACTCTTATTACATCCGAGCATTTTGCATAAAAGACACTCTATTGTCCCTGATAACTGTTGGACCTGTTCAGCCTCGTCTGCTGATTTGAAGCATTTGCTCTTCACATGCCCACATGTCCATGCCATCTGGGAAAGTGCCTGGTCTCAGATTAACTTGATTTTTGGTACTAAAATACCTTTTTCTATTCTTCATATATTTTTAGGAAGCATCTCATCTGTTTGGGATAATCAGACTCTGAGGGGCCAATTCCGATTCCGGCCGGAAATCTCTCCGACCGAGCCGGACCCGGAGAGAATTCCGACCGAATCGGACCCTAGCAGTCCGACCGGACGAGTACGATGCATTCGCATGCTATTGGACTCGGTTCGGTCGGACTCCCATTGAAGTCAATGGGAGCCGGTCGTACAACGCGTACGCGGGCTCCCATTGACTCAATGGGTGCGAGGCGAACAAGGGCGCCCCCTACAGCGGGTACGCGTCCATGCGCATCGCGGCATACATGCACAGGTAAGGGGGACCCATGGTTCCCCCCTGTGTGCGACTCGCGCGCCTACGCGTACAGGGGGGTCCGACGTGGACCCCCAAAGTCCGGCTCCGACAGCTCTTTCGAGCCGGACGGCGTGAGTCGGTCGGACTGCTCGCGGCGCGCTTCGTACTTACCCGGCCGGGAAACGTCTCCATAGCGCGGTGCGAGTCGTGTCCGTGCGAGTCGGTCGGAGCGTGCTGAAGCCGCGTACGAGTCGGTCGGCGATTTCGCGGGAGCTTGCATCGTACTCGCTCGGCCGGACCCGCGTGCGATTCGGTCGGGAAACAGGGCTCCGAATCGGATCCGGTAAATCCGAATCCAATTCGGAGCACTACCGGCCGAGATCGGAATCAGCCCCTTAATGTCAAGATTGTAGATTTGTTGATAGCTGTTGCCTTCCAGCAAATTACCAAAAACTGGAAAGATCTATCTAAGTTGTCCCTTCAAGCTTGGTGGTACGCTGTGTGCTATAATCATAGACTGGACACGGCTTTTGTCTATCCTATTCACCTTGCTACAAAGCGCTTAATTTTGTGGGCACCAATCACAAGATTTATTGAAGCGAGTGCTAGACAATCTTTTTCTAGGTCTCCCATTCAGCAGGAAGTTGCTCAACCTCTGTGACATTCCTAATTGTATTTTAACATTGTTAATTCACTTTTTGCATCCTATTTTTGTATATTTTTCAACAAGGTTACATCATTTTATAAAGGATGTGATTATCTTTTACCTGTTTTTTAGGCATTCCATTCCAGTCATGTGTATTAGACATTTTTACTTAAGCAAAATTTCATCTAATGTTTAATTGCTCTCTTTTATAATTATATTGTACTTATTGCATTATTGTATGTTTTCACCTTATGTTTTCTCAATAAACTCTTTTGAACTTGAAGATATCCTTCAGTTGTACTGAAATAAAATTACAGATATGTAAAAAATTACAGCTGTCAAACTATATAGAATTTAACACAGTGCATATCTTTTGTCGCCATGATTTGTTCGGTGGGCCATCAAACTCTTTTCCTACTACGGCAATGTGCAAGATTCTGTGTAACAAGGTACTAGGCCCAGTGACTTTTAAATTACAGAAACATAATTCAAGTAATTTCAGTTATTTTGCATTACTCTTGTTATGCAAAATGTCCCATATTACGCCATGTTGCATAATTACATTGTCGTTTATGGCAAAAATTTTAGTGTAGGGGCACAGGAACAACGAGAAATTCCAGAACGTGAACTGATGTTATTCTCAGCCTTGGTGTTTTTTGTGCTATTATTTTGAGCGCAAAATGTATCCTCGCATCAAAAACAAACACATTTCAGACTAAAATGTTGTGCTATGCATTTTGGTGCATTGCGTGGAAGGATTGCGGTAGGGATAGTGGGCTCATACAGTGTTTGGTATGCATTCCTTCTATCTATAAGAGGGTTTGCCAATGACATTCCTGTAGTGACAGCCTTATGAATTGAGCATTCTTAGCCTCTACAGTAATCTGCCTGCAATTGGTGGGAAGGCGTTTCTGGGAGTCCACGTCAAACTGAAAGTGTGTACCTGTACCCTTTTCTGTTTTTTGTTGCCTGAAATCATATTTGCTGTTGGTAAGCTGTAGAAATATGTGGATAGTTTTGCTTTAGTGGTGGTGTATTCAGGCCAAGATTCCTGCTGCCTTCTGTATAGTGCTGTTGAGGTCCTACAGAAAAAAGTAATATTTGTGTTGGGGTCAGATAAAGCTTGCAGGACCATGACGTCACTGTCAAGAGTATCTTAACAACATTCTATTGAAATTTGTTCTCCTAGGGAAATTATGCGTAATGACACTTAATTTCACTAAATATTTTGCAATTACGTGAAAGCAAAATACACAAATTTCGCACACTGCTACAGAATACCTGCCTACAGGCTTTGGCACAGACTAATAACCATCTACCCTTTAGACATTTGTTTCACAATAAGTAAGACAGGCCTACTTGCTTCATCATAACTTTTGTTATGTACAGATTACCCTTAAGGAATCTGACAAAACTTTTACCAGTGAAACAATAAATCCTACAGCCTTTACCATTGACTTGATAATATAACCAAAACAGGGCTAGTGAAGAACCATCATGCAAACAGTTATACGATTACAAATATGCACTGAATTTCAGTTGAGAAAGCAATATACAACCCCACTCAATAAGGCCTAACAAGAATCATCACAGTGAAAATATTCAACTCCCAGGGTTTGTCAGAGTGGGTGACCAACACCAAAACACTTGCCAAGATTGGTAATCTGTGAAATTACATGTAACCAAATATCTGTCTGTACCCTTTGACATAGAGTGATAGCAATCCACTGTTAGAGACCTATTGGCTTTCACAAATATGCACAATAAATAAGCCAGGCCTCCAATTAGGTCTATAGGTGCTATCGTTGGCTTGTTACCATGGCCAGCCTGGGCCTACTGTACTGAGTGGAAACTTTCCCACATTTCAACCATAAGGCATTCAGTTCAAAAATTAAAAATGCATCCAAAATTACAGTTGGCAAAGCAAAATACTATCTCTCCTAGGAGAGCCTAAAAAGAATTAATGTAGTGCATATCTTCTATTCAAACAGTTTGTTTAAGTAGGTCACCAAAACCAAAAACCCTTGCTTACTATGATAATTTAGGAGTTTCCATCTAGCAAAATAACAATTTCTGGGCTTTAATTTAGAGTAAGAGCATCAGGCCCACTGCCTTTTCCGTAACGTTTCGTGATAAACAGATCAGGCCCAATGGCCATGTTCATTGGCTTGGCACTATAACTAACTCAGTCATGCTGTGTAAAGCACTATAGTAGGCATGGGTTTTGGTGGCCCTGCAAACAAATTTGTGTCAAAATGATTTATGGTCCAATATATAGATAAAAATAGACATACTATTCTGCATTCTGGTGGATGCTAGCATTGATCTCAGACAGCAAAACTACCAGGTGCTCCATACATAACTTAAAAATCACTGGTGATAGAATGGAACCTTTGGGATGCTGCATATTAGAGGAATGGGTTTGGATATGTAAAGAACTCCTGTAGGCCAGCCGGGGTCTATTCTTCAGGCAAGACTATATCTAATGCAGAACACTGCTGTCAATGTCAATGCAGAGAGCGAGGGTGTTGATCAGTGGTGAAGACCATTGAAGTCAAGCGGGACAAGTAGGAAGAGAACAGCATAGTCTATGATCTGAAGGCTGTGATCCACCACTTGGATGATTGCCAACTCTCTGTTATAGTGTGTTCTATTCCCCAAAGGTTAATCCTGCAGGTGGGTGATGCATTTGATCTTGTAATGGGTCTGGTTTGTGATGACTTTCTCATTGATCTTTCCTAGAAATGGAACATTTGTTTTAGCTGGTAGTTAGAGAGATCATCCAGACACAGCTGAGGTGTTTTGAGAAGCAGCAGGGTCAGTCCTCTTTTATGAGCCTCCGGGAAAGAGCTGTCTTAAAGAGGTGGGTTGATGATGTTCATTATTGGTGTAAATTTTTCTCTGCTATCTCTGTCCTCCGATGATGTAGCGTTGCAGTAGTGAGCAGGTTCATAACTTCTTCTGGGGAAGGTGGGCCAATTTGGTGCATTGCTTGGAAGGATTGTGGTAGGGATAGTGGGTTCAACAGTCCGGTGTGCTCACTGTGTTGTCTATGAAGATTTTTTTGGTTGGCTCAACACTTCTATGTGGAATGGATGAGTGGAGGGACCATTGTTGAGCTCATACAGTGTTTGGTATGCATTCCTTCTATCTATAAGAGGGTTTGCCAATGACATTCCTGTAGTGACAGCATTATGAATTGAGCAGTCTTGACCTCTACAGTAATCTTCCTGCAATTAGTGGTAAGGCGTTTCTGGGAGTCCAGGTCATACTGAAAATGCGTGCCTGTACCCTCTTCTTTTTTTGTTGCCTGAAATCATATTTACTGTTGGTAAGCGGTAGAAATATGTGGATAGTTTTGCTTTCGTGGTGGTGTCATCGGGCCGAGATTCCTGCTGCCTTCTGTATAGTGCTGTTGAGGTCCTACAGAAAAAAGTAATATTTGTGTTGGGGTCAGATAAAGCTAGCAGGACCAAGACGTCACTGTGAAGAGTATCTTAACAACATTCTATTGAAATTTGTTCTCCTAAAGAAATTATGCAGACTACCGACTATGACTTTTTGCCTACAATCTGTCAATGCATCCATCTGCTCACCATTCCAGTACTCTCAGATCTCTGCCTATTATCTGTCAATATATATAGCCCCCCAATATAAATTAGAAACCAATCATTGAAAAGACTATGTCCATAGGGCAGCTGTACTTTGTTCCATCGCCAACTGTCAGCACCATACAGAAGCCAACCCAGATCGAGTACAAGTACCTTTTTTCTCACTTCTGTTAGAACATAAGCAGATCATGACAGGTTTGGGTGGGATATTCTCCAGAAACAAATCTGTGCCTCCATGCAGCATGGCTATGCATTACAGGGGGTGCGTGGCTGCTGCAACATGGAACATGACACAAGAGTTCAGACAGTACTGCATGCATATAGTTAACAAAAAGCTATCAGTGAGAAATGGGGAGCAATATGCTTCAGAAGTTTCAATTTATAAAAATCACAGACAACAGCTTGGACTATGTAGAGATAGGGTGATCACCTCCTTAATTTCAGAGTTCTATCCTCGTAGATGTCTTCCCTAATCATCTGGGCCCACATGTTTATTATCCTTGGACAGCAGTCAACATAGAATGCATACCTCACAATCACAACTGATGCATTATGGGAATATGAAGCACTGCGTCCAGGGATGCTGCAACTTCTCATAATAGCAGAAATTCCACCAAAAATGATTGCATTGTCATCAATTCTAGTGTCTTTTTTAGGGACTCAAGTGGAAGGTGTGAAGTGAGGCATATAACAAAGATTTTTATGACCCTGTGCTGGCGAAAGTTGTCAGAGTGACAGAACAGTTCAGGTTTTAGGTGATGGATCAGATGAAAAAGTATAGTTATAAGAAAATTGATATTTCTAGTGTGCTGGGGAGGATTGGAAAAAGATGGCCCAGTGCAGTTTGGGAGAGTACTAGGGAAAGATCGTTGTGTCACTTTGGGATTTTGAGTCAGGTTGTGTGACTCGAAATGCTAGATTGGTGATCAACACAGTAAAGCTTTCATTGCTTACCATTATGTCATGCCACTGACACATAAAGATGTAAATGCCGCTTAACGAACACATACATATAAGAACTTGGGGCCAGTTGTACTAAGCTTTTTTGCATTGTCAAACCAACTGACGCACAGAACTGGGCTGTTTGCAACAGCGAAAAAGCATTTTGGTATGTAGGAAACCCAGACTGCGATTCGGTAACATGTTACTGAATCGCAATTTGGGTTTGCGACTATTTGGAAAGGACGTATTTAAGGCTTTCCTTCCAAATACCGAATTGAAATGCTATGCATTAATGTTTTGCGACCAAGTAGTGGTAACCCATTCGCACATGGGAAGGGGTCCTCTTGGGACTCCTTCCCCTTTGTGAATGTAAAAAAAATATCTGTTTCGGAGGAGGCAGTACTCCACAGCGCCTTCTTAAACAAATAAAAACAAAAAAAAGAAACTTTTTTTAAAAGCAGTCCTATTTCCTTTAACAAAAATAGGCCGCATGTAAAGATTTATTAAAAAGCAATCACAGACATGGTGGTCTGCTGACCGCAGCAGTACACCATCCCTGTGATGGCTGCGATTCATAATGGGTCACAATTTGCGACCTACCTCATTAATATTTATGAAGTAGGTTGAATTGCGGCCCACTATGACTCAATAATTTGCAAACTGACCTATTAGTACATATGCCAGTTTTCAAATTCCCACACTGGTTGCAGATATACTGGTCGCACATTGCCACCAGTATTTTGCAACCGGTGGTACGTACATCTGGCCCTTGATCCATGTAAGTATATTAAACTTTTGGGCAGGTCCATGACAAGTAGCCAGTGCTGGTGGATGTGCCTCGATCCGCAAAAAGTGCTCATAGAGGGGTAGAACAACACTCACTGTTGTTGCATACGTCCCTTCTCGGCAGGGTGGGCACCCGAGAACTGTATTACTTTGTAAGGTATGCATTTCCAATGCTCAGAAGACATCGTACAAAGTCCACAGCTGCGGGTTCATTAGTGTCCGGTGTTTGTGAGGAGTGGCGGGGCAATGAGAGGGGGCATAGGGGGTCGCAAAGGGATGGGGGCAAAATAGAATTTTTTTTAAAAACTTACCTTCAGCCGGCCACTTCGTGCTCCTCTGCTCCACTTCTTCGAAATGCTCTGTGGCCAATCCTGAAGCTGCTCTCACATGAGATTTGCACTCCTGGACAGAATGGGAGTCTGTGCCTGCTATCTCCAACCCCAGCAATGCAGCTGGGGTTGGAGAGAGCTTCACTGCGCATGATGGTTTGGCCAGTCAACCCTTCATGCGTAGTGCACTACCACTCCCCTCAGTGCTGTCACCCCCCCTCCCCCCCTGGGCTCTGCCCCCAAGACTCATCAGGAAAGGAGAAGTAAAACGAGTGTCATTTTATTTTTCCTTTCCTGATGATTTTAGGGGGCGGGGGCGACACTCCTCCGTCATAGCGGAGGAGCCGGCGCTGTGCAGGTTGTGAGAATATCTTGGAGAGAGAAATGATATGAGAGGGTCCCTTTTAGCCAAAGTGATGGGGCTCCGTATTAAAGTGAAAAAATGTAAGATATTTTCCCTCTGGTATGTACTTTTACCATAAATCACATTACTCAACCCTCAGCTCTACTCAAATACATCCCCTCATATAAATATAGCGCCACTACGCAGTTAACTGTATCCAACTTGTTTTATTATAAATATATTAAAAATAGGTCAGAGTACCACTGCCATGGTACAATAATTTGTAATAAATAATACAATTGCTAGATAAAATCACAAGATATTCTAACACAATATTGCACTGTTTCATCAAAATAACAATATATAATACAAATGAAAGAAAAAGAGTACATAAGACAATGCACTTTTTCATCAGTTAGATTGCCAATTTGTGTAGAAATTCAGTCACGATCAGCACATGATCAATTGCCCGTTTTTCATCTATTGTGCCAACACGTTCCACAAATTAAGCCTTAATGCATCAACATGTTTCGATGGTATCCCACTGATTCACACCATCTTTTTCAAGACCACAGCAATTACTCTCTTTTTTGTTTGAAATGATTTTTTGGGCACCTAGCTAACTTCACAGTTAGTTCCTGGTGTATGTCTTCTTTATTTTTATGTCCTGAACTTTGCTATGAAATAGTGCAATATTGTGTTAGAATATCTTGATTTATCGTAAAAGTACGTGCCAGAGGGAAAATATTTTATATTTTTTCACTTTTTCACTTTAATGTGAGAATATCTCACCTGGGTCTGTTTCCTCTCGTGCTCCTGGCAGCTCCTTCTCTCTTCACTCTAAAATGGCAATCACCTGCCTGAGGTTTTACAGTTGACTTTTAAGGCAACTACACAGCTAGTCCACTTCAGGTTTTTGTTCTCTTTTTTTCCCCTTTTCATGATTGATCCTCCCTTGAGTTCTTACTGACTTTCCCAATCCATTATGTTTGGGGATTCCAGTTTTCAGTTAAAACCGATCATAACTGCTAAAACACCATCAAAGAGAATATTTGCCTGTCTGTAGAAACTAGAAAACATTGGATTTTGTTGTATTTTTATTGCTTTAGTCCCCTACAACATAGGTCACTGCTCCTACAGACACCTCTAAAATGAATGTCCTCCAATTCAGCCCTGTACCTAGCACTCCTGTTCTTACTTTTACATTGTGGTGGTCAGAAAGGCATGCCTACAGGAGAAACCTCCCCTCATGCAAAAGGACAAGAACCATATTAATAACATCTTAAGCACCCAGCCACAGCTCCATAAAGGATGCCTATGCCGGTTTTCCTGTAACCTTGCTGCCTACAGAGCACATATACAGAAGTAGAAGATGTTTATGATACAGCCACAAGATCACCAAGTTCTGACTCATGTCAAAATAAAGCTTGGAACACATGCTGCTGAAAAAAGGCTAGACGGTTGCTAAAATCACCTCTGCAAACCACATTGGCCATATTGACTGGAAACATATTTAGCAGTGCTTTTTATTTCCCTCCCAAGAAGGAAAATGCACGACAAGAGTAAACATTGCACAGACACAAAGTCAAAGTGCCACCGGCATTTTTCACCCATGTCTGGCAGGATCACAGTCCTTGCACCCCTTTTCAAGTAAACAATAGCCCACATGCTTGGTATAAATTAATGCTTAACAGTCGTCATGCTAACTTCTAATAAAAATAAAACCCCTTAGGCATGGCCCAAGAATGTAAAAGAAAATGTATTCACAATGCAAATTGCACTGGTAAATGACTCTAGGCATCCTGCAAGTCATGAAGTTGGTTAACCACCATAGTTGCTGATTTATACTGCAGCTGAGTGTACTGTCACAAAGGACCCCATAGCTATCAGTATTTGTATTATTGGTCTAGCAGACTTCTATTCTAAGATCAGCTAGATCAGCAATAGGCTCAGAATATACACTGCATCATTATTTATAAGCCCTGTTGATTGTTGGATGAAAGAATACAGCAGTGTGACACTGGCCTGGAATAACAGAGCAACAACCACCCACTATACATAGCTCATGTCTTAAGTAGATCATTTTCATTCAGTCACTTTGTCATTTGTCTGAAAACAGAGCAGTAGAGCACAGTGTTAAATGCTCACAATTAACCTTCTGTGTGCTGCAATCAAATCCGAATCAGGAAAATACATATCTCCACACATGCACATCCTGGACATTGGATGGGACTAGAGTGCTCGAAAGAGGGGATGGGGCAAATAACAAAAAGTTGTTTCTAAGTGCAAATTCAGGGACAAGGTACAGAGAGGGGGATTAGGAGTTGGAAGGAAGGACAGTAAGAACGACCATGGTAAGGAAGGAATTAAAAGCCAAATTGTTTATAAGTACTGGGAAAACTCCATTCCCATGATTTGTGTTGATACAAAAAGAGTAAGTGTTGATAACCACTGATGTTAAAAAAAGTATAAAACATAGGAAATCACTGAAAACACCACTAGAATTCACAACAAATAGAAACTGAAAACAGGAAATCCTAATTATATTTTCTGTCAATTGGTGTTTGATGTTATTTCCTTTTTCTGTTCTTTTACTATTTGGAAGCCTCAGTCCGGTTGGAGGGTGTGTTGCAACAAATCTGCAAACCATCTGTGTTCTGTCACTTGGTTCCAAGCTTATCCTGACTCTTGCTCTTCGGACTGCCTCACCTGGATTTCTCACTCCTGGTTTTCTCCAAGGCTTCATCAGCAAGGATGCTTTTTACCCTTTTGACTTTTTCCTCATGAGAAGGTGGCATCTTCTTGGAGGTGCTTGTCTATCATATATTTTGGCGTGTGTTGAGGCTGTGGCTTCTGCAAATAGTTTGCCTTATCTCTTTTAGTGGTAGAGCCGGATTTGGATTACAAGATAGTATCCAGTCCCGAAAAGGTTGCAACGCAAAAAACTTCAGACTGTTTCTGGAATGGATCCCACTGTTGACCTGGCTGCTGTCCTCCAGCAGCAAACCCTGGAATTGAATATATTGAGGACCAGGAATGCTGCCCTTTGTTAAGTTATCCACTACAGTTCTTGCAATCTGCTCCCCAAGCAGCCCTTCAACATTATGGTATTCTAGAGATCCTGCAGGGTTGAAGGAGTTTTTGGACAGCCAGGTGGTTTATATTGCCTTTCGACCTGGAGAATCTTACTCTTACCAGTTCAAAGTGGGATATTTGATTGGCTCCTTGACCGGTGCAGCTCTGGTCTGGGCAACTCTTCTAGATGTGGCTAAAGGTCCGTGCCTGATTAATTATGCTGAATTCATAGCAGAGTTCAAGAGGATTCTTGAAAGACCAGATTGTGAAGCTTCTGTGCAAGAAATAGGGTTACTGATTGACTGGGGTTTGAGCCCAGGTCAAGCAGAAACCATAATCCTTGACAGGGTGAGGCACAAGTGAACACTAAATTAACCTGTGCTCAACCTCCTGGTAGCTTACTACAGAGCAGTCAGGCTTAACTTAGAGGCAATGTGTAAAGTAGTTGTGCAACACCTCAAACAATAACCCAGTGAAAACACACCACAAAAGGATCCCACACCGTATTAGAAACTTAGAGTAATTTTTAATATATAAAACAAGACCAAAATGACAAAAATCCAATCAGTAGAACCGGAGGTATTCAATTTTAAAGATTTTAGTGAAATGGCGCCAAAAGGCGTAAAGTGCCAACTGTGGATATCTGGTCGAGCCGGACCGGGATAAAGTCACATGTTCAAGCCGACCGCAATGGAGCACGGGCCAGCTACAAATACCCGGTTAGGCTTGCTGAACAGAGTATCTTAAATCCTGGTTTGCAGAGCCTAACAAGGATCCATGTTGAAAATGTGTCGCACAGCTGAAGCAATTCATCAGTTCCGAGATGCGGTGAGGTTGAATTGTGAAGTCCTGCAGCGTCGTTGAGGATCCCATCAACAAGGGCTTGCCTTGCGAAGTCTGGCATCAAGGATGCATCGCGCAGTAGGGGCGATGCAATGGTTCAGAGGAGCTGTGAGGCTTCGAGGTTCCAATATGGAGTCAGTCACCGTCAATGCTACCATTGATGAGAGATGCGAGAGCCTGCATCCAGCATGTATCATGCAGCAGCAGTTCAGATGCAGAGATGGGCTGCAATGTGATGTCTTTGCAGTGATTCCCATCTATGCAGTATCGGTGATGCATCTGTTCTGCTCGGGATTGCGCTGCACAGCAGAGGAGATGCGTAGATTCTGCTGGATCCACAGAGGCTGACAGAGCACCTTACGCCCGCTTCCAAGGGTCCACTTGGCAGGGTAGACTCATAGATGGCAGAGTCTAGGTGCAGGAGCAAGGTTGTTGGAAGCCTGTTTTGTCCTTGATGCTTTAAATCAGGAAGCCAGCCAGTTAGCCCTTGGAGTTACTGTCATTGTATGAGAGAGGTAGGCCTTGCAGTAGTGAAAAACAAATTTAAGAGTTTTTCACTACCAGGTCATGTAAGACTTAAAAGTACATCTTAATTTTAAATATATGGCACCCTGCCCTCTGAACAGTTTAGGGCCTACCCTAGGGTGACATGTATGTATTAAAAAGGAAGGTTTGGGCCTTAGAAAAGGATTATTTTGCCAGGTCAACATGGCAGTTTAAAACTGCACACACTGCAATGGCGGCCTGAGACATGTTTAAAGTGCCACGTAAGTGAGTTGCACAATCAGGTCTGTCGGGCCAGTAGTAGCATTTAATTCACAGGTAGTGCCACTTTATTAGGGACTTACAAGTAAATCAAATATGCCAATTGGGTATAAGCCAATGTTACCATGTTTTAAGGTATGAGCACATGCACCTTAGCACTGGTTGGCAGTTGAAAAGTACCCAGAGTCCTAAGGCCAGCAAAAACGAATTCAGCAAAAAGTGAAGGGTAAAAGGCAAAAAGTTTGGGGGTGACCCTGCAAAAAAGGATAGGTCCAACATTCTGATGAGGATGCCCTGAATGAGATGGTTTAGGGAAATTTTGAAGTGCTCACTTATTGCACCCAGTTTTTCTAACTTGGTCCAGAGAGGGTTAGAGAAGAAGTTACAGGATGAGCTGCCAAGAGTTCCCTATGCTTCCTTCTTTTCTGAACGTCTGGACCAGGTTCTCTTGATTGAACACTGACTTAAGGGAAAGAGAATGGAAAAACAGAAAAGCCATAGGTTCACTTCTAGTCCTTCTTCCTGAATCTTTAGGTGGACTGAGCCTATTATTGAGCCAGTTGTTGCATCTTCTGTTGCAGGGATTCTGCGGAGTCACAGAACTATGTTTGGGATCATAGAACCTTAGAAGGCAGGGACTGAGTCATCCTACCACCTGAGTGCCCCTGAGCTCGGGACCAATTAGCTATAGTATCTTTTTTGCCCTTCTACTCACTCACAGAGGAACAAGTGATTAGACACCGCAGAACACAACACTCCAGACCCTCTCAGGAATCGCAGTTACAGGACATACCCTTTCGCTCTCACACTTGTACTGGTCCACAATAAGCTCTAACAGAGATACAAGGAAAGTTAAAATGTTTATTTTAACTATCGTGCTCTAGTATGCAGTATACGTGCCACAACAAGTAGGAAAATGCCTAACACAAATATGGTTAGCATAGCAAGTAGTCAGTAAATCATAAATGGAGCAGTCATTATATACAACAGTGTAGCCTAACCTCCCTTCCTTTCTACAGAAGAAAAATGATTATATATCAGAAGGTCTCTAGGTGTTAGCAGCAGACCCAGTACCTTAGTATACACAGATGAAAGTTCTACATCTCAGGTGCTGTCATGATCTTTTCCGTGGAAAAGTCCCTCTCCAAGTGTGTGTTATCTATCTGTGCATACCTATATGACAAAAGTACGTGTTCCCAGACAACAGCTGCATTTGCATGTTTTGTTTAGGTGCTAGGGCCTGACCAGAACAGAATAACAAGGCGCATTGTTGTTTGACCTTGTCTACATGTTCAGACTAAATCCCAGGAAAGAACGAACGCAAAAACAACTGCGCGTTCTGTGTGAAAGTGCAGTGTGGCACAAAGCAAAATGTGTCTGTAGAGTAACGTGCACAAAGCAGTGGCAGTCTGCAATGTGCTCATGCTAACATAGGGAAAAAGACAATGGGCCTGCACGGGACATATGACACCCTCCGCTTGGTCAGGATAGTAGCACTGTATGACGACAGGAATCAAATGATGAACAGAAACAAAGTGCATAAGCCGTCGCAGGTCAAGTGCGTTTGAAAAATAGTGTAGCCGAATGAGATGGAAAGTTTTGTGCACAAAAATATATCCAATTACAGCGTATCGCCGGGACCCAAGATGTAAGATGCCAAATGGAACGACATCAATTCCAGCAAGATTTCTGAGCCTTCCAAATTGGAAATAGCTGCCATCCAATTGAGCAGGTCAAAGGAACAAACATGCTCCTTGTTTCCATTTGTCGATAGGACCATCCAAGAAGAACCTGTGTGGACTTCGATGAAACTGAGATCCAGGAGATGCTGTGCAGTTGCACAGGAACTACCTCCGGACACTGGCCCCAACGCTGGGTTGTATACAAGCCACATACTCAAGGAGCAGTCCTGGTTTTGGGCCACTAGGTGACCCAGCAACAATTTGAAATCCAGGGCAGCATGAGATGGGGTAGCCAGGCGATATACAGGACCCACTGAAACGGGCACCGGATGCAATGAAAAACAGGTTGCACACAGGTGAAGTAAGCATATCGGAAAGTCAGACAAAATTCGACATCTAGAGCATCTAGAGGCATCATTCCAAAAAATTGTAGCATTCACTCATGATACAGCTGTAGCCATTCCTGTCCCAGCAAGGCCACAGATGGAGCAGCCATTGCAGAATAGAAGGAACAGCACGATGATGCCGCAAATCAAGATGAGCAGCAGCGGGAACCCACCAAATGCGCTGGAAAAAATAGAATGTATGAAAGCTGGGACTACTCCAAAAATAGCTTGAAAAGAAGTCACGAGGCAAGAAAAGTGTGCCAGGCCCATGGTATCAGACGCATTAAATATTTGATGTATCAATTCTCCAAAATGCAGGGGGAGATTTGTGTTCAGTAATGATTGTATTTCACTAGACGTTCTCGCCACCTGCAATTCGAAGGTCTCACGTGCTGAAGTGAGAGCCACTTCTTGTTGAAACAATAGCGCTTTGAGTCTGCTTAGCTTATTGAAATCTGTTTTCAGGGTTGGAATGGGAGGCCACAATGAACTATCTACACTCCCATGTGGAGGGGGGATACAGGACGTTGTTGCAACAAGTAACTTACTGAGAAACAGACCCCACGTACGGGATTCCTGCCCGCAGACCATAAAAGTCATGATTATTAAGAACAAGATAACTGCCATTTGAAAGCAATGTAAGGGTGGGAATAATTGTGGGAACTAGAGTTCCTTTCAAATAACAAGCCAGATTAGGGGCAGAAACATTACAGGTGCTGTGGATTTTTAATTTTTGACAGACAAGGGAATGTCCAGCAGTGGAATCGCACATTTCTCCCATAAGAAAAACTTCTATTTCAGCCCATTGACAACGTGTAAAAGGCAGGGACCATAACTCATGTATGTAACTGCTCCCAAGGGGTTGATATCCCTACCAATAGGGAAGTGTTTCATGCAGGCAGCAAACTGAAACATCGAGATGGGTAACGAAATAACCCTGTGTATGAACCAAACCGCTGAATGAGTTTCCACTACAGTGAAGGGAAGCTGTTCAAGTTTTTCTATATGTAGCATAGTATAACTTGCGTAGCCATTAATTGCTGTTTACGTGTCAAAATAAATGGTAAAAACAATGCGCTACAATTCAGGTAATGCCAAGGTATGTGCCCATTTTTTAGTGTTTGCAGTGTTCAACCACATTAATAATAATAATAATAATACCGACATTTATAAAGCGCGAACAGCTACCTCAAACAGAGGTGTCCCGGCGCTCTAGCAGTAGGCGGCACGCAGCGGTGACCAGAAAAGCAGACCCCAGTGAAACTAACCTAAACTAAAGAGCCACGTTTTAACAGCCTTCCTAAATAAAGGCTCTGATTCAATATGGCGCATATTAGTTGGCAAAGAGTTCCGTAGTTTGGTAGCCCCCACCGTGAAAGATCTGCCACCAAGCCGAGCTTTCATAAATCGTGGAGTACAGCGCAGATTTTGAGAATTGGACCTCAATGAACGAGTCTGCTTATAGCGACATAACCGTCGTTTCAGTTAACTAGGACATTTACCACGAATTGTCCAGAATGCCAAGGTCAAAGCCTTAAACTCGATTCTCCTTGCCACCGGCAGCCAGTGGAGCTCTTTGATATGCGGAGAGATATGATGACGAAATGGTACACGTCTGATCAGTCTCGCAGCCGCATTCTGTACCATCTGCAATCTTCTAATTAGGTACACTGGCAGGCCCAAGTAGAGGCTGTTTGCATAGTCCAGCCTAGATGTCACAGTGGCATGGACTATGACTCTGCGGCAATCCTCCGGCAGAAGATGTAGAAATTTGCGCAAATTTCTCAATTTGCTGAAACAGGAGGCTGTCACTTGCCGAATTTGGGCAGAGAAGGAGAGATCTGCTTCCCACTTCACCCCCAGATTTTTTGCTGTGGCTGCTGGGGTGGGAGGTGAACCCATTTCGGCCGGCCACCACAGCTCCGCTGCTGGCGGCGAGTCCTTGCCGAAGAACAACATTTCCGTTTTCTCAGCATTAAGTTTGAGTTTATTGTTGTTCATCCATAGGGCAAGGTCTTTCAGACAGCCCTTAAGACTCTTAAAGGAGTCCTCCAACTGATCTTTAAAGGAAAACACCAACTGGGTATCGTCGGCGTATGATATCGCCTTCACGCCCCAATAGGCTATAAGTGAGAACAGCGGGGCCAGATAAATATTAAAAAGAAGCGGGCTCAGCGCCGACCCCTGTGGTACTCCACACCATAGATGTTTGGGTTCTGACTGATGGGGTTGCAGGGCGACTTTCTGTGTGCGATTTTTGAGAAATGACTTCAACCAGGCAAGTACCACCCCCCGATACCAATGTCCTGGAGTCTCTGAACCAGAATTAAGTGGTCCACCGTGTCGAACACCGCGGATAAATCCGGGAGCACCAGCATCGCTGATGCTCCTGAATCCACCGACATTCTCACCGACTCTGCCACCTCTAATAACGCCATCTCAGTACTGAAGCCGGACCGGAAGCCGGATTGGGTATCATGCAGGATGTCATGACTCTCGATGAAATTAGCCAGTTGTTGCTGCACCAATTTTTCCAGCATTTTTGCTGGAGCTGGTAGCAATGAAATCGGTCGGTAATTATTTAATACCCCTGGCTCCACATTAGGTTTTTTTCTGAGGGGGAGGAGTGTGGCATGTTTCCATGTGTCCGGGAAAGTGCCAGAAGTGAGAGATGTATTCCATATGTGAGTCAGCACATAGATAACAGAGTGAACCAGCTCTTTCCACAATTTAGGGGGGCACGGGTCCTCCGGGGAACCTGACTTTGCATAACCGATCTCAGTTGATGTTGACCATGATACAAGGTAGACACTTCGTTCTGCACAATATCAATAACAGAAGACACAATATTATCTAAAGTATAAATACGAGATGATAAAGTATTAATGCTGTTGTCGACAACAGCAAGCACTTTGTCTAAATTGTCCTGATCAATTTGGCGCAAACGCACAGCAGCCTCCATTTGCGACAATTTCCAAAATTCATTATATGCAGCATAAACAAATCGTTTTAAACAAGGGGATTTTGGACCTAAAAGGAAGTCAAAAAGTTTCATGTCTTCCGATAGAAGTGAAAGATGTTGTTTCACGGCAGACAATGTGGAATGTTCTAACCACTGTGGACACAATTTACCCACAGAATGAGTAGTAACAGTGTTGGAGTTTTATAACGTAGATCAGGTCTATTTAATGTAAACCCTAAAGTAGTAATCACGAAACGAGAATGACAAACATTTGTGTTCAGAGGCCATAATGACCATCCAGATGGCAATATTGCAGTGGAATTAAATGTACCATTTTGTATCATACTATTTAGTTGGTCTGCAGTATAATTGGTATAACATTGGCAATTATCAAACAGGGCCAAGGACGGACTAGTGGGAGTATTCAATCCTTTAATCTTAGCCAGCCCCAGACAAGTAGTCTGTTGGACGGTGTCATTAAAAAAAATTATTTGAGCAGGTATCAGACAAGCACGGAATAAAGATTCCATACCTTGGACTTGCCAGGACTTAGTACCCCATACTGATTTCAAATCGATATTGCCTTTCCAATAATCATATCCTTTCAGGGCTAAGTTGTCAATAAAATGAGATGAATAAATTAGCTTGACCTGAGTAAGCCTGTATTTTTTTGAAATATTGGAAGCCAAATTAAAATAATATGATACCGGATCCGAAAGGTTATAACCAGTAAAATAAGTGTACTTTATTTTTTGTGTGTTGGAACTACCCTGCGATGGAGTAGGGCAATGTTCCCATTGAGTATAGTTAAAGTGGGGATGCTGTCCATTTGCTCTGTGCAGAAAATGATGACCATAATGTTGATAACAGAACAAATCGGCATAGTTAGCAGAATTCAAATATAAATCTTCAGTATCAAAAACAGTGTAATATTGCAATTCGGAAAACAACGAATTCACACCATTGACATCCCAGTCATCTGATTGTAACCCAGGTATTATCACATCATCCATAGAAATACAGAATACATATGGTATCTGTAGGATATCCATAGGACCAAATACATCTAATGGTACTTTATCCCACACAATTCCATCAGTGACTGGTACTGCTGAAATGTTAACAAGGGACTCGTCTCTTTTCATTTTATGCGAGGATGAATATCGGGCTAACACCCTGTCAACAAGCTCTGCAGCAGAACGTTCTGGGAGGTAGTGGCCATCAATCAAAAGGAAAGAAACAGTCATGAATCCAATCCAAATGAACAAAAATACCATGGAAAACACGATCCAGACATACGTCCAATGGGGAACCAGATAAGTGCGTTTTAACCATGAGATGAACACACAAATCCTCGCTGGTGGTGGGGATAAAACTGAAGACAATGAAGAATTGTCCAAAGAAAAATTGTCTTGATGGATATCGTAACCAGAAGAACTCAACCGAAATAATGGAGGCTGGGATTCTGGATTCAAATTTGAGGCTTGCACTCCTGTAGGGGACTGAAGGGTTGGATCAGAATAAACGATTTCCATTGTGGAGGGTGTAGAAGGTAAAACAGATATCAGGTCAACTGAAGACTGGACATCCCCCTTCCGGCAGCCGGGGAGAATCAGAAGGAATGGAGCTCACAGGCTGCTAAGGAATGGATTCAAATTTGAGGCTTGCACTCCTGTAGGGGACTGAAGGGTTGGATCAGAATAAACGATTTCCATTGTGGAGGGTGTAGAAGGTAAAACAGATATCAGGTCAACTGAAGACTGGACATCCCCCTTCCGGCAGCCGGGGAGAATCAGAAGGAATGGAGCTCACAGGCTGCTAAGGAATATCCCGTCCTTGGACACCCCGAGGCATACTATTCAGTATTGGCCAAATGGTGTAACTTGACATGTTCAATAGAAACAAGGTAATTATCTTTGTGTCCAGACAGAAGAGGTAAAATCACAGTTCGGGTACCCTGAAGACCAAGCCCTGGAACAGGAGCACGGTAGGAGGGACCAAATTCTTTCTTGATTGCCACCTTTTCACGAATCAGATCACAAACTTTAGGGAGCCAGCCTGAAACAGGAATCAGAACTGCTGCTTATTCAGGCTAAGTCGATGGCAAATTAGTTTTTGCCAGAGCATCAAACACTTTTGCAGATCCTGTAAGACGGCACAGTGGTTATATACGTCAAAAGTTGCGGCACCCGCCACAACGTCTAGAACTTCAAGGTCTGGAACAAACATCTTGTTACCAAAAAGCATTTCGTACGGGGTCTGCCCACCCAGAGATCTTCTTGGGAGATTATTAAGAGCACATTGAACCCCATAAAGGTGAGTTAATCAGCCACGGCCCTTACCTAATACCCTTGCTGTTAAAGATTGCTTTAAGTCACGGTTCATCCGCTCCACAACAGAATTGCCCTTGTACGAGTAAAATCTGAGCCTAGCTATATGTCCTTGTAACCTTTGGTTTTTCAGTGACTTTCTAAGGTTTTTTATTGTTAATTCCTAACTATAACGACCCTGTAACCTTCGACTTTTTTTGTGAATTTCGAAGGGTTTTGGGGATTTTATTTCCTAACTGTAACCTTTGATGAGAGTGTGTGAGTGAGTGGCTGTTTAGGTCAGTGAGTGTGTGTGTGTGTGTGTGCATGTATATATATATATATATATTCACTGAGAAAAAGAAAGATTACAGGGACATTATAGTTAGGAAATAAAATTACAAAAACTTAGAAATTCACTAAAAAAAAGCAAAGATTATGAGGACGTTATAGTTATGTCAGATTTCACTCATACAAAACCAGTAAAATTAAGCAGTTCTATTTATCTGAGTTAACAATAACTTACACCCCAGTAATGCACTGCTTATGAGGTCACATATTACATCACTCATGACATAGTCAGTGGCATCACTGATGACATCTCAAATGGCATCCCTGATTACATTATCCAGTGAGTGTGAGTGTTTTCTAAAAGTTTGTGAGCGTTAAACATATATATCAAGGTACTACAAAAGTAAAAATATTATACTTTCTATACTACTAAGTGATTAAATTTTTAACATAGATTATGTGAGTGGCTGTGTGACTGTGTATATCTGTGTGTGAGTGGGTGTCTGAGTGGCTGTACGGATGTGTGAATGGGTGTATGAGTGGCTGTTTGCCTGTATACGTGGGTGTGTGAGTAGCTTTGTGGGTGACTTAGTGGCTGTGTGAGTGACTGTAATTGGTGAGGGAGTGGGTGTGTCAGTGGCTGTATAGGTGAGTGAGTGGCTGTGTCAGTGGCTGTATGGGTGGTTGAGTGGGTGCAAAAGTGACTGTGTGGATGAGTGATTGGAGGTCTGAATGGTTGTATGAGAGAGTGACTAGCTGTGTAATTGGCTGTATGGGTGAGCGAGTTGCTGTTTGAGTGAGTGTTTGGTTAAGTGAGTTAGTGTCTGAGTAGCTGTATTGTAGAGTAAGTATCTCAGTGAATGGATGTATGGGTGTGTGAGCTGATGTGTGAGTGCTTGTGTGGATGCGTGAATGGTTATGTAAATGGTTGTGTGGGTGTGTGAGTGAGTGTGAGAGTGCTTGTATGGGGGAGTGAGTGGCTGAGTTAAGAGGCTATATGGGTGAGTGAGTTGGTATATGAATGACTGTATAAGTGAATATGTAGATGTGATAGTAGTTGCATAGGTGAGTGTGTGACTGTGTGAGTAGCTATATGAGTGAGTGAGTGGTTGTATGAGTGGCTGTATAAGTGAGTGAGTGGGTGTGAGTGGTTCTATGGATGAGTGGTTTTGTGCGTACTTGCATGGGTCTGTGAATGAGGAAAGAGGTGTGTCGCAGCAGCCAGGAAGGCTGACTCCGGAATACGGGGCTCACGGTTCGATCACCAGTGCTGGCGGCAGGTTAGTCCAGCACCATGTCACTCTGGGCAACAGCTCGCTTAATCTTCCCAACGATCCCCAGTGCCTTCACACCCTTAGAGGCAATTGTTCGCGCTTTACAAATACCGGATTATTATTATTATTATTAATGGGTATGTTAGTGGTTCTGTGGATGTGTGAGTGGGTGTATGAAAGGTTGAGTAGGTGTGTGAGTGCTTCTGTGGATGATGTCATCAGTGATGTCACTGACCATGTCATGAGTGATGTAATATGTGAGGTCATAAGCAGTGCATTGTGAGGGCATAAGTTATAGTGAGCTCAGCTGAGTAGAACTGCTAAATTTCACTGGTTTTGTTCGAGTCTCTGAGTGATTCTGTGAGTGAGTGCATGAGTATCTGAGTCTCTGTTTGGGTCTGTGAGTAGGTGCGTGAATGTCTGAGTGGGTCTGTGAGTGGGTGTGTGAGTCTCTGAGTGGGTCTGTGAGTGGGTGTGTGAGCCTGAGTAGGCTTGTGAGTGGGTGCATGAGTGACTAAGTGGGTCTGTCAGTGGGTGTGTGAGTCTGAGTGGGTGTGTGTGTCTGAGTGCTCTCTGTTTTTCCCTTTTCTGCTTGATTTCTGCCTTCTGTTCTGTCTTTCCTGCTCGTTTTTGCCCTCTGTTTTGCCGTCTGCTGTTCTTTTTGCTTTTCCTACTTGTTTTCTACCCACTTTTTTGCCTTTTTGCTAATTTTCCTGCCCTATATTTTGCCTTTTCTGATGTTTTTTTTTGCCCTGTGTTTTGCCTTTTCTGCTTGTTTTTCTTCCTTTATTTCCCCTCTAAAATTGGGGAGGGAGGCCGTGCGGGCCCCCCTCCGTGGGCCAGCCGAAATGTTATGGGGGAGGTGAGCCGCATGAACCCCCATCCCCAGGATGATTTCGGCCCCAAGGAGCCCATCCACCTGTGCCCGGCCATGTGTCTCTGGGTGCCCTGGTCCCAGCCAGGGTACCCAGTGTGTACGTTGGGGACCATGGGGGAGCCTCAAGGTCCCCGTGCTCCCTGCCAGCTCCCCACCTCCTTCAGAAGCCAGGATTGCTGCTGCACGCAGGGAGCTGATGGAAATGGAGCTCCCTGTGTGCAGGAGCAATAGTTTATTCTCTATCCCTGCCCGCAGGTCTGCGGGCAGGAAAAGAGATGAAACCTCCGTTTCCAGTAGGCTAGAGCATTTTGACAGCTCCTGCCCGCTGGAACTAGAGTGTTAGCCCCCGCCAAGCAAAAGCAAACAGTAATGTCCCAGGGGTGGGCACATCAGGACATAGCAGGAACTGGCCCTTGGGGGTGGTGGTCCCCAGGACCATATTTGGTTCCCTGAACACAGGCCGACGTGAAGGAAGTGACCCGCTTGGGGCCACCCGGGTCACTGATGACCACCTCTCTGCCTTCTGTTCCAAATGAAGAGTCGGTCAGACAGTGGAGAATATAAACCAATAACTGTTTATTCATATACACTCAGAGCGGATCCCCGTCTGTACAGCCCTAAAGGAGTGCTACAGAGGGAACTAAAGAACAACAAGCATAGAGATACATCATGTACATTTCATAGTTGGGCAAAGACACGCCCACACTGGAATTTTCCAGGCAGATGTAGCTGGACAGTGAAATACAAAAAAAGGTTTCTGTTCTTGTATCTTGCACAACCCAGCACAGTCCAAGGCCGTTTCACCCTGGACCGCGATCGAACTCGGCTACCAAACAAGTGGGAGAGGGCCTTTATCTGCTGGGAAAGCTATGCGCTGGCATGAACAGTTACTCATTAATGAAATAAAACAAAACTTAGCAAAGGGCATAAGGGCATTTCTCAGAAATGGACGAGATTAGTTTCGAACAGCCTAAAATGGCGCCTGCAAAGAAAATGGTGTAGCGAATGCTAACTAAAACATGGCATTGCATGAGCATCAACGGCCTAATCTAACAGACCCTCCTTTTATCATGAGCTAAAAACATTTTCTAATAAGTAAAAAGGAAATAAGAGGAAGTGATACATAGACAGCATTACTATAGCAGCATCAGCATGTCAGAAGTCAATGATGCATCAAAATTCAAGAAGTAAATGAGATGGAATTATGGGCACTCCTTACAATCAGCATTAGAAAGGGGAACGGCAAGGAAGGAGGAATCCTCAAATATTCCCTCATCAATATGCATTAGGTCGTCAATATCATTCTGTAACATCATAGCAGCATTTGTAACATGAGCTGATATTTTCTGTTTGGGTGTGAAAACAGAGGCACAATAGAAACAACAGAAAGGAAGACATTGAATGAGGATGCAACAAAGCACCAACACCACTATAAGATAAATCAGTTCCTTAAAAATCCAACCCCAGCTACCGTAAGGGACCAATTCCAATTCCCACTTTCCATGCCCTTGACATTGTCAATGATGTCCAAAATGTATTGTGTTATATTTTTTTCTAAATTCTCTATACCCATAACACACTGGTCGCCAATTAATGTGCAAACACCACCAGACTTGGCCAATATAAAATCGACTGCATATCTAGTCTGTTCCGAATACACCAGCATGCTTTCCTATTGGGTAGTAATATCTCTCAAGGCCGTCACAGTGGTATTTGACAAAATTTGCAATTTACATACGAAATATTCTCTGGCTTTCTCTTCACTGGCTATAGCCATACCACCCAAGGTAAATATGGAGGACAGGATGTATCCAAATGTGATACCATTGATATAGCTATTCACTTCTATATCTGTGACTCCTTCTCAAAACTCTTTTGTTAATGTCCTTTTCACCCATCTCTTTTTCGGTTCGATGTCTTTACATGGAACACCAAGAGGCAGCACCATCCCGAGAGCCACATCTTCAGTCCCATTATAAACGTTGGAATAAGTCCCATTGGACAAAAAATAACATCCGGGATGTGCATATATCGGCCCCTCATAATTTACTGCAGAATATCTGGATTTCATTCCAAATGTATTTGGATCTGATTCATGCTCTAGGGAAAATGTTTGTTTGTACAGTATTGTTCCTGAACAATTTATATACAAAGAAGTGTCTGTAAAATTCACTATGGGGCAACAAGCAGCATAATAACCAGCCTTTCTGGGTACAGTTATTTCTTTATAATGCCAACCCACAAGTGTTATATTCTGCTCTTCCATTTCAAAATTATCACAGTATGTGCTGTTGTCACAGCTGGGGTAACCCTCACCCTGTGGTTTTCGGTGATACAGACATGGCCCGGGATAACCAAGTCCAAACATACCCTTCACTTCCAAAAAGTCTGGTGGCCGGGTGTACATGTAATTGACAAGTGACAAGGGATATGCTGTCCAGAGGCTAGCAACAGAACCAATAGGATAGCAAACGGTCCCATTCCCAAAGAATCTCTTATGCGTTGCCACAAATACGTTATTCGTTGTAGCCCTCTTGTCTCGTCCCAGAGGAATGGGTCTGCTCATGTCAAGTGTAGGTGCATCATATACATCTTTCAAAAACCATAACACCCCCCTTACTGTTATCACCACCATTACCAGAGCAATGACACACACAATTTTACTTCGAATGGACCAAATTACACGACGTTGGCTTGGAACTATTGGCTGCTCCTCCTCATCAACTGGTCTACCAAAAGGATGCATAATGAGACAAAAACAAGGTAGCGCAAAATGACAAAAGAATGTGAGTGTTCCCAGGGTCCGTCAGAGCCTCATTGGTACAGGCTCCTATCGTCCATTAATCAGTTGGCGCTCTTGAGCACCGGTGGTGGAGCTTGCTCTGTCCTAAGTTCTTCTCCTAATCTATTCCACGCTGATAAAGGTGGTATACTCTCAGAGTATACTTTTCCCTAACTAATGTTCAAACAACAAAAGCAAAGCAGATACAGAATTTTCACTGATTCCGATCCCTCATCGGTACTGCTACTCAATACTTTCCTACCTTGTACAGTCCATCCATAATCTTTTTTCTCCTTAGGCTCAGTGGTCCTCGTCTGAGGACCCAAATTGTACCTGGCAGCCCAGGCACCATATGATCAGAGAACAGAGGCTCCTGGATAGCTCGTATTTCTAGTGGAACAGCCTTGTTCAAAACATCACCATTCTCCTTATCTGTTCGGGTCCCGATTAGTTGGGCATCACTGAAGGGCACAAACCTGGCCACTTGCTCGCATTCAACATCTCCTATTCCCTCCTTGACCCATTGCTCATAAGGCAACGGCAAAGGTATCCTCTTACAGTGGGTGGCGTGCTCCCAATTCTTCCGACCTGCAACTTTTACAGCCGTTTGGGTGACCAGTAGAACCTTCTCAGGATCTTTCCACCTCGGCTCCAAACTCTTTTTCCTCTGGAAATTTCAGATAAGGATATAATCACCAGTCTGGATGCTGTGGCCAGGTCCTTCAGGTTTTGGAGGTAAGGAGTCCTGTACCTGTTGGTGAATAGAATGCAGACTTTCCGTTAACTGCCCAAGATAATCAAGCAACACAGATAGTCAATCTCAGAAATAAAATTCGGGCGCAGGACACCACAGACATTCGCTGGGGGTCCGAACACCACCTCAAACGGGGACAAACCAGTTCTAGAATGTGCTGTAGTTCTAGTTGACAAAAGAGCTAATGGAAGAGCATCTGGCCATTGCAACCCTGTCGTCTCCTGAATTTTTGCCAATTTCAGTTTGAGCGTACCATTGTACTTCTCAACAAGGCCCGCTGACTGCGGGTGATTGGTAGCATGAAATTTCTGTTTAATGTGCAAACCTTCACAAATTAACTTAATCACTTTCCCATTAAAATGAGACCCATTATCACTCCGGATAACTCGGGGCATTCCAAAATGAGGAAAGTACTTTCTAAGGAGTACTTTTGCAGTTGTAGTGGCCATATTGTCTTTAGTGGGATAAGCCTCAACCCACTTACTGAACGTACATATCACCACTAAGACATACTTGAGATTATTGCTTCGTTCCAACTCAATAAAGTCCATTTGAAGGACTTCAAACGGGAATGTAGGTGGTGGAAAATTACCAGATGGTGTAGGGGTACCCTTCCCTGGATTGTGCTTAATGCAAATCATACAATTTTTCACCAAATGCACAGCGTTTTGGAAATGGTATCATTGCTCTAAACTGGAGCTAGCAGTTTACAAATGCCTTTAGCACTAATATGAGATGGACCATGTGCCATAGTAACCACAGGAAGCACGTATGCATCAGGTAACATCCATTTCTGCTCCCCAGATTTAGCAATCCAACATCCTTCCTCATTTAACTGTGCTGTACTTTCCTGCCATTTCGCTAATTCTTCTATTGTGGCCTCACTTTGTATCTCCTTCACACTCTCAACTGTATCTTCAAACATAGCAATCTCGGGGACCCATCTAGCTGGACATGAAACAAACATTTGCTTCATTTTACTTTGGGCGGTGTCCTTGGCTATCTGATCTGCAAATGCATTCCCTCTGCACACATCATCAGTGACTTTCCTGTGGGCGCTACACTTCACAATCGCCATCTTCGTAGGAAGTGTTAGTGCGGATAACAATCGCAATATAAGATGTCCATGCTGTATTTTAGTGCCATGGGAAGTAAGGAACCCTCTCTCTGCCCACAATCGACCGAAATTATGAGCAACTACAAATGCATACTGGCTATCTGTTTAAACATTGACAATCAACCCTTCACTCAATTCACAGGCTCGGATAAGGGTGACAAGTTCAGCGGCTTGAGCCGACTGATAGGGGACTCGTGATGCCGCTACCACCGTATGCAATGTAGTGATAGCATAAGCTGCAGTGGTGGTGCCATGTGGTAGTTTGAAACAAGAGCCATCGACATATAGTTCTCCTTGGGGGTCAGCTAAGGGAACATCAGTCAAGTCTACCCATCCTTTCGTCTCCTCCTCTGTTCAGAAAATACAGTCATGTTTGTTGACTGCATCATTCTCGGAAGGGAGGGGTAGTAACGTGGCTGGGTTCAGAGTGGCACATCTTTTGATCGTGATATGCTTAGCAAACAATGTCAATTCATAACCAGTAAGACGTGCACTGGTGAGGTGCTGTGTCTTTGTCTTATTCAAGAGTGTACCCACAGCATGGGGTACCATGACAGTGAGGTCAGTATCGAGTACGAGTCCAGCCGATTGTCTGATTGAAGTGGCCACAGCCGCGACAGCTCGCAGACAGCTCGGGAGGCCCCTAGCAACAGGGTCAAGCACAGCAGAAAAATAAGCGCAATCTCTGTCTATCCCCAAATTTTTGGGTCAAGACAGAAAGTGCACAGCCAGCCATCTCGTGGACATAGAGCACAAACGGTTTCCTATAGTTAGGTGTGCCAAGCACCGGAGCCGAGCAAAGCGCAGTTTTTAATTGTTCAAAGGATTGCTGACATTCTGGCATCCAAGGCAAAGGCTTGTGCACTATTTTCATTGTTAATGCAAGCAAAGGTTTGATTAGTAAGGAATAATTGGGAATCCTCTGTCGACAGTAGGAAGTGATGCCTATAAAAGCGCGCACATCTCTTTGAGTTTGTGGAAGGGGCATTTTAACGATGGTACTGATGCGTTCAGGGGTCAACCTCCTACCCTCCTTCGACAGTAGGTGACCTAAATAAATAACCTCCTGTCGACAATACTCAAACTTCGAAAGAGATACTTTATAGCCATGATGTGCCAGATGCAACAACAATTTCACTGTACTACCCTTACAACCTTGTTCCGTATCGGAAGCAATCAACAGATCATCAACATACTGCACCAATACATTACCTGGGGAAAGTGAGAGTGAATCCAACTGAATTTTTAATGCTTGAGTATAGATACTAGGACTCTCAGTATAGCCTTGAGGAGCACAACAGAATCGAAAACTTCTGCCGGCCAGTGTAAATCCAAACAAATACCTACTATCTGGATGTATAGGAATACTGAAAAATGCATTCTTCAAATCAATAACAGAGAAAAACTTAGCAGTAGATGGGATCATTGTTAAAAGTGTGGTGATATCAGGAACCACCAGAAATTGTGGAACTACTATTTTATTGTCCTCTCGCAAATCAATCACAAAACGATAAACATCATCAGCTGTATCAGAAGAATCCGAGTGCGCCCTTTTAAGGACCCAGAAGAATAGGACTATTACATATGTTGCCAGTCTTTTCTTCGACCACTCCCTTGCATATTAAATCCTGAACAATCTGAAGAAGGGCCCGTTCCCCTGCCTGCGGTATTTTATACTGAGGAATCCGAGGCAAAATGGCATTATCCTTGACCTGTATAGAAACTGGCGGTATATGCAATAGACCCACATCCATATCACCAGTGGCCCATAACGTGGGTGGTACTTGATCAAACTCAGATGGAAGGGGTGCATCTTTGGACAGACACTGTCTAGTACTTACATCCGAACCCATGGTGATATAAACACCATCTGGAGAACAATAGATCGTAGCGTGCAATTTTTTCAATAAATCCAAACCCATCAAATTCTCACCACAATTTGAAGTTAACAGAAATGGAGACTCCACAGTAAAAGGACCAACAGTAAGTGTAAGGGGTCGTGAAATGGGGCTTACAACCGGTACTCCTGAAAAACCAACCCAAACATTAATATGGCCAGACAGGACCGCCCCGGGGACCATATGTCAGGAAACAGAACTTTCTGTCGCACCTGTGTCCACCAAAAATTCCTTAGTCGAGCCTTGCAAATTCACTTTGACATAAGGACCACGCTGATCTACAGGTATCTGAACTGGTCCCTCACCCTGTCCCTGGCTGTCCTTGCTGTAAAAACAACAATTGATGGACAGAATGCAGAAGAAGGTCATACATTCACCCCAGTACAGAGATCTGGGCCTAAATCCATCGTTTTTTTGCTCCCCATGCCATTCTAGTTTGAACCCATCCATATGCAAATCAGTCTTGACCCTGCGCCCAGTGGGAACAGTCCAGCCCGAACTGACAGGCCAGGTCCTCACTGGACTGGAAACAAGCATTCTAGGACCGGTTTCGGGGTTTCACCCCTCATCAGCCAGGATAGCTTGACTCCAGTGGCATGGAGAGCATGGGACCCAAGTCTGGGCATACCCGTCCCACTCGGGGTGACAAATGCAAAAACAACAATTGATGGACAGAATGCAGGACAAGGTCATACATTCACCCCAGTACAGAGATCTGGGCCTGAACGATGATGGATTCAACCCAGATCTGTGACTGGGGGTGAGTGTCTGAAAAGTTTCAGCACTCTGTTCATCATCTCCTTGTGTTTGCTTTGTTCGCCGTAAGTTGGCAGGGTATGCCCAGACGTGGGTCCCTTGCTCACTTTGCCACTGATTCAAGCTAGCATGGCTGATGAGGGGTGTTCCCCCGAAACCGGTCCCAGGATGCTTGTTTTTGGTTCAGGGAAGACCTGGCTTGGCAGTTCAGGCTGGACTGTTCTCATTAGGCACGGGGTCAAGACTGATTTGCATATAGCTGGGTCTGAACTGAGGTGGCGAAGTGAGCTAAAGAACGATGATGGATTCAACTCAGATCTGTGACTGGGGATGAGTGTCTGTAAAAGTTTCAGCGCTCCGTTCATCATCTCCTTGTGTTTGCTTTGTCCTAGCTGTAAGACATACCTGCCACATCATCTAAATCATAATCATCATTGTAGTACTGTCCTCCTCTTGGGTCGTCAAAATAATTATTATCAGAACGGCCTACATGAGCCGTATTATTTTGGTGTCTGTTGATCCCACTGCCCCTATTGCCAGAACCCCGTCCTCTAGAGGACGAAACCTTCTGCAAAAGTACAGGGCACTGGGGGGCGTGGCTAGCAGCCGAAGGGAATGGCGGCTGGCTAGAAGAGCTCCGCATCCCTCGTAACGTATCCGACAATATCCTGACCTCCAATCGGCAGCAAAACAGGCGAGAAGACGCTCTCCAGCCCCGAGAGCTACCCTGGCCCCCACCTGGGAGTCCATGAACCGGGGCGACGGTGTGGCGGACGGTGGAAGACGGATGACGAGGAAGATAATGGCGGCCTGGTGACCCCGGGGTGAAATACTTGCACGGCCGGCGAGGTTTGCCGCCCGCTGGCCGGCGGGGGCTCCCTGGGCAACTGGGCGACTTGCGGAGGTGTAACCCGGAGCCGGAGAGGTGGCGAGGCGGCGTGCAAGTGAAGCGGTGCCGGTCTCGCCGAGGGGAGCTGGTACTCGAGGCCCCGGTCTTGGGGCCTGGAAGGCCTGCAGCAAGGGACTTGGATCCAGGATTAGACGCAGGAGTGGGCGGCTCTCCGCGGACGGCAGCGAAGGTAGGACACGACCAGCGCGGCCTCGACGGACGTTGCCAGTGGTGGGGGCGGCCGTGTATCCCCAGGTGCCCCGAAGAGACTGCCGGTGGCTTGACAGGCCGCAATTTGCCGTGGGCGGGGGCGGAGTGGAGCCTCCCGCGCTGCGGCCGGAGACCTGGGCCTAGATGTGACTTGGCCTCGTTGGTGCCTTTGGCGGGGATCCGTGGATGGTGGGCCGCAGGGAGATACGGTGAGTCCAGGACCCACTGGCGGATTGTGAGCTGGGTTCCCCCCGCCCACTCCTGTGAGTGAAACAAATACGAACACTGCGCCCTCCGGAAATAGCAGGACGAAGATAACCATCCTACACTCTTCTGGTCTCTGGGGGCATTGGGAGTAACCTCAGAGGAAGAAGCCATACATTGGCACTGCGAACGATAAGGGTGCTACTGTCTTGGGGTCCGAGATTGCGCTGCTGGCACCAGAACTGATGCCCTTAGGCAACCTGACGTTGCGGTGGTGTTTGAAATAGACTGGTGGACCCTCCTGTTACGCAGTGCCGAAGACCGGAGAGATCCACGCCTGACCGGTCCGTGGGAGGGGCTGCTTATTGGCTGAGCCCAGCCACACTGTGGACACGCGTCTGCCACCTGCCTAATAGACCCCATTACCGCAGTGCTAGCAGGGTTCCTGCAAGATAGCCCTAGAAAAAACGGACGGGAGGCCTGCAGCAGTGCTGCCTTGATTGCCCGGGTGGCTGGCGACCTTCGGCCGGCGCCTCTTGCCTCCCACCTCCTCCTCTGTTGTAGAACCTGCCATGGCGACGGGAAGGGGACCAAAGCGAGTGTACAGGGCAAACTCACAAAATTCACATGGAATAAGGCTGGAGAAGACCGAGAGATGCAGCGAACGGAAGAGCAGGGGTCACAAAAGAGCCGGGACCGCAGTCAGAGCCAACCATACGAGACGTGCTAGAAGCAATTGGCGGAGTGAGGTCCTCCCTCGACTCCGTTACCACCGAAGTATCCCTACTGCGAGCGGACTTTCGTAAAATGGACGACAAAGTCAAAGACCTAAAAATAGTCACATCCTCACTGCAGGACGACACGGCGCAACTCCAAACCCAGGTTGCCGAGCTCCAGAGCCAACATGTGAGAATGGCGCAACAGCTGGATGACTATGAAGGAAGGGCCCGCAGAAATAACATCCGTATTTTAGGTGTGCCGGAACGGGCCGAAGGGCCAGCGGCAGATCTCTTCGTGGAGGACATCATAGTGAAACATCTACAGCCTAAAAGTCTCTCTAAATACTTCTCCATTGAAAGAGCACATAGAGTCCCGGGAGGGAGGCCGAAGCCCGGCACCCCACCAAGACCACTCATAGCCCGCGTATTTAACTATAGAGACAGGGATATCATTCTGCAAACGGCACGGGCAGGGCCCCCACTCAAGGTGGACAACAGCGAAGTAACGTTTTCCCGGATTTCACGGCTAAGGTCCAGGCCCAGCGGCGAAGTTTCCAAGCAGTGAAGAAGGAGCTTCGGGACCGAGAAGTAAAATACGCCATGTTGTTTCCGGCGAGACTCAGGGTGGAATCAGACGGGAAAACGTGGTTCTTTGCTTCGCCGGAGGCCGCGTGGGAGTGGCTGGAGGGGTGGCGAAGAGTCGATGGCCATCGCCGAGACCGAACGCAGGGCCAAGGAAGTACAAAGAGAACGGTGGGGCTCTTTCAGAGGAGGACTCCGCCGGTGCCAAGCACACTTAGCTGCAACTTTAGGGGTACAGCCGTGTAGGCGATGAGAACTGCAGAGAACTCTACCTCCATGCAGGACATTGGTGAGAACGTTCCTATTATAATAGTGACTTACTGGTCCGGAGGGCACTTGCCGCAGCACTGTTACCGTTTGTAATGACTCACCTATGTAATGTATTAGTTTGTTACCACAAGATCACGCTGGGAGTTAAAAGAACGGAGGTATACCGCCAATAGCTGTAGGGGGATGGGGGGACCGCAAACCCACACCTTTTGGTATTTTTGAACGGGGTAGAGGCACTCTGCCTAGTTGGGGAGTGGGTAGTTCGAAATCCACGGGCAGGGAGGCAGGGAGGGGGGTGAGGGGATGGAGGGATGGGGGATTATTGTTTTTAGGAAAGTTTGATTTACAAAGTTATCTATGCATACTGCCACACACAGCGCTTACACTTGCTCTTAATGGTTGGGAGGAAAAATCAGGTCACGCCTTGCATATACTAGAAAGGGAATTTTCAATCATGCACTTCTGTTAAATTGTCGCACTGTTACTGTCCATGTGTCGGATGATGGGGGTAGAATGGATTCGTCGATTTCAATACTCACCTGGAACGTAAACGGACTGGGTGATAAAATCAAAAGAGGTATCGTCCAACAATACCTGAAAAGACAGGCCCCGGACATAGTGTTGTTGCAGGAGACCCACATGACTGGAAACAAAAGTAAAGCCCTCACACGATGGGGTTACAAACTCCTGGTGCATGCTGACTTCACCACGGGATCCAGGGGAACTGGGATTCTTGTCAAGAAAAACCTAGCCATTATTGTAAAGCGTACCTGGGCAGATCCAGGGGTAGATTTGCTGTCCTAGAGGCCCAATGGGAAGGGAGAGCACTTAATATAGTCTCAGTATACCTGCCTCCTGCGCTGGGTAAGGAAGCTTTGACAACTCTTGGCAAAATACTGACCGACCTTCCGGTGGGCACTCTGGTCCTGGGAGGGGATTACAACATGACCATGGATGATGATACAGATAGGTACCCCCGACGGGCGGGGACACGCCCCAATGTGCAAATGAAAGAATTCACTATAGCCATGGGCCTAACAGATGTATGGCGCACCTTGAAACCCAGAGATATCCAATACACTTACTACTCAAATGCACATAGGAGCTCATCTCGTATTGACTACTTTTTAACATACGCAGCCTCCATTAGCAATTTCCAGAATCCCCATGTCCTGCCGAGAGGCATCTCGGATCATTCACCGGTTATAATTGAACTTACACAATGGGAGAGGCAGCCACGATCCACTATAGTTCTGAACCCATGGTTATTGAAAATTCCGGATATCAAAACGGAACTTTGTCAGCAAACCTGTAACTATTTCGCCGAAAATGTCGGCTCGGTAACATCAGCACAAACTCTGTGGGAGGCCTTTAAAGTGGTCTTAAAGGGGCATGCACTATCTCTAAAAGTGGGTTACACCCAACAAAAACATAGCCAGTTTGCCCAATTGGAAGACGAGCTTCGCCAGCTAGGCTCGACAATACCAATACGCCCTCGGAAGACACGTTGCATCGCCTGGCAATGAAACAAGAGGAATATAAGGTCAAGGCAAGGGAACAAATGATGACCAGACACCTCCATATGCAACACCGTCTATATGAACTCGGGGACAGGGCTGGAAAGACGCTAGCCTGGTTAGAGAGGGAGAGAACAAGGGGAGAGGTGGGTGGCCGGCCTGAGCATGCCCGACGGCACTACCATTACACGCCCTAAGGATATAGCGGAGGCTTTTGCTGGTCATTTAGAGCAGATCTACTCTCCCTCCACTACATACACTGCGGAGGACTCTCGCCAACTCCTTGCTCATAGCAATGTGATGACTCTCTCCGAAACGGACAGAGAAACTCTGGAGGGGAGTTAACAGATGTAGAGATTCAAACGGCCATAAGCCAAATCCGCTCTGGGAAGGCCATGGGGCCCAACGGGATCCCCATTGAATTCTTAAAAGTCGCGGCCTCCCATGTTGCCCCTCATTTACACGCCATGTATCATGAAAGCTATAAGCAAGGGAAGCTGCCTAGTGATCAACGAATAGCATCAATAGTTGTAATCCGTAAGCCAGGGAAGCCTGGTGACCAGTGCGGTTCCTACCGACCGATTTCGCTGATCAACGCGGAAGCTAAGATCCTAGCCAAAGTTCTCGCCACCCGTCTGGCACCGGTTATTTCATCACTGGTACATCCTGACCAGTCTGGGTTTATGCCGGGGAGAAATACAGCATTAAATATCCGCAGACTTAACAACGTGCTGGCGCGGAGGGAGTTCCTGGAGGAAGACGCAGTGGTGCTATCTCTAGATGCCTCCATGGCGTTTGATTCAATAGAATGGCCATACCTTTTCGAAGTCCTGGTGAGGATGGGATTTGGCCCAAACTTCCTAGGTTGGATTAAATTACTGTACACAGACATACAGGGCCAAGTGAGGGTCAACAACTATACCTCACGAATATTCACACTGCGAAGGGGAACCAGGCAGGGCTGTCCCCTGTCCCCGATGATATTCTCACTGATATTAGAACCATTGGCCGCCTGGATCCGCCAGGCGGTGATGGTGAGGGGCCTGAAATGGGCAGAGGGACAGGAAGATCGAATATCCCTATACGCAGATGACATCTTGCTGTACCTAGCCTCTCCATATAAATCCATTCGTGGTGTTCTGAACATCTTCACGAACTTTGGGAAATACTCGGGCTACCAAATAAACTGGAGTAAATCTGTGTTGTTTATGCTCCGGGGGCACGTCCCCGTCTCCCGCCAAATTGTACAATCAAGGTGGCCGACGAGGGGTTTCAGTACTTAGGAATCTTTGCTACGTCGGACCCTGCCCTTTTTATAATCGCAACCTGGCCCCCACTGGCCCGGCTAAAAACAGACGTTCAATATTGGAGATCCTTGCCCCTGTCGTTGATGGGCCGTGCTGCGTTGTTCAAGATGCTGGCACTTCCCCGCTTTCTATATATCCTCCAGAATTGTCCATATCAGGTTCCGGACAAGTATTTCTCAGTGGTGGAGGGTGAGGTCAGGACTCTGCTCTGGGATGGAAGGGCCCCCGCATTGCTACCAAAAAGCTGACGAAAGGCTGGTTCGACGGAGGAATAGCTCTCCCAGACCTTAAACTTTATTACTGGGCTTCGCAACTAGTGGTGATAAACCAGTGGATATATCGCTCTCCCAACGATCCCGCATACATGCTCGACAGATATCAGACCGGGCGATCTGGATACTTGGGAGCGCTTTATTCTAAAGTAAAGAGAGGACGATATTTTGGGCCTCTTTCCCATACTGTAGCTATCTGGCATCAGGCTAACTCCCGGCTAGGTTGGTCAAAAGTCCTCTCAAAAGCAACGCCACTTTGGTATGCCCAAAAGTTGGGTCTTCTCTGCCAGCAACCTGGCTTTGATAAGTGGGACACCATCGGGATATCTGTGGTCGGAGACATGGTTAAAAATGGGTCGATCCTCAGCTTTAAGGAGCTTCAAGACCAATACAAAATGGCGCAAGGGGAACAATTTAGATATATGCAAATCCGGCACGCCCTCACAACAGCTTTTCCAGACCTCACAGAAATACCAGAGTCATCGCCATTAGAGGATCGCTTACTAGATGGACCACTACATTCTAAAGCCATTTCATTGATCTATAAAAAATTGTGCAATAACATACCTGACACGCTACATAAGCTCAAGGAGCAGTGGGAAAAAGACCTGGGATCTCTTGACGATGAGGACTGGCAGGCTGCCCTGATGTCTCCCAGGGAGGCGGCCATCACCCTCCGTTTCAGGCTGATACAATTCAAAATCCTCCATAGGTCGTATTTAACGGGAGTGACATTGGCAAAGATAGGGGCCAGAGCTGATCCACTTTGTCTTAGAGGCTGCGGCCACACGGCTACCTTTTATCATACGATATGGGAGTGCCCGCGGCTTCTACGAATATGGGAAGGGGCCACGTCTCATATCCAAACCGCTTTGGGAATGACACTGACTCTTACACCAAGGCTGGGTCTACTTAATGTGTGGGCGGCAGCAGATCTCACAGAGGTGGAACAACAACTAGCCACGCTGGGATACACCCTAGTAAAAGAGAAATAGCTAGAGGCTGGGGGGTGGCAAGTCCTCCAACCACGCAGGCATGGTTGAAGGAAGTTGATAAATGCATGATTGCAGAAAAGGAAGTCTTTATAACCGGGGATGCCCAAAGAAGTGGGATAAAAAATGGGGCAAGTGGAATGTCTATCGCGGATCTAACTGTATTTCCCCAATGTTGGAGCTTGAGATGAGGCGAAATAGAAATCGAGCAAGGGACGCAATGTAGAAGTGACCTTCTCCTCATGCTAATGTATTGCTGTGTTAAATGCTTGCTAAAATGTTGATTACAAATGTATGCATAACTGCGGATCGAAACTAATAAAAAGATTAATAAAAAAAAAAAAAAAAGTACAGGGCACTGGCTACGCCAATGTCCTTCCTCGTTGCAATAAGCACACTGATTCTGCCCCAAGGGTGTTGTTGAAGGCTGCCTAATACGTGGGAGTTGTCGTAAAGGACCTCTCCGTCCTCTGGTGTTACCCCGCTATGCCTGCTGCAACAACACCTTCGTCTTCAAATCCTTCTGCTTTTTGTCATTTTTGTCTTTTTCATCATTATCTCTGTGCTCATAATATTGGGCCATATTTAAAATAACAGAGGGAGAGGACGTGGACCAGGTGCTTTCAGACGCCTGCTGTCTAGACATTATTTCGGGAAGGAGGTTCATGACAAATCTTTCAACAAACAAACAGACTCCTTCTTCCGTGGACATATCCTGCCCACTGTAATCCAAAAACGCATCTTCAAACCTAGTAAAGAAATCAGACACACTCTCATCTTTCTTCTGTCGACAGGCAGTCAATCTATCCCAGCTTACCTTCTTAGGTGGAATCAGTGTACGCATATAGGCTATACTACGACCAGGCAAGGCAAGTACCTTCGCACGCGGTTTGTCTCCTGGCTTCCTATCTCGATCCCAACCCCTAATCACATCCCATGTTCCGCCCAACTCGGTGACATGGTCTTGAGTATGTACCTGCCACCAAATATCAACGGGGACGAGGAGACCAAAGAACATTTCAATATCAGCAAGAGTAATCAATTCTTTATAGTAGGCAATAGGATTTTTCCTAGGATCGGGCAGAGTAGCCTTAAGGGCCAAAACTTCACTCCTTTTCCACGGAATATAAACCCATTGTTCCTGGAAGCAGGCAGCCACGGCCGGTCTAGTGACCATTCCGTGCTGGTCCATCAACTCAGGTATTTCTGGATGATAAATTGGGTGGACTTCAAGCATAGGGTACCGAGCTATTTAAGTAGGACTCTTTTCATATAGTCTGCCTCTATAAGAAAGTAAAGTGGAAATATTACCAAACACCTGGTCCGGCACTAGGTCCGTAGCATAGACACGATCCCTGATATCAAATAATATTTGGGGAGCCTCCATTTTGATATGTGCGTGCCAAAGATCAATCAATGCAGCAGACATGTGCTTAAGGGCATGTTGCTGTATAAAAGGTTCGAAATCACGCACAACCTGCCAAATATCCTCAAGACTATAGATTACATTGTGAGCCCACTGCATTGCCTGATCCGCTATTAACCTCTTCTCTTCCTCCCCCACTTCAGATCGCACCAACGGGCCTGACCGTTCCCTAAATCTAGTCAAATCCCTGTCTTCTAAACCACATACAGGTGTGTCAGTAATCAATGACAATGGAGGATAAATAACTGAAACGGGGGTAGTAGGTATTACTGTGGTCAGAGATTGTACCGGAGAAGAAGAAGCAGGGGGCACGGAAACCGGAGCAATAGATGTAACAGATGTCACTGTCATCGAAGATGGTGAGGAAAGAGAAAGAGTAGGGGATACGTTAACTGGAGCGGTGGGTATAACAGCCGTAGAGACAGGGGCGCCTTAGGCAGGCTGTTGCTGTTGAGGAGGAACCACATGATATATCCTCTGAGGGGCATAGGGTGGCGGGGGTCGGGTAGCTAACAAAGCCTCCACAAAAGTATCCTCATCCTCCTGAGCCACATAGGACTTATCAGTCTGCAACCAGAATCTCCTGTCCTCACGTTCTATTCCTATCTCTTGCTTATCTTTGTCATAAGCTACATCTTTTTGTGTGAGTGTTTGCATCTTTCCTTTTCTAGCGTCTCTTTCCATTTTCAATCGCCTCTGCATGGCATCCTTCTGCCAAGTCCGGACGAAGTTAAACATAGACTGTCTATTACGTCTCTTAAACAACTTTTCCTGAAGAAATCCAATCCAATTTGATGAAATCCAATCTTCTGTTCATCAAAAGAGCCCGTCAGAGGCCACTGCAACCCGGCATTGTCCCTCATATATTTGTGCCATAATGTACTAAACATAATAGGGCCAAGGCCATGTTTCACATACATATCAAAATTAGGACTGCCCTCAGGAGGTGCAGGCTGGGATTCTGCCAACCGTGCATCTGTAGAACAACAACGACAACACAAACTCCAAATCTTACTAAAACCAGGCATTGCAAAGAAAAAGAAAATAAAGTCGTTATTTTACCTGGCAAAGTATTTGCAAACACTTTTCATCAAAACAGTCCTTAGACTGAAACAAAACCAAGGTACAGTGGTACCACATCCACATAGAACCAAAACAGACTCACCTGATATCAGAGATACAGATAAACCAGTTCAGACCAAACAGTCAGATCAAGCGTTTTGCTGTTCAGGACTCCAGTCGGGATGACCACTGGGCAAGGCACCCTCCTGTGGGACAAAGGCAGCAGCTTCGAGAATCTGAGCTCTTCATGCAGGGATCCATGAGCCGTCAGTCTGACCTGATGATGTCCTTGTCCTCCCTTCCGTCTATGGAAAATGGATGGGTCATAACCCAAAGGAGTCCCTGTTCGGGTGCCAATTGAAGGAAGTGACCTGCTTGGGGCCACCCGGGTCACTGATGACCACCTCTCTGCCTTCCGTACCAAATGAAGAGTCGGTCAGACAGTGGAGAATATAATCCAATAACTGTTTATTTGTATACACTCAGAGCGGAGCCCTGTCTGTACAGCCCTAAAGGAGTGCTACAGAGGGAACTAAAGAACAGCAAGCATAGAGATACATTATGTACATTTCATAGCTGGGCAAAGACCCGCCCACAATGGAATTTTCCAGGCAGATGTAGCTGGACAGTGAAATACAAAAAAAGTTTCTGTTCTTGTATCTTGCACAACACAGCACAGTCCAAGGCTTTTTCACCCTGGGCCGCGATCGAACTCCGCTACCAGAGAAGTGGGAGAGGGCCTTTATCTAGTGGGAAAGCTATGCGTTGGCATGAACAGTTACTCATTACCGAAATAAAACTTAGCATTACAGAAACTAAACTTAGCAAAGGGCATTTCTCAGAAATGGACGAGATTAGTTTCGAACAGCCTAAAATGGCGCCTGCAAAGAAAATGGTGTAGCGAATGCTAACTAAAACATGGCATTGCATGAGCATCAATGGGCCTAATCTAACAGACCCCAGGGAGGTGGTGGTGTTCGGGGTCCGGGGGTCCATGCAGACCCGCCAAATAATGTCATTGCCCCGGGGAGGTGGTGGTCCCCGAGGCTTCTTCAAAGCCCAGGAGGGGGATCATTTAAAACAAAGCCCCCGGGAGGTGGTAGTTCCCAGGGCCCTGGATGTCCACGGGGCCACCCATTAGCTGTTATTTAGCCCCTGGTGGTCCCCCGGGCTTGGGGGGATCTGTGTGGCCTCCCCATCACTGTTTCTTTAGCCCCAGGGAGGTGGTAGTCCCCGGGCCTTCTTAGAAGCCCAGGAGGGGGGTTCCACGTGGCCCCCTACATTATTTATAACAAAGCACCAGGGAGTTGGTGGTCCCCAGACCTCAATGAGCCTTAGGAGGGGTGGCCCTGTGCGCCCCTCCCCTTTTAAAAAAAAAATGCTCCCAGGACCTGGCCCACCCAGGGGCTCTATTCAAAACAAGTGTGGGAGCCTGCGCTGTGTTTTTAAAAAAAAAATTGCCATGGATTTATCGCTCCGTCACGTTTCCACGGCAAAATTGTTTTTAAAAATGCTTTTTTGCCCTGGCATGACGAGAGCTAAGGGGTCAGGTTATTCCTACCCTGCCCCCTTTTCTTTTTTTAAATGTTTTGTGGGACTCAGCTGAAGCTGAGTCCCAAAATGGCTGCCAACACTTCCTGGTTGAAGTGTTGGCAGCCAATCAAATTTCAGCACAGCGACTGTCGGATCCTCGGAGGATCTGCGTTCCTAGACATACAAATTTGATTTCCTTTAACTTCTTAAAAACTACTGAATGGATTTGCACCAAATAACAAAACGGGTTCTTTCTTGACCAAGAGCTACCTTTCTACCAAATTCCGTCCAGAGGTTCAGGCTGTAGTCGTGTCTAAAATCTCTATGGAAATTAAAATGGGAAAACACTTTTTTCGACCCCCCACTTTTTCTCAGTCCTTGCTTGACGGATCGCCCGAAACTTTCTATGTACAACAAGAATCACTGGCGCACTTTCTTTGGAAAGATTTCGTGAAGATTCGTCAACTGCAAAACAAAATGCTTTTCTTATGGATATATATATATATTAACTACTGGCAGTTGCCAGTGGGTCGTTATAGCTAGGATGTAGTTTCCATAGGAAGAGCGTTTTTTCATTTGCCAATAACTTTGGCGTCGTTTGATGAATCCTCGTGAAAATTTCCAAAACTAGTTTGCCACTCACTTCAGCTGTTGCCTTAAAAGTTTCGTGTTGATCCATCAAGCTGGGCTGAGAAAAAGGGGGGGTCCCAAAACATGTTTTCCCCATGTTAATTTCCATTGGGAAACTTTAGACACAAATACAGTCCAAACTGCTGATCAGAATTACACCAAATTTGATAGAAAGGTAGCTGTTGGTTCAAGGAAGTGACTTTTTGTGATTTGGTGTAAATCCATTCAGTAGTTGCGGAATAATTTAAAGAAATTTCCAATTGTATATATAGGGAAGCGGAAGATCCGTGACCCCTCCCGATATCGTGCTGAGATCTGATTGACTGCCAACACTTCAAACTAGCAAGTGTTGGCAGCCATCAGAAAAAAACAGCAAAATAAAAAAACAGCAAAAAAAAAAAAGAAAAGGGGGCAGGGTAGAAATACCCTGACCGCCTCAGCATCTTGGGGTGGGGGGGGGTTATACAGGTACCCCGCATGGCCAAAAAACTGTTTTTATTTTCTTAATTTTCAGAAGGATCCGTGGATCCCACCACAATTCTTTTTTAAAAACAAAGCACGGGCTCTTGTGCTTTGTTAATTATCGCCCCTGGGTGGGCCAGGTCCCTGGGCATTTTTTTAATAAAGAATTGGAGTACACAGACCCCATTCCTGTGGATTAATATTGCCCAGGGGACCACCACCTCCCTGGGGCTTCTTAATAAATGAATGCAGGGGAGGCCCATACAGCCTCCCCCGCTGGCCCAGGGACCACCAACTCCCCGGGGCTTATTTACTTTTTAAATGGAGGGCCTCTCGGACACCCCCAGCCTTGGGGACTGGCATCTCTCTGGCATTTTGCCTGCAAAAATGTGGGTGGGGCCACGCGGACCCCCAACAGCCCCGGGACTGCCACCACCCTGGAGAAAATTTCAAGAAAGGAGGGGGGCACTCTGCCCCCCTCCTGGAGCCATAGATGGCCTTGGGACCACCACCGTTCAGGGCTGGTTCATTCTATGTCCTGGGGTGCTCACCCACGGGACATAACTGCTATGGCTTGGCGGGAGCTTTGCCACTCCCACCAAGCCATAGAAAATGCTCTGCTTCTAGCAAGCAGAGCATAAAACATTTTGCATTGCTTTCACAGAGAGGGAGCTGCATGTTCAGCAGCTCCCTCTCTGTAAAAGCAGTGCCGGCTCCCGGAGCCAGGGAGCTGGCAGGGACCGTGGGGCCCTTCAGCCTCCCTGTCATCCCCAACAGATGTAGGTAGAGTCCAGGCCCCAAGGAATGGGGTCCCCTGGGCCAAAATTGGCCAAGTAAGTGGGGCCCCTCCCTTTAATTTAAAAAAAAAAAAAGGTTGGGCCCTGGAGGATGGGGTCCCCGGGGCCAAAATCGGCCTGGGGGCAAGCCTAGTAAATAAAAAAAAGTAAAAAACAATCGGGACCGGCATGTTGCAGGAGGCCATGAGTGATGTAATATGTGAGGTTATAAGCAGTGCATTTCAGGGACGTAAGTTATAGTTAGGACAGGTAACTATAACGGCTGAATTTAACTGATTTTGTGCAAGGGAAATCTTAGCCTAACTATAACGTCCCTGTAACCTTTGTTTTTTTCAGTGAACTGTGTAGTTATAGTTGGGATTGTGTTTCCATAGGAAATGCATTTTTTGTGTTGCTAATAACTTTGGCCCCGTTTGACGAATCTTCACAAAAGTTCCCTAAAAAGTGCTTCTTTTTGACTAGTTTGCTCATAGAACGTTTTGGGGTGATCCGTCAAGCGGGGGCCGAGAAAAAGGGAATGCCCCAAAGTGCGTTTTCCCTATATATTTTCCAGTAGAAAGTTTAGATCCGGCTACAGCCTAAACCGCTAAACGGATTTGCACCACATTTGGCAGACAGCTAGATCTTGGCCAAAAAGAGAGCTTTTTGTGTTTTAGTATAAATCTGTTTTTTTTTTTTTTAGCAATTATTGCTCTAAAACTTTGTATATCTAGGGACGCAGAGCCTCAGTGGATCCCGACTGATCTCAAGCTGAGAACTGATTGGCTATCACTACCTCAACCAAGGAATGGTGGCAGCCATCAAAGTCATGGGACTCAGTCCTGAGGCCTAAAAAAGTAAAAAAACAAAACATATAGGGGCAGTGTATGGATACCGCAAATCCGTGGCAAAATAAAAAATAAAAGTGCAGGCTCCTACACTAGTTTTGAAAAACCTTTCGGGGTGGGCCAGGGTCAGGGGGTAATAGGGGTTTATTTTTTGTTATACGGGAGTGTGTGTGGCCTCCCTCCCCAGAATGATTTTGGCCCTGGGGGCCCCACTTCCCAGGGCCCAGTGTGTTTTTCAGGGGGAGGTTTCACATGGCCCCCCTTCCTGGGCATTTTCAGCCTGAGGACCCCTTTCCACAGGATCTGCCGTGTTTGTGAGGGGGAGGGGGCACACAGCTCACTTCTTCAGGATGCTTTTGGCCCTGGGGACCCCATCCCCCAGGACTCGGAGTCTTGTTTAGGGAGAGGAGGGCACACAGCTCCCCTCCCTAGGCCAATTTTGGCCCCTGGGGATGCCATCCCCCGTGGTCTGGCATGTTTTTCAGGGGCATATGGTTCCCTTCCATAAGCCATTAATAGTCCCAGGGACCCCATTCCCCAAGGCAGATCACAAGCTATGTCCAGGGGAGCCCACCACCAGACATAGAGGATTCCCTGCCACCACTGGTGCAGGCAGAGAGACTTATGTCTGCTCTGCCTGGCAGGATCATTTTCAAATCTCCTGGCCAGAGGGAGCAAAGACAAAGTCCACTCCCAGTGGGCAGGAGCTTTTAAAATGCTCCTGCCCGCTGGGAACGGCGTTTTATCTGTGTACCTTCCCACACTGATGTGGACAGGGAAACAGAGCAAAATATTGCTCCCGCCCAGAGGGAGCAGGATTTGTAGCTGCTCCCTCTGGGCAGGAGCAATGGCAGTTCCCGCTGCATGTGGGGAGCTGGCTGGGGCTGCAGGGGCCTTGGGGCTCCCCTCCGTGGCCCCCAGTAAGTATATGGTGGGTGCCCTGTGTAGGCAACAGGGCACTCACCTTTAAAATATGCGGGCCCCAGTGGATGGGGTCTGCAGGGCCGATAGCAGTACAAGAATGGGGGGCATGTTGCTTCCCTGCCCTTAATTAAGGTTAGTGGCCATGGGGTCCCCAGGGCCTAAGAAGGCTCAGGAAGGGGGGCCGCACCACACCCCTCCCCTTTAATTTTAGTAATGGCCCAGGGGGAGGGGCCTAACAACGCTTGAAGAATTTTAATAGTGGCCCTGGGGGATGGGGACCCCAAGGCATTACAAGGCTTGTGGAGGGGTGCCACGCGTCCCCCTCCTCCTTTAAAATAAATAAGGTTCTGGGGGACGGGGTCCCCAGGGCCTAAATGGGCTCAGAGAGGGGGCCACCTGGCCCCCCTCCCTTTAAAAAAATATATGACCTTGGGGGGATGGGTTCCCAGGGCCATAATTGGTTTGAAGAGGCGAGCCATGTAGCCCTCTTCCCTTTAAAAAACATAGAGTCCCTAAAGGATGGAGTCCCCAGGGTCAAACCCTGTGGCCAACCCCCAGCCACGCATGGCTGAAGGCCGTGTGCAGTTTCTATGTAGCTGCCTTTGGAGGGGTTGGCCACAGGACTTGGCTGCATGCGATGCCTTGTGGCCAAATCCGACAGCCCAAAGCCTTTGGGGTTGGCTGCATGCAGGGGGTTGACTGCTGGGCCTGGCCGCAGGCAGGGCCCTGCGGTCAATTACCTGCCATGCCTGACCGAAGGCTCTGCCCAGTGTGGGGTTGGATCCTTTATGGGACTTGGTGGGTAGGCCTTGTGGCTAACACCCACTGCGCACAGCCAAAGGTTGTGCACAGCATGGTGGGGTTGGCAGCATGCAAGGCATTGGCCGCAGGGCCTGGCTGCAGGCCAGGCCCTGTAGCCAACCCCCCACAGTGCATGACTGAAGACCCTGCACAGTGTGGGATTGGTTGCCTTTATGGGGATTGGCTGCATGCAGGGGGGGTTAGCTGCAGGGCCTGGCCAGACCCTTCGGCCAACCCGCCACCATGCGCGGCTGGAGCTCGTGCGTGGCCTGGGGTTGGATTTATGAATGGTAATTAAATATTACTTTATGCTAAAAAATTCCTAGAAATTCACTGAAAAAAACAAAGGTTAAAGTAACGTTATAGTTAGGAGAAATGTTCAGTAACAATGTAATGTTTTAAACTCTAAAAACCATTGAAATTTACCAGTTATAATTATATTTATCTCAAGTAACTATAACTCATACGCTAAGGTAACTATAACTTGCACCCCCGTCGTGCACTGCTATCATATCACTTGTGACATCTCCTAAGGCATCATTGATAATATCATGGAACATTTGCAGTGAAATTATTGATGAGAAAACTGTGCATGGTGGTGGCACGAGTTATAGCTACCTCGGGGCACGAGTTATAGTTACTTTAGATAACTATAACCAGTGTATTTCAGTGTTTTTAAGAGTTTAACACGTTGCCTGCGGCAGGAATTCCAGCCCGGTGCTGGACATTCCAATCGCGGGCGTGGTCATGACGGAACCCAGCCGTCATGCGCACAGGCCACCCGTGGCTCATGACGGCTGGGTTCCGTCATGAGCATCGAAGGGGTTAAAACGTTATGTTGTTACTGAACATTTCACCTAACTATAACATTACTTTAGCCTTTGTTTTTTTTAGTGAATATATATATATATATATATATATATATATATATATGTAGCAGCAACTCCTCTTCGTACTGCGATCAAACGGATGAAAAACAGGAGCCCGGACCACATTTTTGTGCAAAGCTGTAAGTTGTTTAATGCAGCTTGTTCAGACCTCAGCCATGACGCGTTTCGGGTCCGTAGACCCTTGATCACATTTGAGATGTATCAGTGATGTCTTCAGTAATGTCACTGCCCATGTCATGAATGATGTAATATGTGACGTCATCAGCAGTGCATTGCGGGGGCGCGAGTTATAGTTAGCTCAACTAACTATAACGGCCAAATTTCTCTGGTTTTGTACGAGTGAAATGTCCAACTAACTATAACGTCCCTGAAACCTGTGGTTTTTCAGTGAATTTCTATGGTTTTTAAATGCTAATTTCTAACTATAACGTCCCTGAAACCTATGGTTTTTTCAGTGAATTTCAAAGGTTTTTAAATGATAATTTCTAACTATAACGTCCCTGAAACCTATGGTTTTTTCAGTGAATTTCAAAGGTTTTTAAATGATAATTTCTAACTATTCCTACAGAGATAGGACATGTGCAGAAAGAGGAAGAAACGCGCAGAAAGAAGCAAGAGAAATGCAGAAAGACGCAACAGAAGTCCAGAAAGATGAAGAAAGGTGCAGAAAGAAGCAAGAGATATGCACAAAGAACCAACAGAGGTGCAGAAAGAGGCCTTGTTGCAAAGTCATCCTGTGCCCACAACATTTTGCTGACTGGTACTGGTGGTAACTGACTCTGACTAACCAGGCCCGGAGCAAGTGCTATCCTGAAAGACACTTAGAATACAGTGAAAACACCTACATACACTAGGGTACACTATGGGTTGGGGTACCCCTGTGATTGGCATGACCTCCCCTGTAAGGCCCTAGTACATAATAGGGCAGGGGGATTAAAACTACCTCTAAGTCAGAGGTGCAGAAAGAGGCAAGAGAAGTGCAGAAAGAAGCAACAGAGTTGCCGAAAGAGGCAAGAGAGGTGCAGAAACAGGCAAGAAAGGTGCAGAAAGAGGGTACCGGGGTGCAGAAAGAGGCAAGAGGGATACAGAACTTTGCAACAGAGGTACAGAAAGAAGCAAGAGCACTGCAGAAAGAAGCAAGAGAAGTGCAGAAAGAAGCAAAAGAGGTGGGGAAATAGGGAAGAGGATGCAGAAAGAGGCAAGAGGGATATAGAAATTTGCAAAAGAGATGCAGAAACAAGCAAGAGAAGTGCAGAAAGAGGCAAGAGAATTGCTGAAAGAAGCAACAGAGGTGTAGAAAGAAGCAAGCGAAGTGCAGAAAGAGGCAAGTGAGGTGCAGAAAGAAGCAAGAGCAGTGCAGAATGAACCAACAGAGGTGCAAAAAGAGGCAAGAGGGGTGCAAAAAGAAGGAAGAGAAGTGCAGAAAGAGGCAAGAAAATTGCTGAAAGAAGCAAAAGAGGTGTAGAAAGAAGCAAGAGAAGTGCATAAAGAGACAAGTGAGGTGCAAAAAGAAGCAAGAGCAGTGCAGAAAGAACCAACTGAGGTGCAAAAAGAGGCAAGAGGGGTGCATAAAATGGTAGGAGGGGTACAGAAAAAGGCAATAGAGATACAGAAAGAGGCCGGAGGGGTGCAGAAAGAAGGAAGAGAAGTGCAGAAATAGGCAAGAGAATTGCTGAAACAAGCAACAGAGTTGTAGAAAGAAGCAAGAGAACTGCAGACAGAGGCAAGAGAATTGCTGAAAGAACCAACAGAGGTGTAGAAAGAAGCAAGAGAAGTGCAGAAATCGACAAGTGAGGTGCAGAGAGAAGCAAGAGCAGTGCAGAAAGAACCAACAGAGGTTCAAAAAGAGGCAAGAAGGGTGCAGAAAAAGGTAGGAGGGGTGCACAAAGAGGCAAGAGAGGTACAGAAAGAGGCAGGAGGGTGCAGAAAGAAGGAAGAGAAGTGCAGGTTGAGGCAAGTGGGGTACAGAAAAAAGCAAGAGCAGTGCAGAAAGAACCAACAGAGGTGCTGAAAGAGGTGTGACGGGTGCAGAAAGAGCAAGAGAAGTGCAGAAAGAGGCAACAGAGGTATAGAAAGAGGCAAGAGAGGTGCAGAAACAAGCATGAAAGGTGCAGAAACAGGGAACAGGGGTGCAGAAAGAGGCAAGAGAGGTGCAGAAAGAGAATAGAGGGGTGCAGAAAGAGGCAAGAGATCTGCAGAAAAAGCAACAGAGGTTCTGAAAAAGGCAAGTGAGGTGCAGAAAGAGGCAAGAGATCTGCAGAAAAAAGCAACAGAGGTGCTGAAAGAGGCAAGAGAGGTGCAGAAAGAAGCAAGAGAAGTGCAGAAAGATCCAAGAGAAGTGCAGAAAGAAGCAACAGAGGTGCAGAAGGAGGCACGAGGGGTGCAGAAAGAAGCAAGAGAAGTGCAGAAAGAAGCAACAGAGGTGCTGAAAGAGGCACAAAGGGTGCAGAAAGAAGCAACAGAGGTACAGAAAGAGGCAAGAGTGGTCAGAAAGAGGGAAGAGGGGTGCAGAAAGAGGCAGGAGGGGTGCAGAAAGAAGCAACAGAGGTGCCAAAAGAGGCAAGAGAGGTGCAGAAAGAAGCAAGTGAAGTGCAGAAAGAGGCAACAGAGGTGCAGAAAGACGCAAGAGAGGTGCAGAAACAAGCAAGAGAAGTGCAGAAGGAGGCAAGAGAATTGCTGAAAGAAGCAACAGAGGTTTAGAAAGAAGCAAGAGAAGTGCAGAAAGAGGCAAGTGAGGTGCAGAAAGAAGCAAGAGCAGTGCAGAAAGAACCAACAGAGTTGCTGAAAGAGGCAACAGAGGTGCAGAAGGAGGCACAAGGAGTGCAGAAAGTAGGAAGAGGAGTGCAGAAAGAAGCAACAGGGGTGCTGAAAGAGGCACGAGGGGTGCAGAAAAAGGCAAGAGAAGTGCAGAAAGAAGCAACAGAGATACAGAAAGAGGCAAGAGTGGTGCAGAAATAGGGAAGAGAGGTGTAGAAAGAGGCAAGAGAGTTACACAAAGAGGCAGGAGGGGTGCAGAAAGAAGCAACAGAGGTGTAGAAAGAGGCAAGAGAGGTGTAGAAAGAAGCAAGTGAAGTGCAGAAAGAGGCAACAGAGGTGCAGAAAGACACAAGAGAGGTGCAGAAACAAGCAAGAGAAGTGCAGAAAGAGTCAAGAGAATTGCTGAAAGAAGCAACAGAGGTTTAGAAAGAAGCAAGAGAAGTGCAGAAAGAGGCAAGTGAGATGCAGAAAGAAGCAAGAGCAGTGCAGAAAGAACCAACAGATGTGCAAAAAGACGCAAGAGGAGTGCAGCAAGAGGTAGGAGAGGTGCACAAAGAGGCAAGAGAGGTACAGAAAGAGGCAGGAAGGGTGCAGAAAGAAGGAAGAGAAGTGCAGGAAGAGGCAAGAGAATTGCTGAAAGAAGCAACAGAGGTGTAGAAAGAAGCAACAGAATTGCAGAAAGAGGCAAGTAAGGTGCAGAGAGAAGCAAGAGCAGTGCAGAAAGAACCAACAGAGGTGCAAAAAGAGGCAAGAGGTGTGCAGAAAAAGGTAGGAGGGGTGCACAAAGAGGCAAGAGAGGTACAGAAAGAGGCAGGAGGGGTGCAGAAAGAATGAAGAGAAGTGCAGAAAGAAGTAGCAGAGGTGCTGAAAGAGGTATGAAAGGTACAGAAAGAGGCAAGAGAGTTGCACAAAGAGGGAAGAGGGGTGCAGAAAGAGGTAACACGGATGCAGAAAGAAGCAAGTGAGGTGCAGAAAGAGGCAAGAGAGGTGCAGAAAGAGGCAAGAGAGGTGCAGAAACATGCAAGAGAAGTGCAGAAAGAGTCAAGAAAATTGCTGAAAGAAGCAACAGAGGTGTAGAAAGAAGCAAGATAAGTGCAGAATGAGGCAAGTGAGATGCAGAAACAGGCAAGAAAGGTACAGAAAGAGGGAAGACGAATGCAGAAAGAGGCAACAGGGGGGCAGAAAAAAGCAAGACAGGTGTAGAAAGAAGCATGGGAAGTGCAGAATGAAGCAACAGGGGCGCAGAAAGAGGCAAGAGAAGTGCAGAAAGAAGCAACAGAGGTGCAGAAGGAGGCAAGAGAACTGCAGAAAGAGGCAAGAGAATTGTGGAAACAGGCAAAAGAGGTACAGAAATATGGAACAGAGGTGCAGGCAGAGGCAAGAGAGGTGCAAAACAGGTAAAAGGGGTGCAGAAAGAGGCAAGAGGGGTGCAGAAATTTGCAAGAGAGGTACAGAAAGAAGCAAGAGCAGTGCAAAAGAACCAACAGAGGTGCAAAAAGAGGCAAGTGAGGTGCAGAAGGAGGCAAGAGAACTGCAGAAAGATGCAAGAGAGTTACAGAAACAGGCTAAAGGGGTGAAGAAAGAGGAAACATGTGGGCAGACTGAGGCAAGAGAGGTGTAGAAAGAGAGAAGAGGGGTGCAGGAAAAGGCAAGAGGGATGCAGAAATTTGGAACAGAGGTGCAGGAAGAAGACAGAGCAGTGCAGAAAGAACCAACAGAGGTGCAGAAAGTGGCAAGAGGGGTACAGAAAGAGGCAAGTGAAGTGCAGAACGAAGAAAAAGAGGTGCAGAAAGAACCAACAGAGGTGGAAAAAGAGGCAAGAGGGGTGCAAAAAGGGGTAGGAGAGGTGCACAAAGAGGAAAGAGGGGTACAGAGAGAGGCAGGAGGGGTGCAGAGAGGAAGACAACTGCAGAAAGAAGCAACAGAGGTGCTGAAAGAGGCACAAAGGGTGCAGAAAGAGACAAGACAGGTGAAGAAAGAAGGAGCAGAGGTACAGAAAGAGGCAAGAGCGGTGCAGAAAGAGGGAAGAGAGGTGTAGAAAGAGGCAAGAGAGTTGCACAAAGAGGGAAGAGGGGTGCAGAAACAGGCAAAAGGGGTGCAGAAAGAAGCAAGTGAGGTGCAGAAAGAGGCAAGAGAGGTGCACAAAGAGGCAAGAGAGTTACAGAAAGAGGCAAGTGTAGTGCAGAAGGAGGCAAGAGAACTGCAGAAGAAGCAACAGAGGTGCTGAAAGAGGCACGAAGGGTGCAGAAAGAGACAAGACAGGTGAAGAAAGAAGGAATAGAGGTGCAGAAAGAGGCAAGTGAGGTGCATAAAGAAGCAAGATTAGTGCAGAAAGAAGCAACAGAAGTGCAGAAAGAGGGAAGAGGGGTGGAGAGAGAGAGGCAATAGGGGTACAGAAAGAAGCAAGTCAGGTGCAGAAACAAACAAAAGAAGTACAGAAAGAAGGAACAGAGGTGCAGAAAAGGGCAAAAAAGGTGCAGAAAGACATAAGAGGGGTACACAAAAAGGCAAGAGAGGTGCAGAAAGAGGGAAGAAGGGTGCAGAAAGAGGCAAGAGGGTACAGAAAGAAGCAAATGAGGTGCAGAAAGAGGCAACAGACATGCAGAAAGAGGCAAGAGAGATGCAGACCCAAGAAGAGATTTGCAGAAAGAGGCAAGAGAAGTGCAGAAAAAGAAAGAAATGTGCAGAAAGAAGCAACAGAAATGCAGAAAGAGGCAAGAGAGGCGTAGAGAGAGGCGCAGAGAGAGGCGCAGAAGGAAGCAAGAGTGGCTTGCACACCATTAGTACCAATTTAACACCCACATTTAGCAATAAGTAACAGGTGACCATTCTAGGTTTGCAAAGGGCCTTCCAACATTCCGTAACACTTGTCGCTGCATTTTTGGTAACGTTTGAGCTAGAAACAAGGCTTTTTTTGTTCAAATCTACAGATTAGGGAGCAGATGATGAATTATGTGGTTAATGCGGAAAATGTATATTTGTGCGAAAGTCAGTGCAGCCAAACAGTCGCATAATTCCAGTGGCCCTGCTCATACCTCTGACTAGGTCCAGAAGTGCTCCTCAGTGATTCCTTCTTTTTATTGTCTCATTGAGTTCATAGTTGAGCTTCTATGGAAACGAGGAAGACTAAACCTGACATTACCACTCCACAACACAGACTACCATACCACATAATTACTCTCCATAACACATAATCCCACTCTACATAATTCCTATAAAATAAATACCACATACTTTCTATCCACATAATTTCACTGCACAACTTACCACATAATTCCACTACACACAACGTAAAATCCCCTCCACTCCGAAAAACGTTAAAAAACTTTTACATTTACATTGCCAATAGCTCTAACTCTCGCAAATGCGAAACCTATTACATTGCAAATGCTTCTTTAACTAGTAGTCGCGTTTGCAGAGTGGTGGAGAAAGGGTGCTGGGCCTCCGACCAGCGCTCAGGAATTCCACTGCGTAGGACTTACAGGAGATACCAGGAGGGCGTCTTGGCCCTCAAAGTCCCTCAGGAGTAAATTGGACTTCTTCCCCCATCCCGTACTCTGCCAGGAGGCGCGTTTGCAGAGTGGTGGAGAAAGGGGGACCTGGCCTCCGAAGACATCTAAGCAATCCCACTGTGTGGGACTTACTGGAGGTAACAAGAGGGGTAGTTGGCCCCCAAGGATGTCCTTGGGGGCCAACTACCCCTCTTGTTACCTCCAGTAAGTCCCACACAGCAGGATTACTAAGTTGTCATAGCAGGCCATGGCCCCTTTCCCCACCACTCTGCAAACGCACTTCCTGGCGTGCACTTGGATGGGGATTGAAGTCCCCTTCGTTGCTGGGGGTCCTTAGGGGACAACTAGCCTACCTGATACCTCCAGTATGTCCCAGATAGTGGCACTGCTGAATGCTGGACACAGACCACGCCCCCTTTCTCCACCACTCTGCAAACGCCCCTCCTGGCGCGTTCTAAGTTGGGGGATTAAGTCCCCTTGAATACTTAGGGTCCCTGGGGGCCAACTAGCCCACCTGTTACCTCCAGTAAGCCCCATACAGCTAGATTGCTGAGTGTGCTCAAAGGCCACGCCCCCTTTTTACACGACTCTGCAAACGCGACTCGTGGCGCACTGCTGCTCGGGGGATGAAGTCCACTTGTGTCCTGAGGTCCTCAGGACAAAAGAGGACTTCATCGCCCCACCAGCAGTGCGCCAAGAGGCGCGTTTGCAGAGTGTTGTAAAAAGGGGCGTGGCCTCGGACCACCTCTCAGCAATCCAGCTCTGTGGCGCTTACTGAAGGTACCTGGTGGGCTAGTTGGCCCCTAGGGACCCTCAGTATTCAAGGGGAATTAATTCCCCAACTTACCACGCACTAGGGGGTGCGTTTGCACAGTGGTGCAGGGAGGGGGCGGGGCCTCCGGCGAGATGCCGGAATTTGTTTTTCTATTTTTTTTTAGAAGAAGGGCTGTGTGGCCCCCCTTCTTTTAGCATTTTTGTGGCCCTGGGGACCCCATCCCCCAGGGCCTGACCCCTTTTTTATATATATTTTTTTTAAAACGGGATGGGGGCCGCGCGGCCCCCCTCCCGAGGCCAATTTCGGCCCTGGGGACCCCATCCCCCAGGGCATGGCCTCCTTTTTTTAAATTTATCTATAGGGAAGGGGGCCGTGTGCCCCCCTTCCCTGGGCCAATTCGGCCCTGGAGACCCCATCCCCCGGGGCATGGCCTCCTTTTTTTAAATTTATTTTTAGGGAAGGGGGGCCGCGTGACCCCCGTTCCCTGGGCCACTTTTGGCCCCGGGGACCCCATACCCCGGGGCATGGCCTTTTTAAAAATATTTAATGGGAAGGGGGGCCGCATGGCCCCCCTTCCCTAGGCCACTATTGGCCCCAAGGACCCCATCCCCCAGGGCCGGCCTGCCATTTTTCCCCATTTATTTTATAAATTACAGGGGAGGGGGGCCGCATGGCCCCCCTCCCAGGCCACTTCTGGCCCCGGGGACCCCATCCTCCGGGGCCTGGCCTCACCGTTGGGGACCGTGGGGGGAGCCCCAATACCCCCACGGTCCCGCCAGCTCCCCGCCTCCTGCGGGAGCCGACATTGCTTTTGAGCAAGGGGAGCTGCTAACATGCAGCTCCCCTTGCTCAAAAGCAATTCTGCTTTGCTTCATTGAAGCAAGAGCAGGATTTCCTGCTCTCGCTTCAATGAAGCAAAGCAGAGTTTGCTATGGCAGGGCGGGAGCCATGCTCCCGCCCTGTCATAGCAAACAGCAATGTCCCAGGGGTGGGCACCCTGGGACATTGCTGGAGCCAAACCTGGGGGGTGGCAGTCCCCAGGGCCATCAAGGGCTCCAGGAGGGGGCCGCGCGGCCCCCCTACCATGTGTTTAAAGCCCCAGGGAGGTGGTGGTCCCCAGGGCCGGGGGGCCATAACGGACCCCCGAATTTAAATAATTAGTGCCCCGGGGAGGTGGTGGTCCCCGGGGCAGTGTGGAGGGGCTCAAGCCCCCCCCACACTTTAATTTTGAATGTAGCCCTGGGGAGGTGGCGGTCCCCGGGGCTACGGGGGCCGCATAGCCCTCCACATTTAAATCAGGTAGCCCCGGGGAGGTGGTGGTCCCCGGGGCTTGGGGGGCCCACGAAACCCCCCCAAATAATTAAACACCCCGGGGAGGTGGTGGTCCTCGGGCCACCCAATTGCAACAAAGCCCCAGGGAGGTGGCGGTCCCCGGAGCTGCGGGGGGGCCACGTGCCCCCGCGCATAAATTATAAAGCCCTGGGGAGGTGGCGGTCCCCGGGGCTGTGGGGGCCCCCACGGGCCCCCACACCTTAATTTACAATTGCCCCCAGGACCTGGCCCACCCGAGGGCTTTTTAACAAACGAAGCGCGGGAGCCCGCTCTTCGTTTTTTAAAATAATTTCGGCCGGATTTGCGAATTCGGCTGAAATTATTTTTAAAAATTCATTTTTTGGGCCTGGGACAGGGACCCCTTGAGCAGGCCTTGAAGGTCAGGGTGTTTCTACCCTGCCCCCTTTTCTTGTTTTTCAACCTTTTTTCTTCTGTTTTCTTGTGACTTGGTTACCGAGTCACAAGATGGCTGCCAACACTTCCTGGTTTGGAGTGTTGACAGCCAATCAGAAGTCAGCTTGTGCCCGGGAGGAGTCGCGACTCCTCCTCGGTGCTCAGATATTGAAAGTTTTCTTTTTTTAATTTCTCAGGAACTACTGAACGGATTTACACCATTTAAAAAAAAGGTCGCTTTCTGGACCAAGACCTACATTTTTGCCAAATTTGGTGTAATTCCGTTCAGCAGTTCGGGCTGTAGCCTGTTCCAATTTTTCCTGTGGAAATTAACATGGGGAAAAAGCGTTTTGGGACCCCCCTTTTTTCTCGGCCCCCGCTTGACAAATCACCCCGAAACTTTCAAGACAGGAGCTGACCGGAGCGCCCCATTAGTTTTGAAAATTTCACTAAGATTCGTCAAACGGCGCCAAAGATTTTGGCAAATCAAAAAACGCTTTTCCTATGGAAACTAGGTTCTAACTATAACTACCGCCAGTAGGTAATAAATATATATATATATATTCACTGAAAAAACCATAGGTTTCAGGCACGTGATAGTTAGAAATTAGCATTTAAAAAACCTTACAAATTCACTGAAAAAACCATAGGTTTTAGGGACAGTTATAGTTAGTTGGACATTGCACTCGTACAAAACCCGTGAAATTCCCCCGTTATAGTTAGTTCAGGTAACTATAACTCGCGCCCCGCAATGCACTGCTGATGACGTCACATATTACATCACTCATGACATGGTCAGTGACATCACTGATGACATCACTGATGACATCTCAAATGACCCCCTCCCGTGGCCAATTTCGGCCCGGGGACCCCATCCCCCGGGTCATTGCCACCTTTTTTTTAATTTTTATTTTCATGGAGGGGGGCTGCGTTGCCCCCCTCCTCAGGCCTCCTTAGGCCCCGGGGACCCCATCCCCCGGGGCTGGCCTTTTTTAATTTTTAATTTCCTAATTTGGGGAGGGGGGCTGCGTGGCCCCCCTCCCGGGCCACTACTTGCCCCGGGGACCCCATCCCCAGAGGCTGGCCCTATCCTTTGGGGTCCGTGGGGGCACCCCAACTCCCCCACGGACCATGCCGGCTACCAGCGTCCTGCGGGAGCCGGCATTGCTTTTCCACATGGGGAGCTGCTAACATGCAGCTCCCCATGTGGAAAAGCAATGTGCTTTGGATATTGGAAGCGAGAGCAGGTTTCCTGTTAACTTATGTATATAGCAGTCCTGTCACAAACGTTACTCATTGTTTCAGTAACATTGTATATATATGTTATGTGTTTCATGTTTTGTAATGTCTTTTATATCAGAATTGATGTGTGTATATATATTTGTTAAATCAACAGCCCTGAAGAAGTCCATGTGTATGGACGATACGCGTCGGCTGTTCAGTTCATCTTGATCGCTTTTAATCCTTTGTGAATAAAAGAAGAACTATAAGAATACATCTTTGACCACGGATCTGATTTTTCCTTGTGTGTTTGTCTCTTGGTGGTGCACCTTTGCTTCTGTTTGAAATTGTGACATTCCTGTTTTGGACTGCACCGTGACAGTGGGTGCGCTAACAGTGTGCACAGAGATCTCTGGGTATTTCCAGTGTAAATATATTACATAGGGATAGCAGGTCAGGTGCTGTTTCCTATAGGGTTCCACTGTCTAGGTTTGTTTTTTATATATATATATATATATATATATATATATATATATATATATATATATATATATATATATGTACATATATATATATCTACAATGGTATGCATGTTAAAAGACCTAAAGATTGCATGCATGTTAGCTGTGTGGTAAAGGCACTGCATGGTTATTGCCATGTTGTACAGACTGTTTCCCTTGCAGTTGGTATGCGTTGCATGGCTCTCTAGAAGCTTGGAAAAAATGCAGCATTGCCCAGTGGCAGTGGAGTACTACTTCACACTGAGGTTTGGAGAATGGTCTCTTCTTTGAAACGGTTAGAGGGATCCTGTTTTATGCCTGTCCCTTTCCTTCTCAGTCTGCCTATTAATGAATGACATTACTGCTAGGGAATTACAGCCGTGCCTGAATCATCTGACAACATTTTTGTATCCTATTAGAAATAAGACACTGCCCACTTACTATTAATTCATTTTCTATAGTTGGGACCTGAGGTACAAACGCTCTTCATGAAGATCCTCATCTCCTGCATAGATAGAAAAGCCCCTGCAGGTCAATCAGGAGGCTCTCCAAACCCCATGGTTGGGTAGAAGTGGATGCTCACACCTCCTTTCTAACTTTATAAACATTGTTTTTTTATATCTAGGTTTGTTGCATGAGCTTCTTTATGTGAGCCTGATCAACCCCCCTATTTTGATTATCTATCCGCCAGGGGCAGCTAGTCCTCCAGATCATGTTTCTCCCTAGGAATGAAACCTACTGTTATCATGAAACGTTAAGTCAGAATCATTGAAAGGTATCTGCCTTTGAAATGCTGGTAGGGCTGGCCACAGACATACACATGCCTCTAAAAAAATGATTGTCTTAAGGAAGAGGCAGTTACCTTGTTACCATGACCATGACCATGACCTTCAGTCCCATTGTCTGAGACTTGGCAGAACTGGTATTTCAGTGTGGCTTTGTAAAAGGTATCAGTAGCCACTTTGAAACTATTCCCTGATTTTACACTGTTTAATGCAGTCTGGAACATGCTAATAAAATGCTTTACATTTACTTAGGAAATACTGACCTGCCTTTGCAGGGCATGCAAACACATAGCATCAATTGTGCAGATAAAGACTGCTGCCAGAGTAAGCAGCAGGAACAAGGGTGTGGAAGTGTTCAGTGCAAAAGCCTAAAACAACAGTCTGGAAGGGTGTTGAAAGACTACATTTAAATAACCCGCCACACCTTTTTAATGAAAATAGTGTGCACTGTTCATCTCTAGACTCAGGAGAGTGCAGTAGTGGATATCAATTTTATATTAAGGAGTTAATAAACACAAATGTATCTGAGCGCTAGGCCGTAAAACATACGGCCAACATCCATTTGTTTTCAAAGCATTAAACAAGTGCCTTTTATAAATTAAAGCCCTCTTTATAACTCTAGAGAGCATGCTGCCATGCCATAATGTTGGTTGAAAATCATGGCAGCTCACTGAGTGTTCTTTCTGTTTACTGAATGAGATACCGGAGCTGTGTTCTGAGGTGGTGGGGGCTGCAAATGTGCATCCCTCTTGAAGAAAGCGGCAACTACTGTCTAAAGAATTTGTGTGACTGGCGGTGGCAGTATTGTGAACAATTGTGAAGAAAAAGGACCTTTTCCGTGTCTATTATAGAAAGGAGATTTCTTCTGGCCTCTCCCGCATAAAGGTTTAGCCTGGCTCCCTTAACTGTGGTCTTCGATTTCCACAGATGTGGGCTTTAAATGAGAGGTATATGTATACACAATGTTTATGGGTAGAGTGTGAGGACTTTGTGCGCATTTGTTAGAGCGCATGGCGGAATAAATTTTTGATTCCAAATGTCTGTGGAACCTTGCTATGGTGGAGCACTTAGGACAAGGCTGCCCAGGTCACAGCTGACTGTGGAGCCCACCCTTTGAGCATTCCTTCCCTCAACTAGTATGATCTAAACTGTAACAATCTTCTTGTGGATGTGGGTGTTGGAGCCCCTCCCCTTTGAAAATCGCCAAAGTACCTCTGCCAGAGAAATGCCAGTTTGCCTCTTCTTCTGATCTCCATCTGTTGGAGATGGAGCCTAATAATCATTCCACCAGAGACAGTTGGAACCAGCTCAGTGAGGCTCATGTTACCAATAGTACTTGAATGAGATGATCTTGTAGTCATTGATTGGAGGAGTCCCCCCCTCCAAATGTGAACATGGAAAAAGAGCTTAAAGTACTTGACGAGTAAGGATTATCATCAATCCAAGTCAGAACTGCACACCAGTGTAGCAGGGAGGCATGTGATCCAGGGGCAGCACTCATCAAGATGGACACAACTTGAACTCCTAACTCAAGAACAAGATCTCCTGTATTGACCTGTACCAAAAGGACTACTGCTTGTGGCCAGGAGACTCTGCGATGTGCCTTGTCGGAAGGAGTGCTTGATTGCCAGGGACCGAGAGCCCAGATGAGGCAAGAAGACCTCCATAGCACAAAGCCTTCACTTTCAGGTGCTTTAGGGTATCATTAATCACCATCTTCCTGCATCACCTGAGGGACCCAGGAAGGCTTGTTGCCTGCAGCATCTGTGGGTCAACCTGCTTTGTCTTTGACCCACCTGTGCTGCAGGAAAACGTGTGTGCTCTTTCCAGGTGCCTCTAATGAATCTTGCAGACTTCCTTGGCTTCCCCATGATCTGGGATTGTCAGGGAGGTAGACAGAGGAGGGCATACTGATTCCAGAACTGCAGAGAGTATCTAAATCCTTTAAGCCATTTTAGAGATACCTGCATCTGAACACCTTGTCTTCAGTTCTGTCTTGGCTGGAACACTAGTGACAAGAGAATGTGTTCCAGACCTGTGTGAAAGCCTGGCACTGTAAAACGCATGGTTTGCAGTTCAAAAGAAAGAGATAGCCTGTGGACCTATAAACTCCAGTTGACTTTACCAAGTAATTGGACACAAGGCACTGAACATCTGAACATTGTCCACTTCACCATTTTAAGTGAGTTTGATTTTCCAAGCTTTGGGTGGGCTTTTCTGACAACTTGGGAGGGCTTGTGCACATCAGCTTGGGCCTGAAAGGGCTTGTGGCGAATGCATTGAAACCCCATAAAACCCTTGAATCTGTGAAGGTAGAAAACTACTCTCAATAGCATCCAAGAGAGTATCCAGAAAAATAAAATACCCCCCACTTTGAGCCACAAGAAATGTCCAAGCAAAGTGAGCAATCCTGACCCTTCTCACAAAGGCCTGTAGGAATTGTATCCCAGAAGGAAATTTGCAGAAAGTCTTCAAAATGATGAATTTACAGCTTCATTTTAAAGGAATTTTACCAAAATGGCACATTTGCCAGTATTGACTTATTTAATTTTTACCCCTTTTCTCTCTATCTTTCTTTCCTATTATCTAGTTTTTCTTTCCTCCCTTTTCTCCTCTGTTTATTTCTTCTTTCCATAATTATTTCCTTCAGTCCATTCTTTTCATTTCATGTGTGCTTTCTTCTTGCTCTAGCTTTCTCTCCTTCTGTATATTCCTGTTTAATGATCTTCCCTCTTGTTCATCTTTCCTCCTTCTCCCCATTCTTCGTCATTCTCTCATTCTCTTTTGTACCTTCCTTTCTTCTTACCATCCTTCTGTCCTTCCTTTGCCCCTTCTTTCCATCCTTCTTTCCATCCTTCTTTATATTATCCTTGCATTCAGTAATCTTCCTTTCTCTTCTATCCTTCCATTGCCCTTTCATCTGTTTTTGATTTCTTCTTTCTGTTATTTAATTCTACTTATCTCCTTTGCTTATTTTTCATTTTTTCTTTCTTTAATCCTTCTTTTCTTCCTGCTACCCTTCTTTCCAAACAATGGTTCTTTCGGTCCTTCTCCCTCCCTTTTTCCCTTTCCATCCTTCTTTCCTTCCTTCTATTTTTTTTGTACCTAGGTTCCATTCGGCTTCCTTTTAACTTTTCTTTGTTCTTTCAATATTTACAGTCCTAATTCTTATCTTTGTGCTGTCTCTCTGGATTTGCCTCTTCCTTATTTTTTCCATTTTTAAATCTTCTCCCTGTGGCCATTTTCAGCTTCTTTGGCCCACCATCCGAGAGTAATTTATTCTTCCAGTGTTCATTAGTTTCTCCTCTGTCATGGAATGACCTGCAAGCCAGAGTCGAAAATTATGTAGCGCCATAAAACAATTTAATATGTCCCAGGCACCCCCATACTTCACTACGCGTTTGGTAGCATCAACATAGTACTGAATTCAGTAGCAAGTAAGAAAGTGAGATTGCATGTTGCTCTTTTTTGACTGTCAGTTTCCATGCACACAAGCACACTGTGTGAACTGTCCCAATTAAAAGCAAATTGCTGCAGTTCTTTGAGGGTTGGTTCTGTGCTCACATAGTGGGGAACTGATCGCTAACACTCTCATAGCCTCAACATCGGCCATAGGCTCCAATGTTAGAGGAAAATATTGTACTCACCTTTAGATGCTGTAATAATCTTTGGTATTAGATAGCTGTTAAATAAAACACTGGATGCAGAGTAGAGTTCAAGCCTTTATTTGGTGAGGAGCACAGGAACGCACCTCCTGCTTCATCGGTGTCCTTCCAACAGCTGCTCCACCAACTACCACATCTCGAATACAAACATTCCAGGAATGCTTGCTAGCCAAGCATTCCAGGTAACTAAGCAACACACAACACTTTCCCTTCCTTTAAACAACAAGAAATAAAACAAAATATACAAAATGGAAAAAAACTAAAGAATAAGAAAGAGAGAACAAATACATAAAGATTACAATGCAATGGAATGACTACTATGATTACAATATGATGCTGGTACTATTATGAATTGCTCACCGCATAATCTTTCAACCAGCCAGGAGCCTTCCTTTCTCTGAGTTAAATTCTGGTCAGTGTGAGGGGTGGCTTCATTAGTAATTCCAGTGGCAAGAGGTACACTAGTACCTCCAGGTGTGTTCACTTCTGCAATCTCTCCCAGTGCAGCAGAATTCGGCAAAATAAGTGCATCATGACTATGACTCCTAATAAACTAATTAATCACACCATCATCCATCCATTCATAGTTACTAGTAGCATTCCCAACTCCCTTCACATTACCACATTTGGCTACTCTTCTTAAATTCCAAACTTTCCCATTCCTGAGTCGAACTGCACTCAGCAAGACTTCCACAACTTCTTCTGCATCGGAAAAAAGTGCTATCTCCCTTACTTACAAATCCAGTTTTTTTTTAATGCGAACCCAATCACCAATTGCAGTAAGGGGTGGTTTCACACCGTGTTTGGCATCAAAGTACTTCTTGCTCCTGTCATGCGTACTCTCCATCCTATTTCTTACTTCTTTACTAGACCATTGTTCCACATCGGATGTACATAACCACTCTGGATTAAACTTGGACCTGGGTTTGCACCCCCACATTATCACGAAAGAGGGTAAAACCATAGCTTCTGAACGAGTGACACGATAAGCCCAAACCATCATCCTAACCTGAGTGATCCAGTCCTCACCTCCACTCATAGCTAACTGGATGGTGCCCTTTAAAACTCGGTTAAAACTCTCGACCGTACCATTTCCGCGGGGATTGTACAGAGATGTAGTCCTATGTCTGATACCCAACCTTTCAAAGTAAGTCTTAGCCTTTTTAGAAAGAAATTGGACACCATTATCACTTAACAAGCATGCAGAAATGCCTTCAGAGATAAAAATATCATCTAGAAACTTCAACACCACATCCGTATGGGTACCATCAACCACTTTCACAACAGGCCAGCGAGAGAATAAATCCATTAAAACCATAACCAATTTCTGCGAATCTTGGAGATGATCAAAAACTGGCCCCATGATATCAATGGCAACAGTCTCCCATGGTTCCTTGGGAAGAAGTTTATCACACATAGGCGGACGCAAGGTTTGCAAGGATTTGTCCGCCCTACAACATGCATTGCACTCTCTCATGACTTTTCTTTGCACGGGGACAACGACCTAGATGCGTATGCAATTATATGTTCTTTACCCTTGTCATCCATCTGGGACAATACAGCCCCCAGACCCTTATTACTGGCATCCGTAGTGACAATACTGTCCGCCATGGGGTCAAAACTGCTTAATGCGGTGGCTTTAACAATAGCTGTTTTGATACACTTAAAATACTTCTCAAACTCAGAAGACCAGAGAAATTTGCAATCTTTTTTGAGCAATTGGCGAATATTATAACATTTCTCTGCAAAATTAGACACATATTTAGCACAAAACTCAGCCATTCGTAAAAATGATCTTACATCATCCTTGGTGAGCGGTGTGGAAGCATTTTCAATTGCTGACATAAGCGAAGGTTTAGGCCTAACACCACTTTCATCAATCACATGACTCAAGTAGGTAACACTGTTACTAGCAAAACACTTCGAATGTTCAACGGTGAGACCTTATTCCTGCAAGATCCCTAAAACAGTAAGCAGCCTGGACTCATGTTACTTTTTATTCGCACCAAACACTAAGATGTCATCCTGAAAAAATGTGACTCCTTCTACTTTATTAAATAATTGAAACATGAGGCGTTGAAAAACGGCTACTGCAGAAGCTAAACTGAAAGGCATTCGCTTAATTTTATAGCAGCCAAAGGGAGTTATAAAAGATGTATATTTCTTTGATTCAGGTGCCAGTGAAATTTGGTGATATGCTGATGAAAGGTCGATGGTGGAGAACCATCTGGCCCCCTTTAAACAAGTGACCATTTCATTAATTTTAGGCAATGGAAATCTGTCCACAACGATGTTATTATTTAAGTGGCGTAAGTCCACACAGAGCCTAATTTTACTCCGCCTAGCGATAACTACCGGAGAAATCCAGTCAGATGCTTCAATGGCCTCAATTACATCAGAAGCAATTAATTAATCAAGTTCTTTTTCCACTTCACCTCTTACTAATAAAGGATCATTTCGACATTTATGGACCTTGGGAACAGCAGTATCCTTAAGACGGATCAAATGTTAGAATCCTAAAAGATTCCCCAATTTATCATTGAAGATACTAGGAGTTTCCTAGTGTCTTCAATGATCATGCATTCTTTCCCCCAATGTCCTGCTTTCATCCACTATTAATACTTGTTCCTTACTGTTAAGATCCGGAATAATGTGTAACTTCTTCTGATCCAGCCAACCTAAAACAGGTGGACCAGTTTTAGCTACATACAATTTCCCATGATTTTGCCTGTTCTTGAATTCAAAGGTAAACCATCAGTAGCCTATTAAGCCAGTTATTTCTCCACTACAACCCTCTGGGCGTACATCTGGTTCAATCAAATGATGTCCCACCTTAAATACAAATGAGGATTTCCACAAGTCCTCATTAATGATCGTGTAAGGAGATCCCGAATCTGCGTAAATTTGAAGTTTGACACCACCAATTCTCATCCAGCATTCAGGTTTGATCCCACGTAGCGTATCAATGCTAAGCACAAAATTGTTTCTAACATTCATAATGAGGTCATTAACATGAGCATCCTCCTCGTAACTGTCCTGTAAACTAGAATCCTCATCCGTTTCACCCACAAATGTAACCCTAGTATTTCTCCACCTGCAAACCTTAGCATAGTGACCGATAATGCCACAATTGCTACACTTTGGTTTTGCTATACCAAAGGGGATGATGGACGGAGCGTTAGAGCAAATCAAACACTCACCCCCAGTCAACTGATCTGGGTTTAATCCATCATCATTCTTTAGCTCACTCCACCACCCCAGTTCAGACATGGCCATATGCAAATCAGTCTGACCCTGTGCCTCATGGGAACAGTCCAGCCCGAACTGCCAAGCCATGTCTTCCCTGGACCGGAAACAAGCATCCTGGGACCGGTTTCGGGTTCATAACCCTCATCAGCCAGGCTATCTTGAATCCAGTGGCAAAGTGAGCAAGGGACCCACGTCTGGGCACACTTTTGTTTCGCAGCAGGGCAGTTTTTGCTATAAGCTAGGTGGTCTACACTATCATACCTGTAACACCTTGTTTGTTCCTTAGGTGTAGATCTTCCACGTCTCAATCTAGGTGGACCCTGTCTGTCCAATATTGCTGAACTGGGAGGACCCTGTCTGTCGAATCTTGCTGAACCTTGCCTGTCCGACCTCTCCCCACTGTAACTCACTTTACTCACTAACATGGAATCGTGTACATCCTCCTTTAGAACAACTGCACACCTACTAGACATCTCTACCTTACGAACCAAGGCTAGGATTTCGTCTAGAGGTGCATCACTGTTGTTCCAAAGTCGTTCTTGGATAGCCGGATTGCATGCATGCATAACAACTTGATCTCTTATGAAATCATCATGCAAAGTACCAAACTTACAGTCTAACGCTAATTTTTTAAGTTCAGAGACGTAACCATCCACTGTTTCTGATTTAACTTGCTTCCTTTATAAGAATTTAAACCTAGTAATGCCCATACACACTTTTGGTGCAAAATAATTATCAAGGTGTACCAAGGCCAGATCAAAAACATTAATATCACCAGAAACAGTAGCCTTAGTCATTGGGTTGTAAACCTTCAATCCAGCAGGACCTAAAGAATGCAAAAGTAATCTTTTCTTCAGTGCCGCGGCCATCTTTCCTGCTTCATCCACAGCTTCGATATAGTTAGTGAAGTATGCCCTCCATTCTTACCATTTCATGGATGGCTCAGATCCAAATGCCCAAAAAGCCTGAGGTGCACTGATAGTATACTTCTGAGTAGAAATGGTGTATAGACTAGTCCAGAGTCCCAATTCACTGTCCTGCGCTTCACCACACACCAGAGCACCTCAAAGAGAAATGGTGCAATCTCAATTGAAATAGCCAACTTAGAAGATCCAGCGATAAAATGATAATAAATTAATGAAGTAAAAAAAAAAGACCTAGTTTCAATAAATACTGTGTGAATAATGCCAAGTCCAGTCTGGTATTCTGTTGAGCACGTTCCTCCCAGATAAACGTTTCGCCAGTTACCGCAACTCGCACAGCAACACTTCTGTCAGCTGATGAGCCAGCCGGTATTTGCGGTTCGCCCGGCAGTGAAATCCAAGATGGCCGTCGGTGGGATCACGTTCCGTGACCCGGCATCGTGATGTCACTTCCTGAGAGCATCTGTACACAGATCCGCGCGGCAGCCGGTGTTCTATCCATCTGTGTACCCCCCGTCGATCTGTGTACCCCCCTACGTCACGGGGGAGCAGATATAGACAGGTTCTGTCTGTCTGCTGCTGCTCCCCTATCTGTTTGTGCTCCCCATACACGCGTCAGCGCTGTCTCACTGCACCTCACAGTGAAATGTTGTTGCATGCGTATAGAGTCATAAATTGTATATCCAGCAATTATATAAAGAAATGTAAGGACTAATGAATACAGAAGTGTTGTGAAAGAACTTGAGACAATAGAGTATTGGTCAACATGTATAAGAAGCAATTATTTTCAATAAATTAAATTAATTTTGGTAACATGGCATATGCATGTTTGAAAGGAAATTATTTGTATTTATTTTTTTCACATATTTACATAATCCTTGTGTTTGAAGTATTTAAATGTTGTCAAAACAAGTTTTTTTGTTTTTAATTTATAATATATACTTTTTTTAAAAATATACACACATATATGTGTTAATAAATAGATTTATATGCATATACATATATATATATATATATATATCATATGATATAAAATGATAGTAAAATACAGGTGTTCTAGCTTTTTCCTGTCCCGTGTTGGTCTGTGTACCTATTTCGTCAGAGAGGAGTTAATACAGGCTATGTCAGACGGGAGCTTATAAAGGCCTATTCTAGGTTGGCAGTGTGTGTGGAATAGGGTTTGGCTAGCGGTGATGGGGAGCAGATAGTATTTCTGCTCCCTGTAGTTTTGTGTACCCCCTAAGTCTAAAGGGAGCTTATACAGGCCGATTGTAGGTTGGCAGTGTGCGTGGACTAGGGTTTGGCTGGCGGTGATGGGGAGCAGATAGTATTTCTGCTCCCTGTAGTTTTGTGTACCCCCTAAGTCTAAAGGGAGCTTATACAGGCCGATTGTAAGTTGGCAGTGTGCGTGGACTAGGGTTTGGCTGGCGTTGATGGGGAGCAGATAGTATTTCTGCTCCCTGTAGTTTTGTGTACCCCCTAAGGCAGAAGGGAGCTTATACAGGCCTATTCTAGGTTGGCAGTGTGCGTGGACTAGGGTTTGGCTTGCGTTGATGGGGAGCAGATAGTATTTCTGCTCCCTGTAGTTTTGTGTACCCCTAAGTCTAAAGGGAGCTTATACAGGCCGATTGTAGGTTGGCAGTGTGCGTGGACTAGGGTTTGGCTGGCGTTGATGGGGAGCAGATAGTATTTCTGCTCCCTGTAGTTTTGTGTACCCCCTAAGTCAAAAGGGAGCTTATACAGGCCGTTTGTAGGTTGGCAGTGTGCGTGGACTAGGGTTTGGCTGGCGTTGATGGGGAGCAGATAGTATTTCTGCTCCCTGTAGTTTTGTGTACCCCCCACAAGGCAGAAGGGAGCTTATACAGGCCTATTCTAGGTTGGCAGTGTGCATGGACTAGGGTTTGGCTGGCGGTGATGGGGAGCAGATAGTATTTCTGCTCTCTGTAGTTTTGTGTACCCCCTAAGTCTAAAGGGAGCTTACACAGGCCGATTGTAGGTTGGCAGTGTGCGTGGACTAGGGTTTGGCTGGCATTGATGGGGAGCAGATAGTATTTCTGCTCCCTGTAGTTTTGTGTACCCCCTAAGTCTAAAGGGAGCTTATACAGGCCGATTGTAGGTTGGCAGTGTGCGTGGACTAGGGTTTGGCTGGCGTTGATGGGGAGCAGATAGTATTTCTGCTCCCTGTAGTTTTGTGTACCCCCTAAGTCTAAAGGGAGCTTATACAGGCCGATTGTAGGTTGGCAGTATGCGTGGACTAGGGTTTGGCTGGCGGTGATGGGGAGCAGATAGTATTTCTGCTCCCTGTAGTTTTGTGTACCCCCTAAGGCAGAAGGGAGCTTATACAGGCCTATTCTAGGTTGGCAGTGTGCGTGGACTAGGGTTTGGCTGGCGGTGATGGGGAGCAGATAGTATTTCTGCTCCCTGTAGTTTTGTGTACCCCCTAAGTCTAAAGGGAGCTTATACAGGCCGATTGTAGGTTGGCAGTGTGCGTGGACTAGGGTTTGGCTGGCGTTGATGGGGAGCAGATAGTATTTCTGCTCCCTGTAGTTTTGTGTACCCCCTAAGGCAGAAGGGAGCTTATACATGCCTATTCTAGGTTGGCAGTGTGCGTGGACTAGGGTTTGGCTTGCGTTGATGGGGAGCAGATAGTATTTCTGCTCCCTGTAGTTTTGTGTACCCCCTAAGTCTAAAGGGAGCTTATACAGGCCGATTGTAGGTTGGCAGTGTGCGTGGACTAGGGTTTGGCTGGCGTTGATGGGGAGCAGATAGTATTTCTGCTCCCTGTAGTTTTGTGTACCCCCTAAGTCTAAAGGGAGCTTATACAGGCCGATTCTAGGTTGGCAGTGTGTGTGGACTAGGGTTTGGTTGGCGGTGATGGATAGCAGATAGTATTTCTGCTCCCCATAGTTTTGTGTACCCCCTAAGTGTAAAGGGAGCTTATACAGGCAGATTGTAGGTTGGCAGTGTGCGTGGACTAGGGTTTGGCTGGCGTTGATGGGGAGCAGATAGTATTTCTGCTCCCTGTAGTTTTGTGTACCCCCTAAGGCAGAAGGGAGCTTATACAGGCCTATTCTAGGTTGGCAGTGTGCGTGGACTAGGGTTTGGCTGGCGGTGATGGGGAGCGGATAGTATTTCTGCTCCCTGTAGTTTTGTGTACCCCCTAAGTCTAAAGGGAGCTTATACAGGCCGATTGTAGGTTGGCAGTGTGCGTGGACTAGGGTTTGGCTGGCGTTGATGGGGAGCAGATAGTATTTCTGCTCCCTGTAGTTTTGTGTACCCCCTAAGTCTAAAGTGAGCTTATACAGGCCGATTGTAGGTTGGCAGTGTGCGTGGACTAGGGTTTGGCTGGCGTTGATGGGGAGCAGATAGTATTTCTGCTCCCTGTAGTTTTGTGTACCTCCTAAGTCTAAAGGGAGCTTATACAGGCCGATTGTAGTTTGGCAGTATGCGTGGACTAGGGTTTGGCTGGCGGTGATGGGGAGCAGATAGTATTTCTGCTCCCTGTAGTTTTGTGTACCCCCTAAGGCAGAAGGGAGCTTATACAGGCCTATTCTAGGTTGGCAGTGTGCGTGGACTAGGGTTTGGCTGGCGGTGATGGGGAGCAGATAGTATTTCTGCTCCCTGTAGTTTTGTGTACCCCCTAAGTCTAAAGGGAGCTTATACAGGCCGATTGTAGGTTGGCAGTGTGTGTGGACTAGGGTTTGGCTGGCGTTGATGGGGAGCAGATAGTATTTCTGCTCCCTGTAGTTTTGTGTACCCCCTAAGGCATAAGGGAGCTTATACAGGCCTATTCTAGGTTGGCAGTGTGCGTGGACTAGGGTTTGGCTTGCGTTGATGGGGAGCAGATAGTATTTCTGCTCCCTGTAGTTTTGTGTACCCCCTAAGTCTAAAGGGAGCTTATACAGGCTGATTGTAGGTTGGCAGTGTGCGTGGACTAGGGTTTGGCTGGCGTTGATGGGGAGCAGATAGTATTTCTGCTCCCTGTAGTTTGTGTACCCTCTAAGTCTAAAGCAAGCTTATACAGGTCGATTGTAGGTTGGCAGTATGCGTGGACTAGGGTTTGGCTGGCGGTGATGGGGAGCAGATAGTATTTCTGCTCCCTGTAGTTTTGTGTACCCCCTAAGGCAGAAGGGAGCTTATACAGGCCTATTCTAGGTTGGCAGTGTGTGTGGACTAGGGTTTGGTTGGCGGTGATGGATATCAGATAGTATTTCTGCTCCCCGTAGTTTTGTGTACCCCCTAAGTGTAAAGGGAGCTTATACAGGCCGATTGTAGGTTGGCAGTGTGCGTGGACTAGGGTTTGGCTGGCGTTGATGGGGAGCAGATAGTATTTCTGCTCCCTGTAGTTTTATGTACCCCCTAAGGCAGAAGGGAGCTTATACAGGCCTATTCTAGGTTGGCAGTGTGCGTGGACTAGGGTTTGGCTGGCGGTGATGGGGAGCAGATAGTATTTCTGCTCCCTGTAGTTTTGTGTACCCCCTAAGTCTAAAGGGAGCTTATACAGGCCGATTGTTGGTTGGCAGTGTGCGTGGACTAGGGTTTGGTTGGCGTTGATGGGGAGCAGATAGTATTTCTGCTCCCTGTAGTTTTATGTACCCCCTAAGTCTAAAGGGAGCTTATACAGGCCGATTGTAGGTTGGCAGTGTGCGTGGACTAGGGTTTGGCTGGCGTTGATGGGGAGCAGATAGTATTTCTGCTCCCTGTAGTTTGTGTACCCCCTAAGTCTAAAGGGAGCTTATACAGGCCGATTGTAGGTTGGCAGTATGCGTGGACCAGGGTTTGGCTGGCGTTGATGGGGAGCAGATAGTATTTCTGCTCCCTGTAGTTTGTGTACCCCTAAGGCAGAAGGGAGCTTATACAGGCCTATTCTAGGTTGGCAGTGTGCGTGGACTAGGGTTTGGCTGGCGGTGATGGGGAGCAGATAGTATTTCTGCTCCCTGTAGTTTTGTGTACCCCTAAGTCTAAAGGGAGCTTATACAGGCCGATTGTAGGTTGGCAGTGTGCGTGGACTAGGGTTTGGCTGGCGTTGATGGGGAGCAGATAGTATTTCTGCTCCCTGTAGTTTAGTGTACCCCTAAGTCTAAAGGGAGCTTATACAGGCCGATTGTAGGTTGGCAGTGTGCGTGGACTAGGGTTTGGCTGGCGTTGATGGGGAGCAGATAGTATTTCTGCTCCCTGTAGTTTTGATGTACCCCTAAGTCTAAAGGGAGCTTATACAGGCCGATTGTAGGTTGGCAGTATGCGTGGACTAGGGTTTGGCTGGCGTTGATGGGGAGCAGATAGTATTTCTGCTCCCTGTAGTTTTGTGTACCCCCTAAGGCAGAAGGGAGCTTATACAGGCCTATTCTAGGTTGGCAGTGTGTGTGGACTAGGGTTTGGTTGGCGGTGATGGATAGCAGATAGTATTTCTGCTCCCCATAGTTTTGTGTACCCCCTAAGTGTAAAGGGAGCTTATACAGGCTGATTGTAGGTTGGCAGTGTGCGTGGACTAGGGTTTGGCTGGCGTTGATGGGGAGCAGATAGTATTTCTGCTCCCTGTAGTTTTGTGTACCGCCTAAGGCAGAAGGGAGCTTATACAGGCCTATTCTAGGTTGGCAGTGTGCGTGGACTAGGGTTTGGCTGGCGGTGATGGGGAGCAGATAGTATTTCTGCTCCCTGTAGTTTGTGTACCCCCTAAGTCTAAAGGGAGCTTATACAGGCCGATTGTAGGTTGGCAGTGTGCGTGGACTAGGGTTTGGCTTGCGTTGATGGGGAGCAGATAGTATTTCTGCTCCCTGTAGTTTTGTGTACCCCCTAAGGCAGAAGGGAGCTTATACAGGCCTATTCTAGGTTGGCAGTGTGCGTGGACTAGGGTTTGGCTGGCGGTGATGGGGAGCAGATAGTATTTCTGCTCCCCGTAGTTTTGTGTGCCCCCTAAGTCAGAAGGGAGCTTATACAGGCCTATTCTAGGTTGGCAGTGTGTGTTGACTAGGGTGATGGGGTTTGTGTACCCCCTTTGCAGCTCCTTAAACATTCTAACATATAATTTCTGCACGATCTTTTCTGTGTTGGACAACAGAGTGTTACCCCAGTGTCTTTGTCATCATGTATGATATCTTTTTCACCTTTTCTTTATTTGAACTCCGCTTTTTTTACAGTATCTTTCTTCCTCTCATCGCAATCTGTTCCACAGCGTAGCGTCCGTTCGTTCCAGTGTTCTTAGCCTTGTTGTTCTTTTTCTGACTTACCAGTTTGTGTACAAGATCCGCCTTCCTTTTTGGGCAGCCTTCTTGTGTGTATCTTCTTTTTTGCAGGCTTCTTTTGTGTATCTTCTTTTATATCTGACCTTGGTTCTTCAGTGCTTGATCCAGTGTCCTGAACATACCAGTACATCTGTAGACATGTAGTTTACTCCTTTCCATTCCCTCCCTCCACCCTAATTGACAACGTAATGGGGGGAGGCAAAGTAAGGGGTTCTGGTCGTCACTGTGTCTTAAGCTTGCAACACAGTAGGTAGGACACAGATTAAGAAACCCAGCCTCCACCACTCATGGACCTTCCTGCCCCTTGTTGCCACCTCCTTTGCTATGCCTTATCTATTAAATATCTGCACTTGACCTGGTCCTCCTCCAGTGTATTCTCCTCATAGTCCAAGCACATACAATCCATCATTTCATCTGCCCTTGCCCACTCTGTGTGTGGTGGTACCGCCACCAGATATTGCACATTATACACCACCTTGAGTGTACCCGCCCTCAAAACGCCTCCACTGGCCATTGTACATGCAGACCTTGGACCACCCTTTTCATCCATTCTTGCATCCTGAGATGTAACCTCCAACCTGTTCTTCACCTCCTACTTTCCCCTTTCAAATATTCAAATCCTCTTGGAAAGACCTTACCAACCCTTCAAGAGAAAAAGTAAGAAAGTTCGGAAATCACTTTATATGTGAGCTCTGTATGCCATCCTAATACCCAATCATTAAATTACATGCTTTGTACCATTCTGTAATGCACTTGAGTTGCACTGTTCATTCTTGTCTGGCTTTGTGCGTCATGACAATGAAAGGGACCATATTCCTGCATATCTTAAATAAAGCACTTGACACAATGCATAGTGACACCGTATTTATTTATTGTATTTATTTATTGAATGTTTTCAAAATAACTTCCACTCAAGTTCAAACTTTGTTCCTTCATTTCCAAAATAAATATTAAATACATTTCATAGGAAGCACCACATACGCCGATATTACAGTAAAGAATTTGTAAAAATAGTTTCAATGTATCACATTTATTTTCTGTGAGCACCTCAAACACTGATATTACAGTAAAGAAGTTTTTAAAATAGTTTCAATGTATAACAAAATATTTTATGTGAGCACCACAAACGTCGATATTACAGTAAAGAAGTTGTAAAAATAGTTGCAGTGTAGCTCAAAATATTAAACGTGAGGACCACAAACACTGATAGAACAGTAAACAAGTTGTGAAAATAGTTTAAATGTATCAGAATAACTCATTTCACTTCACTGAGAACATGTTTCTTTACTACTGACAGATCTTACATCTTACAGATGGAAAATGTCACTTACACAGTAAACATTTCTTCTTGGCATGTAGTGCTGTAGATTCACATGGTTTCCATAGTCCTGCCATCTCGTGTTGTGTTGGGATGTTTGCTAGTTGTTTTTCTTTGAAGAAGTCTATTTAGTCACGTGGTATGGCTGTCTCCTCCTTTTGATGATATTGTGCATGGGAATCGACTCTATTGTTAGTATATTTGGAGGCAGATGGTGAGAATGGAGTTATTAAGAGTATAATATACTTGTACCTATGTGTGTATATATATGTTACTAAATGCAACAGGGAAACTTGCTTACTATACAGTGCAGGCCTTGTGCATGGGCGAGTTGGGACAAGCCAAGGACAACAATATTGCGAGGGGTGCAGCAGGGAGCTGCCTGACTTAATGTCATACAAACAGCATCTCACCCATCCCACTTGTTCTCAATGGGGTTCCCTTATAGACTTTGTAATCATCCCTTAATGTACCTCAGTGTAATTGTTACCACCCCATCAACTTCCTGCCCTCCTCCCATCTTCCTCACACCTCCTGCTGTCACACCATAATGACCCTCCCGCCCCCTCAACAAACGCCACATTTTCTTTCTGCCCAAGGTGCTGTTCCGGTCAATCCGATTTAGGGCAGGCCCTGAGCGTACACCTGTGAATCAATGTGTCTGAAACGTAGTCATTTATTCCGGACCTATATTTTATAACTAGAAAGCAAGTTGCCTAATTAGAAAAAGTGTAAAGTTATTCAATGCTAGCAACCTTCCTTTACGTACAACTTATAATCTCGACATGTTGAGGCCTTATAAGTCGAGCGTGAAAGGTAATCTATTCAAGGGTACCTATTTTTTAAGTAATGGGACATACTCATCCATGGCAAAATTAAGTGACCGTTTGAACTGGGGAGTCACTCCTTGACCCCAAGGGAGATTCTTCCGTCTTCTAGTCGAAATAGAATGTCGAACTTACAGGATATATGGTGCAGAGCTTCGTCCAGGTGTAATCTGAAGTCCTAAGGACTTGTACTAAGATAGGGGGTTGGACATACTCTGGGGACCCACCTATGGGAGGGTCTTTAGAGAGGGGTGGTCACACCCCTTTCCGTTTGTTTAGTTTCGTGCAAGATCAGGGGCTGAGTGCCCCTGCAACCGGTTTGAAGTGGGGTATGGACAGGGACACCATACAATAACGATAGTTTGCTGAATTTTTTAGACAGTCTACGCAATACATGCTTGTGGACTTTACTGAAACCTTCGGGAAACACATTACGGCTTACATAATCCAGAAGCTCTTGGTACTTAGTGGCATCCATTTCTATTTAAAATAAGGATAATAATGTAAGTACCTAATTTTACATGCTCACAGTATATTACAAAGCCATAAATAACTATATATGTGAGTGAATACACCAATACTATAACAACTGTCCCCCCCCCGCCTTCACCCCTCACTCCGCCCACGAACTTTAAACGAGGGACTGCCACGTGGCGCAGCACTTCACAATCAGCCTGGGGGAGATTAAGTGATTTGCCCAGAAAAGGAGGGCGAGATACATTTAAAAACATACTTCAATGACTGTGGTAAATGATGCACACAAAAGAAAGATAAATGCTGTCAATTACAGCAACAACAGAGTGCTACTGGGGGAGATTAAGTGCCACGGGGAGATTAAGTGATTGCAAGACACAGAGGGTGGGGAGTCGACCACGAGGCTTCAGCAGCAAGGCCTGCGCATGAAAAGGCCACGTGGCGCGCTCCTTCCAGATCACCCGCACTAACGGCCGATGGAAGAAATTAATCTATTTCTGGAAGGGGGAGGCAGATTCGCCAAACCACAAACGTAGCCTAATATTTTCCCGCATTCGCCTTTCACATGCAAACTGTGTCGAGAAACCGCAATATTCGATGTGTACAAGTAACAAGACTACGCATGGGAAGGCAACGTGGCGCGTTTTACCATCGATTGTCGCGCATGTAAAAAATTAATAACATTATTCACATTTCAAACACTGGCAGCCCGCTTCAGCGCCGAGGCCTACGTGTGGAAAGGCCACGTGGCGCAGTCCCCTCAACATCAACCAAGGGGAACAGAATTGCAGTATTGCATTTAAAATTATTAAAAATAGGAGTATTCCATTAATTTAAAATAACACAATGTGTATTGTGATGCACACAAAAGAAAGATAAATGCTGTCAATTACAGCAACAACAGATTGCTACTGGGGGAGATTAAGTGCCACGGGGAGATTAAGTGATTGCCAAGACACAGAGGGTGGGGAGTCGACCACGAGGCTTCAGCAGCAAGGCCTGCGCATGGAAAGGCCACGTGTCGTGGCGCGGCCCTTCCACATCACCCAGGGGAACATTAAGTGCCAGGTGGGAGACTTTGTTATTTAATTTCTTTAAGAAGTTTAATATAGCGCTGGCTAGACCCGGAGGGATTAGAGCGCATTAAATAGATAAGAGCGAGGAAGTTGCACAAGATACAAATAAGTAAAAACAGACTTCAAGTTTTAAGAATGAGGATCAGCAACGGAGCAATGCGCATACACAAAATAAACGTTACATGAAGTAGAGTGGGGTAGGACATTGAGCAGATGGTCACTTACATTAAAACACAAATCGTGCAGACTGGCACCAACTTCTGTAGTAACCCTTCGTATGTCTCTGAAGGGCTTTCCTACAGGCATTGAAGCGTACCGACTATGAGCTATGGCAGTTAGTGGTAGAATCTAACCAAAAGCAACAGGACAGCTACAATTGTGGTGTTTTTGCATGCTGGTAATGATACTTCCATAATGGTATTATAAACCTTAATATCTATATATCTATATATTTGGCAAGGAAAATAGAAAATATCATCCTTGCATTATCAAAATGTTAGGCCAAGATTGGTCACTCACTTCATTCACAAACTCCCGGCCTTGATCTGAAAGAACACTTTTTGGACTTTGATGGTGTATGTACATTTGCAACAGTCTGGAAGCAACATCGGCTGCAGTTTTTGATTCCAGAGTAAATGCCTCAACCCATTTAGAAAAATAATCTGTTGCAGAGTAGAGCAAGAAATGGGTATTTCAGTAGTAGCCCAAGACAAAAAACTGGTGGTGGTTTTACAAACTATTTTAAAGTATGAAGAGGCCAGTGACGTGTTGCCAACATGGTGACTTGCTTTCTGGCAGGAAGATTGCCTATTTGAGATGCACCAAAACCAACAATAACTTGATAATTTTACTTTTCCTAAAAGGTTTAATTCATTCTTAGAAGCCCATGCCTAAAACAACTCACCAGCAATTCAAGAACAGAGAACTGCACTATTGTGCAAATAGATTTAGAAGTGAAGCCTGTCCAACTTGAGCACGTTGTCTAAGTACGTGAATGAGCATCAGAACGACTGGGATTTATAGATGGACCATGTTTGCTTTACGATCGAAGCCACATGATTGAGTTTTATGTTTCTTTTATTAGCTTGAGTTTGTACTACCAACTGAAAGCTTATATGCAGGCATTATCGCAGACAAGAAAATTAGAAAAGAAGAGTTGCAGAAGCAGACAAATCAGAATTTTGAGGTTGCCCAGGAAAAACAGAAAGAAAAATTTAAAAAGAGAGTTTACAAGAAAGATAAGTCGTGCACCTTCAGAGAAGGAGAGTTAGTGCTTCTGAAAAATTGCAGGCGAACAACGAGAAAAGGAGGCATTTTGGAGCATAACTTTACTGGACCGTACCGTATTGCCGAAATGCAAGGGAAGCATGTACAATGACTCAATGCTAGCAACCTCCCATTACGTAGAACTTATAAGCTCGACATGTTGAGGCCTTATAAGTCGAGCGTGAAAGGTAATTTTTTCAAGGGTACCTATTTTTTAAGTAATGATTCTTCTTTTCATGATCACATTTTATACTCTACAGGCACCTTATGAGAAAATGGAAACTGTTCTTTGTCCGACAAATACTGGCGTTCATTGGATATTTTTGGAAACTTAAAAGTTTTTTCAATATTAATCAGTCAGTTTTGAAAGTTATTTTAGAAAAATATGACTGGTTGTAAGACTTTGAAGTGCCTAAATGTTTTTTTGTCTCATTTTTTTTATATGATTTTGTTTTGCAATGTATCAAGAGCAGACATCTGTAGAATAACATTTTAACTCTCAATACCACAAATCTAATTTCTTTGCAAAATGTTTTAATATCTGAAAAAAATCATATAAAAGACAATTGTTTATGATTCACTGATTAGCAAACGTAGCTGGCATCAGGCTGACGTAGACTATGATGATGTATGTATGTGTGTGTGTGTGTGTCTCTGTGTTATATATGTGTGTGTGTGTGTGTGTGTGTATGGAAATAAGTATCCTCTCCTGCTAGAAAAAGCAGTCCTACCACATAAACATGTTGGAGTTGCGGGCAGTCCATCTTGCTCTGAAAGCTTTTTGGCCGTCGATCACATCCGACTCAATCCTGATCCAAACATACAACACAACCACCATGTATTATCTAAACAAACAGGGTGGTACGCACTCTCGCCCTCTCTCCCTGGAGGCTCAAACGATCTGGCACTGGCTTCTGGCTCGGAACCTCTCCATAGTGGCGGTGCACCGTCCGGGAGAGCAGAACGTAAGAGCAGACGCTCTCAGTCGGCACTTCGAAGATCAGCCAGACTGGGTGCTACACGACGAGGTGGTGGCAGATATTTTCCAGCAGTGATTAAAGTTATGTTTACAGCCTGTCCTAATAAATGGCCTTTTACGCTTCACCGACAGCGTGGACTGGTTATTTGGCGCGATGGTGGCCCCCGGGGAAAGCAGGACGCAGTCTAGTCTTTCCCCGGGGGTTTTCGCGCCGGAAGGAAAGGCTGAGGGAAAAAAAAAGAAAAAAAATCGGAATGCGGCGAGAGACAAAGAAAGAGAGACACAGACCACCTTGTCAGGTGAGAATACTTGGTGGGCTGCCTGGGACGGCGGGCCAAAAGGGGGTAGGAAGAAAACCTGCCAGTCGGTAGGTGTGGGTGAGGGTTCCGTTCGGGAGCCAAAGCGACTGACCCACGGTGTGGGGGACCTTGTGGGGGAGAAAGGGGATGCTGGGGCGAAAAAGGCGGCCAGTGTCCAGACGGACAAGACTGATGGTTTAGAGGGCAAAGACGGAAAAGGGGAGGACAAACTTCAGAAGAAGCTGCCTTATATGGGGCTGGCAATGCCGCTGGGGTCCCACTTGTCTGAGAAAACGAGGGGCAGAATATGGAGGCACGAGTATGTGGACGTCTTTAAGCTCCTCCATAGGGAAATACAGGCTAAAGAGGGTTCAAAAGAGGAAGAGTGGGAACTTACGCGGAGGCCTCGCGTGCCGGTGAACATGGAAAACTAGACATCGGCCTTTTTGATATATGCTAGCATTTATTGCGAAAAGCATCAGGGCAGGGCCATAGCGCTTTTGAAGTATATGGACATAATTAGGAAAGCGCAGATGCACTTTGGGGGTTTCACGTAGCTGAGCTACGACGAGGAGTTTCGGGCCAGGATTGGCGCAAACCCGGAGAAACCCTGGGGGGAAGTAGACCAAGAATTGTGGATGCAGTGGATGTCCTCAACACAGTCGTCGGCATCGACCCACATGGCGAGTGGTTTGCCAGTGACCTACCGGACATTTCCGGCGCGTCCCGCTCAGACTGGGGCGGGGGGTGGACAGCCCAACACAGCTACCGCAGGGGGGGTACCCAAAAGCCGGGGGAAACAACACGGGAGCGTGTTGGAACTACAACAAGGGATACTGCTCGCGGTATCCGTGTAAGTTTAAGCATGAGTGCTCCAAGTGTGGAGGCAAGCATGCCCTCACGCAATGCTTCACTTTGGCTACACCTTCGGAGCAATGGCGAGCCACGAGGGGACGGGGGCGGCTGGACAGAAAGGCGCCTACTCCGGTTCGCATTGAGGCCATGGGTCCGTGGCTCTCGATCTACCCAGACCAGGAGGCCGCACTGAGGTTGCATTGGGGGTTTATGGAGGGTTTCCGGGTGGGGTACCAGGGACCTAGGGAACGCCGGTGGGCAGATAATTTGAAATCAGCCAAGGAGTTACCGGAGGTCGTAGCAGCCAAATTGGAAAAAGAGTCATCAGTCATGACTGATGCTTTAATTTGATGGCGACGATCGGCGTCGAGGAGCAGAAGTCCTCCGCCGTCGTCAACTCGGCGTCGATCGGCGTCGAGGATCAGTAGCCCTCCGCCGTCGTCGCGGCGATGATCGGCATCAAGGAGGAAGAGCCTTCTCTCTGTTTCCTGTAGGATCTTTGGATTTCCAGCTCATTACACAGATGTCTCAAACATGGGACGTACTGGTCGATTGGCGTTGAGGAGTAGAAGTCCCCCGCCGTCGTCAGCTCGACGTTGAAGGCAGGTACCCCTCCATCAGTCCATCGACGTCGAGGTTCAGGAGTCCTCCGCCGTCGTCAACTCTTACTGGTGCTATTTTTTAAGATACTTATATTAATGCCAGCCAGTGAGCCGATGATGATGTGTATATATGTGTGTGTCTGTGTGTGTGTGTGTTAGAATGGAAATATGAAAGATGATTTGAGCAAGATGACAACTTGAAACAAGAAATAAAGTATCCTCTCCTGTTTCAAAATCATGGAATACGCCTTGGCCATCACCAAGAAAACGCCCGATAACTGTGCTGCCTTTTTTAATAATGTTAGATCTTTTTAAATGTAGGTGTGTGTGTGTCTTAAAATGGAAATATGAAAGAAGATTGAGAAAGGCGGGGCAGGCATCGGCCACGCCGAAGGTATGGCGGTCGTGCCGGCCCCGAATGACCAGAGAGGCGGGCCCTGTCGCGCCAGGAGTGACGCGACGGGCCCGCCTCGCCAGCAATTGGTCAAGGGTCAGGGTGTGACCCGGAAGTGATTATAATCACTTCCGGGTCACGACTTGGGCAGGGGCCAAGCCGGTCCGAACCGGCTGGGCCCAAAGAAAGGGTTAAAAGGCGAGGGAGCGGGGGAGTCGGCCTCTGTTGCCCCCCGCTCCTCCAGCTTCCCACACCAGCCTCGCTAGGAGGCTGTTAATCTGTTTTCCCCACCCACCATCCCCTGAAGCTAAGGAGTCTTGAGGGTTTAATGAAGTTTTTGGTTTTATTGACAGGTTCAAATAAGTACTGTATAAAGTGTGGTATGTATTGTTTTCTCTTTCGTGGTCGAAAGGCATTTGTTTAATTTTCAGGTCATCTAACGTTGTATTTAGTGCTATTACTTGGTCAGGCGGTAAGGTCATGATTGGTGAGCAGTAAATTTAAGGTCCTTCGAGGCGGCGCCATTCTTGAATGGGCTCGCCCAAGGGGAGGGACAAGTGGTCTCTCTTAGAACTCCAGGGGCAGTTACAGCCGGTGGCTGGATGGGTGCGGGGAGGGGGAGTAACGCTTTCCCTAGGCGAGTGGGCCACCCCGCACGTGGACAATGGCACCAGTAAACGGCGCAGAACTGCAAGGGCCCCTTATGGAGATATTATACAGAACGTACGAGGGTAACCGGGGGGGGAAGTACCCTCACGGTGAACGGGCCCTCTGCGCATGCGCACTCCGGTAGGAGGGCGTGGCATTATTTCATAAGGATCTGACACCAGTTATTGACCTTGCCGTAGGCTCAAATTTTTTGTTACGCAGAAAATGTAATTGTATGCTATTTATTGATGTTGAGATAACTTAGATTCGGATAGGAATACCTTTGTATTAGAGATATGTTAAGGTTAGGCATCTGACATCTGTAAGTATCAATGTAATCAAGGTCATTAAGTATTTTCTGCGTAAAATTTTGTAAATATGTATATTAACTATGTGGTAATTTTATGTTAATAAATACGGCCGGGGTTTACGACCCTCATCCAAACTCGTCTCAGCTATCTATCTGTCGGGTAAGATAAGGGAGGAGGGGGTATAGGCAGTACCTGGCCATATGAGCAAGTTGACCACTTGGAACAAGAAATTAAGTATCCTCTCCTGTTTGAAAAACATGGAAGACGCCTTGGCCATCATCAAGAAAACGCCCGATAACTGTGCTGCCTTTTTTAATAATGTTAGATCTTTTTAAATGTAGGTGTGTGTGTGTGTCTTAAAATGTAAATATGAAAGAAGATTTTAGCAAGTTGACAACTTGGAGCAAGAAATAAAGTATCCTCTCCTGTTTCAAAATCATGGAATACGCCTTGGCCATCATCAAGAAAACGCCCGATAACTGTGCTGCCTTTTTTTAATAATGTTAGATCTTTTTAAATGTAGGTGTGTGTGTGTGTCTTAAAATGTAAATATGAAAGAAGATTTGAGCAAGTTGACCACTTGGAACAAGAAATTAAGTATCCTCTCCTGTTTGAAAATCATGGAATACGCCTTGGCCATCACCAAGAAAACGTCCGATAACTGTGCTGCCTTTTTTAATAATGTTAGATCTTTTTAAATGTAGGTGTGTGTGTGTGTCTTAAAATGTAAATATGAAAGAAGATTTTAGCAAGTTGACTACTTGGAACAAGAAATTAAGTATCCTCTCCTGTTTGAAAAACATGGAAGACGCCTTGGCCATCACCAAGAAAACGCCCAATAACTGTGCTGCCTTTTTTAATAATGTTAGATCTTTTTAAATGTAGGTGTGTGTGTGTGTCTTAAAATGTAAATATGAAAGAAGATTTTAGCAAGTTGACAACTTGGAGCAAGAAATAAAAGTATCCTCTCCTGTTTCAAAAGATGGAAGACGCCTTGGCCATCACCAAGAAAACGCCTGATAATTGAAGCTTTTAAGAGGGGAGTCAAGCATATAAAATCGCCCACTCCAAACAGCTTTGACAGCAAGGAAACCCTTACTTCCCTAAGCAGTTGTACAAAATGCCAGGAGAACATTACTCCCCAAAAGACTGTAATGAGAGACCTCTTTTTAAGTAAAGAGTCTTCATTGCGTGCTCCTTTGAATAACATTTCAAGATAAAGGGAATTAATTTATTGAGAGATGTTCTGTAAGAAGAAGATTAGTTGGTGAAGCTAGATCTGAAGGATGCTTACTTCACAATTACGATTGCAGAGGAGAGTCAGAAAAGTTTCATTAAAATGTCTGCAACTCTATGCTGACTTATGAAACAATTTGAAAACAGTTTTGTGCAAGAGCTGGGGCTGATTTGAAAACACAGGATACACATTACAGCTTACCTAATCTAAAAGCACTTGGTACTTAGTGGCATCCAATTCTATTTTGAGGGGAAGGGTTGAATTCTACCTCCGCCACTAGGACTGGTGGGAGGGTAGCATTCCAAAGTGTTTGACAGCATAGACTACATGTTTCCATGCAGCCAAAGAAAAGTTAGCATGATCATGCATCGGCACCCTGTCACACAAAACCCAGCACTCAGCCTTCAAGATTGTAAAGGCCTGCCATAGGAGTGACTGATGAGTTTATATATGTCAGTGATAAAATCAAACCAGTGAAAGTACGCTTGTTTTACATTATGGATCTACAGAGCTGAAAGATTATGCATCTAAATCCATGAAAAAAGTTTTGAATGTATGGAAGAAACCAGTGAAAGGGCGCTTGGAAGCAATAGTGTCGAGCATAAAATTTGTATGATTCTTCTTTTTGTTCACTCAAAACGCACCATTTCATACTTGATGTCTGAATTTTTTGGTTTCAGACACTGCAGAACTCTTCAACAGAATCTAAATGTAAAATAGATGTACATTAGCACATCTTAACTGCTATCATAAAAAGTGTAAACTTAATTTGGGCAATTTGGAACATGTTTCTAAGTGTATTCCAATCCAGTACATATGATTATTTGTGGTTAGGTCAGTGTGTACAAGTCTACTCTCTCTAGAAGGGTGGAATTCTACCCCGCCGCCAGCACTGATGGGGGGTTAGCATTCAAAAGTGTTTGACAACAAACATGACCATGTAGCCATTCTAAAGTTCCCATTAACCACAGTTATGGACTGGCTGCATCACAGAACAGCCTTAGAGTAGTGATTCTGAAACACTTCTTTTGCTTTCTCATTTTTGTTTTGTCAACACATCGGACCTTGTTCTACAATGGTAAAAAAAACACGAAACTTGTCATTGGTGCCGAATACTTGCTGGATTTCAAAGAGCAGATTAAGTATTAAGGTTAAACGAAGTATGGCCAACCTCTAAATGGCTTGTGCAAGGCGTGACAGCTGAAGGGAGTGTGTCCCAACATTCTTTCATTAGCAGTGTTTGTAGAACGGAGTGAATAAAGGGATGTAATTTTGAATGTAAAATCCTACCAAAATGTACAACTTCTTAAATTGTCTTATTCTGGCTGTTGACTTATGTAACAATCTGCAAACAGGGTCAATACCTGGGGCATTAGCAGTGTCAGCATCTATTCTTGGAATGTTCAGCTATTGATTCACATGTGCCCTCCTGCCTACCCCACCAACACCTGTGGTTGTTTCATGTTATTTATTTTACATACGCATTGACAACTCTATATTACACTTACTTACTCCATTATCAACCTCATGTGTGAATAGAATCTAACAATGGAGCCGATGCCCAAGCAGACTAATTAAAAAAGGAGGAGTGACCTTACTCCCGACTTAAAAGACTTCTTCAAAGAAATACTACTTATGATAATCCGGACACAACACTAGATGGCAGGAGTATGCAGAGCATGTGAATGTACAGCTGGCATAAGGTAACCAGGATGTTGCATTTGTTTCTATACATTCAATGTGGACCCATCGGACCCATCGGCAGCATTCTTGACATAGTACCTGTTGGGAAGAAAGTGAAAATTGATTTGTTATTCTATTCGGATTGTATACAGGTCAATAGCTTTTTGTTGTGCTAACTTAAATTTATTTACATAGTAAACATAGTGCACTGTCCCCAGTCAGTGGCAAAGTGGTAATGAGTCCATTAATAGGAAGGGTGCATAGCCAGTGAACCAACATGGCTTACGCAACTCAGAAAAGACCCTTGCAAATCCATTAGTTATAATGAGATCCACCCCGCATCAGACCCATCCGCACAAGTGTGAATTGGAGATTATCTGCCACCAAAAACCCCTCAAGTACTTATATCAGTTACTTTTTAACTTCGTCAACTAGTCATATTGAGGGTATTTACCTTAACGTTATCCGTAAAAATTACTGAATCTTTTTGGTTGCATACACCGCAGAAATGTTCAACAGACTCTAAATGTAAAAAAGATGTACATTAGCACATCATAACAGCAATGGTAAACATTGTAAACTTAATTTGCAATATTTAGTACATGTTTCCAGGTGTTTTCCGATCCAGTACATAGGACAGTCACAACTGTTCACAACAATTTCTAATGGCGTGACAACGAACATAATTTTAAATTCACAGACAGAATGAAAATGTCTTACTATACTATGTTCAAAATTTAAGCTGTGCCTTTTTATAAAAAATTGCAAAGACAAAACAAAGTACCAAATAATCCGAAGTTTATGACAACACTAGGGTATTATACATTTTCTATCATGAAATGTTAAAGTCAAACCTGATGACTCCATTAGGTCCATTGCAATTTTCAATCTATACTTCTCCAGAAATCTTTCATTTATTAAAATCTCGGCAACTGGCTGCTGACTTATGTAAAATTCTGCAAACTGAAAACAGAGTTAAAAATGTATATGTTGTACAAATGTCCAAGCTGAATTTTAATGTACATAAAAACAATTGTTCTCAATAGGATTGGGGTTGAAAAGCAATCAGAGGTTTCAGAACAACCGCGTTAGGACCATACTAGTGGTCAGACAAAATCATATGCGAATACCAATATGCTTCCGACGGGCACTATGGACGCGTTCGGTAGGCGTTCACAAGTGTCATCCCTAAAAGCCCTCTTTCCTATTTACAACTATTCTAAAGAAGTAAGCTATTAACATAAAGTAATGTATCTTCAACAAATTAAGGTTTAAAAAAACAATAATGGAAGTATCATTACCAGCATGCAAAAAACAGCACAATTGTAGCTGTCCTGTTGCTTTTGGTTAGATTCTATCACTAACTGCCATTGTTCATATTCGGGACGCTTTAATACCTGTAGGAAAACCCTTTACAGACATACGAATGGTTATGTTAAATATTTTGCTTTGATTAATTTCATAAAGAGAAATCATACTGACATTTTTATATTTTTGGAATATAAGAAATAATAGAGATAATGGAAAGTTTTTTAGGAAAAGGTTACCTCCAATTTAGTAAAAAGTCTTGGTAGGTCCGAATTTTGCTACTCTGTGAATCATAAACTATTATTGTCTTAGTTAAAGGTTTCAAAATCTGGAAAAAACATATTAAAGAAATAAGATTTGTAAAATGGAGAGTTTACATTTTATGGTAGAGATGTCTGCTCTTGATACATTTCAAAACAAAATCATTTTAAAAAATGACCATTAAAATTTTAAACACAATATTTAGGCACTTTAAACTATTACAACCACTCATATTTCTCAACAATAACTTTCAAAAATGACTGATAAATGTAGAAAAACTTGCACTTACCAAAAGTATCCAATGACAGCCAGTATTTGTCGGACAAAGAACAGTGTCCATTTTCTCAAAAGGTACCTGTAGAGTTAAAAATGCAATCATGAATAACTTTACATTACATCCAAAATCCATACGTTTATACTTACAACAACTCCGAAATGTGAATGTGAATTCAATCTATATTCCAAATAAACAAACTTCCCTTGAAAAACATCTTACATGTGTCATACTCTTCAAAACGTTACTCTAAGTCGATTTTACTCTCAAACATTAATTCAAAGAATCAGTAACATTGAATATTCCTTTGCACCAGTAACAGTGAAAAGTCACATAAGAGATATGAATATTTACCCGAAAAGCAGAAGAGCGATATTTGCCCAGGAATATACAGGACGACACTGTTGCTGAGATTGCTAAACACTAAGGTTAAAATAAAAGGTTTTCAGTACACACATTGATGAAGAATTATTATTTATGGCTAGGTAACTGTGTTATTGATGAAAATATACGTACATTTGTTCTTGACATACATATTTTTGATAGGTAGGCATCGATTACCTGTAAAAATAAATGAAAACACATGAGCTTCAACAGAAGAACCACCATGTACATCCTACGCCATTAGCCATACTAAACACAATTTAGATGTTGTAGAAACTAACCTCATCAACTATCCATTGGTCCGTTTTTAGTGAACAAAAAGAAGTATCATATAACTTGAAGCTCGACACTATTGATTCCAAGCGTCCTTGCACTGGTTTCTTCCATACATCCAAAACTTTTTTCATGGATTTAGATGGAAGAGTTGCTAGAGATGGAGGACATGCTGTAGATGGAACAGGTGCTGGAGAGGGAAGAGGTGCTGGAGATGGAAGAGGTGCTGGAGATGGAAGAGGTGCTGGAGAATTAGCACTGGTCATGCTTCCTGCAAAATAATTTTGGAAAGTTTAGAAAATTTACCATTTCTTAAACAAAAACAAAGTACTCAAACAACCTACCACAAACCTTACTCAAACAACCTACCACAAACTTACTCAAACAAAAATAGCTATTCAGAAATCCCGTTCGTAAAATAATGTACTTTGCAAAACATATGTGCAGAAACTCAAAATCACGTACTCTTGCTCAACCTACTAACTTCTCACCTATTAAGGAGACATTTACACCAGCCGATGGAACATCATTACACCACACATCCAAATTATGTCCCATTACTTAAAAAAAGGTACCCTTTAATAGATTGCCTTTGACGCTCGAATTATAAGGCCTCAACATGTCGAGATTATAAGTTCTACGTAAAGGCATGTTGGTAGCATTGACTAACTTTACACTCTTCCCCTGCATTTCGGAAATACGGTATGGTCCAGTAAAGTTATGCTCCAAAATGCCTCCTTTTCTTGTTGTTCGCCTGCAATTTCTCAGAGGCACTAACTCTCCTTCTCTGAAGGTGCACGGCTTATATTTCTTGGAAACTCTCTTTTTATACTTTTCTTTCTGTTTTTCCTGGGCAACCTCAATATTCTGCTTTGTCTGCTTCTGCAACTCTGCTTTTCTAATGTTCTTTTCTGCGATAATGCCTGCATATTTGCTTTCTGTTGGTAGTACAAACTCAAGCTAATAAAGGAAACATAAAACTCAATCACTGATATTTACCATTTAAAAATATATACTCTATAAAAATTACAATTAACATTTTTATACATAAATTTTATGCCGATAACAGGAAAATTAGCACAGCAAAAATAAGATATAATGTTTTTAACAAGTTAAAAAGTATACAAAAGTAAATGTATGTATAAATACATAACATAAATTTGCAGATTAAAATACACATTGGAGTACTCTAAATTTCATACCAGATCATCCGCCACCTCACTAGGAAATCTTGCTTCTCGGCCGTACATGAGTTGGAAGGGGAAACTTTTGTTGTGGTATGTGGCTTCGATCGTAAAGCGAACAATGCATGGTCCAAATATAGATCCCAGTCGTTCTGATGCTCATTCACGTACTTAGACAACGTGCTGTAAAATTAAAAAACATGAACATGTGGCATGACTGTTGATGGCAGTTCATTAATCACGTTTTTTTGCCCTTACAATTGGACTGCAGCAACCGATGAGCGTCAAACCACATCAAACAAGCTGTCAGATGAAATAACACCGCCATGAGAGCAACCCCTCAAGTACTTACAAAGTTATAAATAAGAAAAAGTAGGATTACCTTTTAATGCTAGCATTAGTACGCTCATCTAAACCATTTGTCTGTGGGTGATAGGCTGCACTTACAGAACGTTCTATTTGTAAAAGCTTAGATAACTCTGAATTAAGCTGGAAAAAAAAAAGATACATAATATTTTGACAATTTGGTGAAATATACCGTTCAAATGTGACTGATTAAAAAAGATACTATATATGTATAATTATATTTGGCAAGCAAAATAGGAAATATCATTGCATTATACAAATGTTAGGCCGAGATTGGTCACTCACTTCATTCACAAACTCCCGGCCTTGATCTGATAGAACCCTTTTTGGACTTCCATGGCGTAGGTACATTTGCAACAGTCTTGAACCAACCTCGGCGGCAGTCTTGGATTTTAGAGGAAATGACTCAACCCATTTAGAAAAATAGCCTGTTGCAGTCAGAATATATTTGTATCCTGTAGGAGTGGTAGGTAAAGGTCCCATCAAATCCACTCCTACAAGTTCCCAAACTTCATCCACCTGTTAATATACACCATAAAAAGGTAAAAAAATATAAAAATTTACAGTAAGAATGGATCATTTTATGCAAGTGTCACACATGTTTACTTAATTTAGTAGAAACGTAGAAAATTAGTGGAAAGTTAATAAAGCAAAACGTAACAAATTTAAAACATACTTTGATTGGTTTTAATTCTGAGCAAATCTGGAGGGCTGGTTGTTCCTTCTGGCAAACATCACACTGTTTGATCTAGAAATTGAGAAATAAACATCTCAAGGAAAATTTAAAGACATGTCTTCAAATAAAAAAATTCAAAACAACATTTTCACATTGTATCTCAAGTGCAGGCGGAAAACATGTAACAACCATTTAAATGAGAAATATATGGGTTTCAGAAACAAAGGCCTATAAGACTATCACAATGGAGATTTACATTTTAATAAAAAATTTAAACAAGCAAGAAAAATTATAACTCACCCATTGTTCAATTTCAATTAACATATTTGGCCAATAAAATCGGGAGGAAATGCTTTTTTTCGTTTTGTTGATACCAGAATGCCCACCAATAAGAAATGAATGGAATTCAGAAAACACTTTTGGGCTGCTTCAGCACCAATGACAACTTTAGTGTTCTTTTCTTTACCAGTGTAGAACAAGCTCCCATCTATTGAAAAAAGATAAAAGATAAAAATGTTACAGTAACTATGCATGTCAAAAAGAATTACATGAAATGAGAACATGCCTTTTCTCAACCAGCCTTAAAACATTGCAATGAAAAAACAGGAGTTAAAAAAATAATAGTACCGTCAATGGTGAATTTTTAGACTGTCTACGCAATCCATGCTTCTGGACTTTACTGAAACCTTCAGGATACACATTAAGTCTCACATAATCAAAAAGCTCTTGGTACTTAGTGGCATCCATTTCTATTTAAAATAAGGATAAACACAAAAACAAGGTTTAGAGAATATCACCACATGCTCACAGTATATTTCAATGCCATAAATAACTAAATATGTGAGTGAACACACCAATACTATAACAACTGCCCCCCCCACCCCTGACCCCTCACTCCGCCCACGAACTTTAAACGAGGGACGGCCACGTGGTGCAGCACTTCACAATCAGACTGGGGGATATTAAGTGATTTGCCCAGAAAAGGAGGGCGAGATACATTGCAAAACACACTTCTATGACTGTGGTAAATGATGCACACAAAAGAAAGACTAATGCTGTCAATTACAAAATAATCGATGTGTACAAGTAACAAGACTGCGCATGGAAAGGCAACGTGGCACGTTTTACCATGGATTGTCGCGCATGTAAATAAATTAATAATATTATTCTGATTTCAAGCACTGGCAGCCCGCTTCAGAGCCGAGGCCTACGCGTGGAAAGGCCACGTGGTGCAGTCCCTTCAACATGAAACAAGGGGAACAGAATTGCAGAATTCCATTTAAAATTATTATAAAGAGTATTTCCTCAACTCGAAGACTACAAGTAACAAGCATTTGCAATGCAATAGGTCTCGCATTTACGCAAGTTTGAGCTATTGACATTGCAAATAACAATGCCTTTTATTTTTGTTTTCATTTTTAAAACATAAATAAAAGGCATTGTCATTTACAATGCCAATAGCTTAAATTTGCGTAAATGCGAGACCTATTGCATTGTAAATGCTTGTTCTCGATGTGGGCGCTTGGTGATAAACCACAACGGATATTGGTGTAAAAAGATATACACGTACGTAATCAGGCACGTATATAGCTACATTGCAGCAAATATTTCCTTGAAAATTATTCGGTTTACTACACAGTGCGTATACAGCACATAATCCTCTGCGCTGCACTATTAAGAAACACACGCACACAGACAGACTTATATATATATATATAATGTAATTGATGCGTGTGTTTATAGATATTTGTTTTTATGTTTCGATAGATGTATGCACACGCGATTCAGAGATAGCGACTCCATGCTAAAGGTCACGTGACAGCCCCATGCTCCGAGGCCATTTTGGGAGGCCTATAACTCTGCCCCCTTTAAACCAATTGTGGCCACATTTCTAATTTCCCAAAGCTCGCGAGCAGCAAATAAGTCTCTTGTAGTAAGAGGGACGTCACGTTGCTTTCCCCGAATGAAGCCTGCATCTAAATAAACACCACACGTGCATTAGAAATCAAATGGTATGCGCAAGCGTGCACGGGTTCAGATACTGAGGGCTCATATATGTTATATATAGCTGCACACACAGACACACCCACGTCGAGGCGCACGCACCGCACACTCCCGGGACCCACCTTTGTTGCAGAGACCCCCGTGGAGCAGGGCGAAGAGCAGGAGCAAGAGGAGGGGTACAGTGCAGGGGGTGCAGGGCTCGGGGATCCCCATGGCCGCTTCTGGCTTGGTGAGCGCTCAGTGCAACAGTGAGGGAGGGCCGCGTCTGTCGTCTGTCACCAGGCCAGTCCTCGAGCACCTGGCGGCCTCTCCCTAGTCTGTCTCTTAGACTGACTGACTAGCTCCTTGGATACCGTATCGGGGTGTCTGTCTGCCTCCTGGTTACCGTACCCTGGATGTCTGTCTCCCTGGTTACCGTATCCGTGATGTCTGCCTGTCTCCCGTGGTACTGTCTCTGAGATGCTCGTCTGTCTCCTGGTTGCCGTTCTCTGGATGTCAGCCACCCGGTTAGCGTATTTTGGATGTCTGTCTGTGTCCTGGGCGTGTGTGGGATGTCTGTCTGTCTCTCCCGGGTACTCTATGCCCGATGGTCCCTCAGTCTTTCTGGGTCCTGTTCTCGGATGGCCGTCTCCTTGGTAACAGTCTCGGGGTGATGGGAGGGGTGCTGGGTTTGGGGTCCGGGGAGGATGAGGAGGAGGAAAAGGAGGGGGATGTTGTTTGCTGGTCTTCGGTCCCCGCTTAGGATGCTGCCCAGAATTAAAACAAGGGAAAGTGAAAGAGTGGCATGCGCGCGTTGTAGGCACGCCGTGAGCGTGCACATCGGCGTGGCCTGCGGCTCGTGCCCAGCGGCGGCGCCTGCGGACTTCGCCGTACTTGAATAAGTGCTGCGCGGCTCGTGCGGCCCAGGGACGGGGCCACCAAAGCCACAAAAAAAAATACCATGGATTGTCGCGCATGTAAAAAAAATTAATAACATTATTCACATTTTAAACACTGGCAGCCCGCTTCAGCGCCTGTAAATAAATTAATAATATTCGCATTTCAAACACTGGCAGCCCGCTTCAGCGCCGATGGCCTACGCGTGGAAAGGCCACGTGGTGCAGTCCCTTCGACATGAAACAAGGGGAACAGAATTGCAGAATTCCATTTAAAATTATTATAAATAAGAGCATTTCCTCAACTCGAACACTACAAGTAAAAGCCTGCGCATGAGAAACCGCAATATTCGATGTGTACAAGTAACAAGACTGCGCATGGAAAGGCAACGTGGCGCGTTTTACCATGGATTGTCGCGCATGTAAATAAATTAATAATATTATTCTGATTTCAAACACTGGCAGCCCGCTTCAGCGACGAGGCCTATGCGTGGAAAGGCCACGTCGCGCAGTCCCCTCAACATCAACCAAGGGGAACAGAATTGCAGTATTCCATTAAAAATTATTACAAATAGGAGTATTCCATTAATTTAAAATAACAGGACAGAAAAATACTCACCTCGAAGACTAAAAGTAACAAGCCTGCGCATGAAAAGGCCACGTGGCGCGCCCCTTCCAGATCACCGCACTAACGGCCGATGGAAGAAATTAATCTATTTCTGGAAGGGGGAGGCAGATTCGCCAAACCACAAGTAACAAGCCTGCGCATGAAAAGGCCACGTGGCGCGGCCCTTCCAGATCACCCGCACTAACGGCCGATGGAAGAAATTATTCTATTTCTGGAAGGGGGAGGCAGATTCGCCAAACCACAAGTAACAAGCCTGCGCATGAAAAGGCCACGTGGCGCGGCCCTTCCAGATCACCCGCACTAACGGCCGATGGAAGAAATGAATCTATTTCTGGAAGGGGGAGGCAGATTCGCCAAACCACAAACGTAGCCTAATATTTTCCCACATTCGCCTTTCACATGCAAACTGTGTCGAGAAACCGCAATATTCGATGTGTACAAGTAACAAGCCTGCGCATGGAAAGGCAACGTGGCGCGTTTACCATGGATTGTCGCGCATGTAAAAAAATTAATAACATTATTCACATTTTAAACACTGGCAGCCCGCTCAGCGCCTGTAAATAAATTAATAATATTATTCGCATTTCAAACACTGGCAGCCCGCTTCAGCGCCGATGGCCTACGCGTCGAAAGGCCACGTGGCGCAGTCCCTTCGACATCAACCATGGGGAACAGATTAGCAGTATTCCTTATAAAATTATTTAAAATATAACTATTCGATTACTTCAAAATAACACATGACAATAAAAGACTCACCTTGTGGAAACAGGAGTGAGCGGAGTGATCACAGTGACCGATCGATAACAACACTATTCACAGCACTATTCGCAAGGGTGTGACTGCTGAATAAGAGAAATTCTAGAAGGAACCTAGCTTATTTATACCTTGGTAGGACGGTCACTGGTTGAGCATGACGTCAGTAGGTTGGAGACCTGTGATTGGTACAGCATAATGTCAGGAAGATGGACGCGCACTTACATCACCACACGCATGCGCGTAGCGGCTGTAAATCGTATGGGGTACACAGCCAGACAGGGTGCGTATAATACGCCTGCGCACCGAAAACCCAACAAAAAACGCATGCGCAACACATGCGCAAAGGGAAAAAACACGTAGGGGGTACACAACCAGATGGGGTTCAGATATCGATAGAACACCGGCACAGCAGAAGCAAAGACAGCGCGCACTAGAGATGTCACGAGGGAAGCACTTAGCAACTAGCAGCCATTGCAAGCACGCATTCACCTGGTAACCAGGTAAGTTAGATGACGCTGGCTGGAAACCGATGCGCGTCGAAACAACGATGCTAAATTTGAGATCATAGAAAGTGCTCAAGTAACGAAATGTTCCCATGAATGAGCACTGCTGCACGTACTTCCCAAAGGCACAATTCCTGCTGTCTACACGTACCAAATTCTTTTGAAAACCGTAGAATAGCCGCAATTGATTCCTTATGCACAATCCTTGCACGCATAGGTTCCATAGCTCCTCAGCGCTCGTTGTCAGTGTTAAATAAATCACTGGATGCAGAGTAGAGTTCAAGCCTTTATTTGCTGAGGAGCACAGAAAGGCACCTCCTGCTTCATTGGTGTTCATTCCAACAGCTGCTCCACTAACTACCACATCTTGAATACAAACATTCCAGGACTGCTTGCTAGCCAAGCATTCCAGGTAACTAAGCAACACACAACAATAGCTGTCTCAGAATGAGCATGAGACTTCTTGCTATCTTTGTATATCCATATTTTACGTTTACCTTTTCATTCTATATGAACTTAAGTACTTATCTTTTTACAAACCAAGGTACTGACTGCACGTTCAGTTATTAAGGTGTGTTGTTGCTATTTACTGAGCTATGCACCTCGTTGAATAAATATTGGATTGCACTGCCATGCTAGTCAAGTGTTGAAGGGAAGTACTTGGTAAATCAAATAGAATTGTAGACCCCAGACCAAAATGGGAAACAACTCCCAATTTCACAGCTGGAACCCAGTTATTCCTGCCCTCCGCCCACTGGAACCAGCCTAACGGGACCTTAAGCAAAAGCTTGGTGAGGAAGGCAAACAGTAAATCTACGGGTGTAAGGACATTTTCAAGAACGAAGAAGAAGACACTGAGAAACAGAGTGTGAGTCAACTGGAGCACATTTTTCAACCAACCAAAGAGAGAGTGTTGGTTGATAGTAGCAGACAAGCAGCGCTGAGACATCAAAGTACAAAAGGGGATATCACTCGCTGTCACTCTAAATATAGTTTGTGAGCTCACGCACTCTCAGTTGACAAACATGCCTTGTGTACACAGCACTACGGTATCTCATAATCCTTATCTGCATAGGCACTATATCATCACAACAATTTTGTCTATTTTCTTTGTTAGCGGTGCACCCTCTTCCTCTGTGAAATTTCTAAAAGAACCTGCACACCAATAAACTTCTTTATGCATTTTTATATTATATTGTGATTATTTCAATATCAGTACTATTGTACTTGCAGCCCTGAGGAAGTACAGAAGAAAAAACACGTGTTGGCTGTTGGATTTTTGGTTATCACATAGTTAAAGGGGAACACACTGTGAAATCACTGGCGATAACATTAAACTGCAAAGAAAATCTATGTGGGCTCATGTGCTTTAATTTCCTGCATAACCCTAAACAGTCTTTCTGTGGGCTCCAATATATTATATTAGTTTAACGATAGACTTAACACGGTATCCTAAGCCAGACCTAAAAATGTACACGAGTACCCAAGATAGTCTACCAAAATTATAGAGCATCCCTGGAAGTCACAAATCTGACAACAGTGCATCAAATACAGTTATAAGTAGATTTTCACAATCTATTTGTCTCCTAAAGATTCTGTGCACTTTTGGAGTGTTTTGGAGCATGTGAGAGCATGTGCTGCTTGTCGCACTATCTATGTGGATATCCAACTTCTTAAGTGTGCACACGTTTTACGTAATTTGTGAGTGTGTCCGATTATTGTGTGACTGTAACAACCCCGTGACTCCACCACGTGCTCTGTACCGCTCCTGCATTACACTACATATCACAGCAGGCCTAGGACCCGAGCATGATGATTTCATACTAGAAGCACTCATTTAATTATATGCTATTTAATACTCAGGGACAGAAAATAACTGAACCGCCTCCTTAAATGCACTTTCTTTTCTGAGTCGTAAAAAACGTTGCAAACAAATTAAATAAACATTTGCGTGTTTATGTTTCTATGATTTACTTATTGTCGGAGTAATTTACATGGTCAGCTCCAAAATAAGGATCTTCTTGCGCCTTTAAAATATGTCATTATGTCCAAATAATATTAGTGTGATAGAATAATGAATACTTCATGCACAAGCATTTTCACTTTCATTTCTGATCTATAAATTCACGTCACACCTGTATATATCACAAAGACACATCACTTGCAGAGCTAAATAGAGACAATGAGAAAACTAAGTACATGGGAAAGAGTATGTAAAACGGCAGATGAACTGACCACGTTACACTTAAACTTAGTTATAGGGAATACATAAAGAATTTGATGTCGCATATGCGAGTGTAACCCAACGATTGATTAATTCTGCTCAATTGATTAAATAGACTTCCAGGCTATCTATACAATTCTTTCATCATTCTGTTAAACACTATTACAAAGTATCACACAATTAACGTGCCAGAGTAATAGTCTGTATGTTAAATCTATCCACACAGTTGCAAGCTTTGGAGGATGTGCGAGGTAAATATGGTGCACGACATGCAGACACATCGTATCTCCATGTTCCTCGCTAATTAAGGTTTGGAAGTGACTTTCATAGGAAAGCCCCATTTGAAATGGATTGCAACTTTGGCCCCTGTCTCCACAAACTTTCCAAAATAGTGCTGAGCCAACCAGAAGTGGTTTTGGCAATTTTTTGCAAATTGGTCCTAAGGGGCGGAAAGCAAATGTAAAAAAAGAGGGTCCCAAAACTATACATTCCCATTCAAACCAACCATTGGTGTTTTCTTTGAGAAAAACTCAAAAACAGCTAAGCAAAATCTCACAAAATTCGGGGACCCTTTCCTCTCCGCCTGGCCTACAAGGTGTTGAGGATCCAATAAAATATAATAACAATGGCCTGCCTATTTTTTCCTCCCTGGCTAGGAGGTGTTCTAAAATGGACCCCAGATTGGAGCATTGCTCCCTCCCCTACTGCCATCTCCCATGTCTCAAGGGTCAGAGAACAAAAAAGATGCCACTTTTGGTTGATTCAACTCACTAAAGAGCCTACTACTGTCTCTATTGCGGCCCTAATCATAGATATAATAGGGCCCAAGTTCACTGAGCCATTTGTGCTCATTATACAGAGTGCAAATGACTTTGTGAGGTCTGTCTGAAGAGTCCCTCTAGAACGATAACAGTTCATGCCAAGAAAGATGTAGTTATCTTCCAAACAAGTGGGTCAATAGGACAATACTTCATGTCCTTGAGGGAAAAATCCACCAATTCATCACATGTTCGTTTTTGAAAGATGAATATTAAAGGTTAAGGATTAACATAGTCGTTTGGGGATTTTCTTTTCTCCTTCAGGGCTGCCTGTATGTTGTGTTCCCCTTCTCCTGCAAGGTAAATGAGGAGCAATCAGCGCATTTTCCTGTCTTTCCATCATTCACACCAACTTGCATTTGGTGGTCTTGTATATAGGAGATTGGAGAGGGAAATCTCTTCTTGTGAATTTCTTACCTTTTTATCATAGGGATGATTTCTGGGCCTGGCCCATTTACACACTTCTCTCAAGAGGGGATTAAAAGATAAAAAAGATTTTAATGATAAAAATATTTCCTATTTTTATAAATTGGTGTTGGATTTTTATTGTGTGTTGTGTCTTAATTATTTACAGAATTGGTGTTTTTAAATGCTTAACATATCTGTCTCTGAAGTCAAGCCTGCATTGCTCGCAGCCAAGCTACCAAGGGTTGAGCATGGGAATAGTTTTCTGAGACCTATTCTGAGCCCTAGTTTGTGTTAGTTGCTTATGGCCAGAGGTAGATGTACATTTACCCCTACCAATAATACACTTTCCAACAGTGTTATTTTAAATTTAGAAACAAATCAATGTAGATCAATCTAAGCAATATCGTATAAAAATACAAAAAGATCTGTGTAAGTCCAAATCTCCTTTAAGAGATGTACCCTTTATATAAGAACAAAGCAAATGACTAACTCTAAAATAATGATACAGGTGCTCAGGAAGAGGAAATGAAGGTTAAATTGCATCTGATGATTCTCTTTAACGAGCATGAGTAACCTAACTTTCCCTACACTACCTTGAAAAGGGCAACGTTAACTATAAGCATTTAGTAAAGAAGTAATTAAATAAGGAAAGAAGAAAGGTGTCAGTCATCAGAGTCTTCAGTAGAAAAACTCTGACGATTGGTCAAGTAGCTTAAAGCTACGCAAGCAGTAGTATAGGTGTGCTCTCTAAGGAAACCCAAGAAGGACCCCCTCCCTAACTAAACACAGCACATTATATCATCTGCTGTCTATGTGACACTCTCATGTAGCTCCTCCTTGGGAAATTTCCATAGTTCTGGCACAACTGGATGATTTCAGCACCTTTTCCCAGCCAGATAGTGCATTATCTCTTCTCATCCTTGGCCCTTCCTTTCCCATGAGAACTCCTCTCTTTGCTCCTTACCGCGATTCCCTTGTCCGACTCCACCTTCTCATGCTCTGCCATCTATTTACACAAAACTCCTTTATTCTAAATAATGAGGCTTATCCACACCTCCAATAGAAACAACTCAGCAGCATGCATTCCATAATGAAGGATAAACGTGAATTACATTTTGAATCTCAATGTGAGCATCAACTGAACTAATTTCTTCTCGAGGCCTAGTTTGGAAAGTTATTATTATTATTTTTTTTTAGTCCTCATTTCACCAATAACTGCAAACCCAGGTCATTCTACGAAACCTGTTCCAATATTGGGCCCACTGCATACAATATCCGACCCCCCCGGACCAGTCCTACCAGTTTCCTGGTTCCTGGCATCTCGCAGGTGTAATTATCGGACCACACATTAAGTCGTTGACATTCCACTCCATCTTTGGAAGTCGACCCATATCCAGCTGCGATCAGACCCCCAGTTCCATAGCTGATGTCCATTTTACAAATGTTTCTGACCGCCTGAACCCAGTCAATCCCCTTAGGTGGTGAGGAATTTCCGTCCAGCGCTTACAAATCTCTCTTCTGGTTAGGAGCATCATATAGAATAGCAGGGCCCTTCTAGATTTTGTTAGAGGCTGGCTCGGGCAGGCTACCACCCCCATTAATACCAATGTTAAACCTAACGATATATTCACCCCACAGAAATTCTTAACAACATTCTCCACCTCCTGCCAATACACCTGTAATTCTGGGCACTTAAAAAACATATGTTGGTCATCTGCTTTTCTAAAGCCGCACCTGTGACACTTTTGGGCCAGCTCTTGTATAAATTTCGCTAGCCTCTCGGGCGTCCAGTATAGCCGGTTGATAGTAAAAAAATGGTTCAGTTTCAAATTGGCTGGCTTAACCACAGAGTATAGTAGTTTTAAACAGGATTGTCATACTGTTCATAACTCGGTCTTCTGAATAACTCCTTCCCAAACTGAATATGGTGCCTTCCGTTTCCCATCCTCAGCATCATGGAGCGTCCATTACCACAGCGCCACCTCCTTTTCCCTAAGGAGCCCATCCTGCAGTTTTACCTCAAATTCTCATGCCCCCCCAAACTCTTTTACATTGGCTACCGCCCAAGATGATAGCTGTAAGTACTTAAATCTGGACAGAGAATTGCCAGTCTTTGCTACTAACACTTCCCTGAGCAACATACCCTGTACTGTTAGCAATTTCCCCCAAACTTCTATCCCAGCTCTCCTCAATGGGAGACTCAACCCATCCTTAAGACATTCTGGTGTGCCAGGTGAGTCCCAGATTGGGAAGAAATCAGAGAAGTAACCATTCCAGACCATACAGAACACCGCGGCCAGACTGGTCCTCGGCATCCCTCGACATGAACACATCACCCAGCACCTGCGTAACCTCCACTGGCTCCCCGTCAAGAAAAGAGTAACTTTCAAGATACTCACCCACACCTACAAATGCCTCCACAACACCGGACCCCAATACCTCAACGACAGAATCTCCTTCCACGTACCCAAGAGGAACCTCCGATCCGCCGACCTCACCCTTGCCGAACCCCGGGTATCCGCAGAGAAAGAAAGGGTGGAAGAACCTTCTCCTACATCGCTTCCAAGACCTGGAACGAGCTTCTGATCGACATCAGACGTGCCCCCACCCTGCACATCTTCAGAAGACCCTCAAAACCTGGCTCTTCGACTGACCGGAGCTGCTCCCCCCAGCGCCTTGAGACCCTCATGGGTGAGTAGTGGGCTTAAAAACCCTGACTGATTGATTGATTCCCTGAATCCTTCTAACTCCAAGCCAGAGGGTCAAAGCTGCCTTTAAAATCTTCAACCGAACCTTCTTGAAAAACTTCCTTGCACCAAACGTATATAGGAAACCTTTAGTGTTCCATTCTTTTACCATCTCCTCCAACATACCCCCCCATATTGTGGGTCCTGGTTTACCGAGGAGCACCCTGCAGTTTTTAAACTGAAAGGCCATACAGTATAATTTAAGATCCGGAAAGGCCAATCCTCCTTTTTCAAGCCGACTTCTTAATTTTTTCCAGGCCATCATTACTCCCCTTCATGCCCAAATGAAACTAACTATTTTCCCATGGATTTGATCAATTACATTTCATGGAAATGTCAAGGGGATGCAGTTAAAAAGTTACGTCAGTTTAGGTGTTACCACCATTTTAATCAAATTAACCCTCCCGTATATGGTCAGGGGCAGATCTTCCATCTGGCAAGTAGTGCATCAATCAATCAATCACAGAATTTGTAGAGCGCACTACTTACCCGCGAGGGTCTCAAGGCGCTGGGGAGAGGGAAGGGGGGGGTGCTGCTACTGGTCGAACAGCCAGGTCTTGAGTAGCCGCCTGAAGGTCAGCAGGTCTTGGGTCTGTCGTAGGCTTAGTGGAAGGGTGTTCCAGGTCTTGGCGGCGAGGTGTGAGAAGGATCTGCCGCCGGTGGTTGTTCTTCGAATGCGAGGGACGGTGGCGAGGGAGAGGTCGGCGGAGCGGAGCTGGCGGTTGGGGACGTAGAAGAAGAGTCGTCTGTTGAGGTAGGCTGGGCCAGTTTTGTGGAGTGCCTTGTGTGCGTGGATGAGGAGTTTGAAGGTGATCCTCCTGTCGACGGGGAGCCAGTGCAGGTTCCTCAGGTGGGGGTGATGTGGCTGTGGCGTGGTACGTCGAGGATCAGGCGTGCGGAGGCGTTTTGTATGCGTTGCAGTCGCTTGATGAGCTTGGCCGGGGCTTCCGCGTAGAGGGCGTTCCCATAGTCAAGTCTGCTACTGACGAGGGCCTGGGTGACTGTTCTTCTTGTGTCTGTCAAGATCCACCTGTAGATCTTGCGAAGCATGCGGAGGGTGTTGAAGCAGGAGGAGGAGACTGCGTTGACTTGCTTGGCCATGGAGAGCGTTGAGTCGAGGATGACTCCCAGGTTGCGTGCGTGGTCGGTGGGTGTCGGGGCTGCTCCCAGTGTCGTTGGCCACCAGGAGTCGTCCCAGGCTGAGGGGTTGGAGCCGAGGATGAGGACCTCCATCTTGTCCGTGTTCAGCTTTAGTCGGCTGATCTTCATCCAATCGGCGACGGCCTTCATTCCTTCATGGAGATTGGCTTTGGCGGCGAGGGGGTCCTTGGTGAGGGAGAGGATCAGTTGAGTGTCGTCGGCGTAGGGAGATAATGTTGAGGTCGTGCTGTCTGGCGATGCGTGCGAGCGGGGCCATGTAGATGTTGAACAGTGTTGGGCTGAGGGAAGATCCCTGGGGTACGCCGCAGATGATCTCGGAGGCTTCGGATCGGAAAGGTGGGAGGCGGACTCTCTGGGTTCTGCCGTCGAGGAAGGAGGTGGTCCATTCCAGGGCCTTGTCTCGGATCCCTGCGTCGTGGAGGCGAGCGCGTAGAGTGCGGTGGCAGACAGTGTCGAAGGCGGCGGAGAGGTCCAGCAGGATGAGGGCTGCGGTCTCACCGTTGTCCAGCAGGGTCCTGATGTCGTCGGTGGCGGCGATGAGGGCAGTCTCAGTGCTGTGGTTGCTGCAGAACCCCGATTGGGATGGGTCCAGGATGCTGTTTTCTTCTAGGTATCGGGTTAGCTGTCCACTCCCTTCTCTACCCTTTCCAGGTTATGCTGAGGTATTAACTCTACTGACTTTAAGATAGTAATTCCAAGGTACCTGATCTCATCCTGTACTTCCCCCCCAGTCTGTTACATTCCAACATATTACCCCGGACTTCAGATCATTTATTGAATATCCGGATTATGCTCCAAATTCTCTCACCAAAACTTCCACCCTTGGTATAGTTTGGCCTGGATCTGAGTGAATAACATGAGATCATCAGCATACAATGCTATTTTATTTTTGTAGCCACCTGAACTGAATGGAACAACCTGCCCATCCTTCTGCAAAAGCAGAGCGGCTGCAAGTTAAGCGGCCGCGGGCACCCAGGGGAGGCAGATTAAGCTGCAGCGCACTGATTGATTTTGGGGCTCCCGGCGGGGAATAGTGCTTACCGGCAGGATTGCGGAGTCGACCGGGGCCCTTGATGTTGGTAGGGATGTCCCAGCGGGTGGTAGAGGGCACTGGGACGAGGTACAGGGGGCGCAGTAGGCCCTCAGTGGTGTGGTCTCAGCTGCACGTTGGGACGAGGCAGCAAGGGAACTGCGGCGCTGCCGATCGGCTGGAGCCAGAACCGGTGGCAGAGGCAGCACATGTCAGGCTGCAAGCTGCTGGAGCTCACCTCAGCCCCTGCAGCTGGGGAGCTGTGGACGGTTTTCTTCTTTGGGGGATTTGAGGCTGGAAAAGTGGAAACGCAGACCTGAGGAAGCGTGGGTAAGATCTCTCCAGCACATGGAGACAGGCGCCTCAACTGAGGCCTTATCCTCGTTTGCTCAGTTAACAAGTACAGACAGTTACAGAATATGAGCACCTATCTACACATAAAATGAATGCAACTATTGGAGGCATGAATAAATGTGATGAATCATAAATATCTCAGTGTAAATGCTTTTGCACCAGATTAATTCAAATTATTTGTATAAATGTTAAACATTAGTTGCACACATTCTTATTAAGTATCTCACAATGCAACAGTTCAGGTTATTTTCTCTTGACATGTGAACACATACTTTTTCACGTAACATTATTAATTACATTCTACATACATGTATTTCAAACAAAATACCCTTTAGTACAAAATAATCCTCCCCTTTTAGTACATTAGTTACGACAGAGTATATTTGAGTGCTGAACTATGCATGAGTATAATGTACTACTACATTATCTCCAGATGGGATCAAGATTACGCTTCATCAGGTTGTTCAATGAAAGGAACCAATTGATGGGGCCAAGGCTGTTTGGGCCAGGTTGTTCCCTCTTACTTTTTTGCTGGCCCTGCTTCCCTTCCCCAAGTATCAGAAGGTAAGATGGCAGCCTAGTGCTTTGCAGGAAGATGGACGCCTGGAGGAATCAAATGGTTAGGAGAAGTAAATGCCAACTTTCTTAAAGGGCTAAAATTGGTATTTTCAGAATTGTGACTTAAAATCCAACGTTACCATTTAATAGGGTTTTAAATTACACTTCTTTAGAGACTAAACTTGATATTCCTTCTTGCTCCCAATTGAAAGTTATCATGGATTAAATGCAATAAGGTAAGCTCATTTTAAAACTGCACACATAGGCTGGAATGACAGACCTGAGAAGTGTTTAAAAGGCTACTTAAGTGGGTGGCACAATCAGTGCTGCAGGATCAATAGTAGAATTTAATTTACAGGTCCTGGTCACATGCAGTACCACTTTGCTAGAGACTTACAAGTCAATTAAATGTGCCAATTGGATGTAAGCCAATTTTACCATGTTTAAAGGAGAGAACAGAAGCACTTTAGCACTGGTTAGCAGAGGTAAAGTGTGCAGAGTCCTAAAAGCCAACAAAAGAGGGTTCAGAAAAAGGAGGGTGAGGGCAAAAAGTTTGGGGATGACCCTACAGAAAGGGTGTAAGTCCAACAGATGACATGCAAGATATGCAGATAGAAGAGATGTGGAGAGAAAAAGGGCATTGATATCTAACAGGGTGAACCTGCTGGGAGGGACTGAGAAACTCCGAAGGCCATTGTCCCTTCCACAGTCCTCAGTAATGTTTAATTCACAGTCTCATTCTTAAAACATTTTCAATATTAATTATATTCAACAAAACCATTGTTGGTACTCATTAATCTTAAATAGGTAACAACCATTGACAAAGCCAATAGTCCTGGCTGTTTACACGTGTGTCAGTTGTTGAGTTATAAATCTGGATGCAATAACCGAAAGTTCAGAGAGGAACCAAAATACCAGTTGGGCGGCACACTATGGGAATCACAGACACTTAGGGACTAATTACGATGTAGGTCGGAGTTGCCTCCGACCGACACCATTTCAGTGAAGGAACTGCCCGACCATAGGTCGGTGGTTCAGACAACCCCATTAGGCATGTGCAGCCGCAAACTTCCATTTTTCAATGGGAGCTTGTACGAAGGGCTGAAAACGCCGGCAGCACAAGTTCCCATTGAAAAATGGAAGTTTGTAAACATCCCTGCACCATGTTGCAGGCACCGTGAGGGATGTTTAGGGGGACACCCGCAAATGTGGAGGGCCTGGGGTAAGGGGGCCCTGCTGAGGGCCTGGGGTAAGGGGGCCCTGCTAAGGGCCCCCAAAGTCAGTTTCCGACAGCCAATCCATGTCAGAAAGGCCGACATGGATTGGCTGTCGGAAACCGACTTCATAATCCCGACGGCAGAAACGGTGTCCTTAAGGGATTATGGTGCAGTTCCAACTGATTCGGAACCGAGTTGGAGTCCCATGCCGGTTTAAACTCAGACCGCCGTCATGCTAATGCGGCGGTCCGACATTGTAATTAGGCCCAGAGATTACATGTTTAAGCCTTCCCCTTAATTACATAGGCCACGACCCTTTTAGAGACCCTTCCCTTTTTTTCATCCCACTTAAAGCCCTAGCTACCGATCAATGATTTCATTTGACAGTACCATACTGAGGGAACCTAGATATCAAGTTAAGGACCTAGATCGAAGTATGATGTATTGTTGACAGAAAGAATTTGTTAGTTTATATCTTCAACAAAACATCAGTCTAATTATGATATAACCAAGGTCAGATGAGCTGATTAGCTAAATATATCGCTACATTTGAATCAGGCATAAAGTTGGCCAACTTGAAGTAAGGAAGATTGTGTCTGTTAGCTAGCTATTCGCTGCCATAATTTAGAAACAGAACTATTAGCTCTTAATGCACAAAATATAAATTTAGGACTATAGTGTATTATCAATCACAGTAATCTATTACGGAAGTGTTCTCTTCTAAATTTCATATCTCCAAACACCCCTACACTGAGGGTAAATTGGGACACTTTACCACTCTAAATATAGTTAATCAGCTTGTGAGCTCACGCAATCTCAACTGACATACATGCCTTGTGTGCACACCACTACAAAATCCCATGATCCTTATCTACAGAGGCACTACATCATCACAACAATATAGTCTATTTTCTTTGTTAGCGGTGCACCCTCTTTCTCTATGAAACTTTTAAAAGAACCCGCACACCAATAAACTTCTTTATTCATTTTTGCATTATATTGTGATTATTTCAATATCAGTACTATTGTACTTGCAGCCCTGAGAGGAAGTACAGAAGAAAAAACACGTGTTGGCTGTTGGATTTTTGGTTGTTATCACTTAGTTGAAGGGGAACACACTGAACTCACTGGCGACAACATTAAACTGCAAAGAAAAATTATGTGGGCTCATGTGCTTTAATTTCCTGCATAACCCTAAACAGACTTTCTGTGTGTGGTCTCCAATATTTTTTGTTATATTAGTTTAACGATAGACTTAACATGGTCTCCTAAGCCAGATCTAAAAATGTACACGAGTAACCCTGATTGTCTACCAATTATAGAGCATCCCTGGGTGTCACACTTACGTCAACAGTGCATCAAATACGGTTATAAGTAGATTTTCACAATCTATTTGTGTCCTAAAGATTCTGTGCACTTTTGAAGGAGTGTTTTGGAGCATGTGAGAGCATGTGCTTGTCGCACTATCTATGTGGATATCCAACTTCTTAAGTGTGCACACGTTTTACGTAATTTGTGAGTGTGTCAGATTATTGTGTGACTGTAACAACCCCGTGACTCCACCACGTGCTCTGTACCGCTCCTGCATTACACTACATATCACAGCAGGCCTAGGACCCGAGCATGATGATTTCATACTAGAAGCACTCATTTAATTATATGCTATTTAATACTCAGGGACAGAAAATAACTGAACCGCCTCCTTAAATGCACTTTCTTTTCTGAGTCGTAAAAAACGTTGCAAACAAATTAATAAACATTTGCGTGTTTATGTTTATATGGTTTACTTACTGTCGGTGTAATCTACATGGTCAGTTCCAAAAATAATCAAAAATAAAGAACTTCTTGCGCCTTTAAAATATGTCATTATGTCCAGATAATATTAGTCTTATAGAATAATGAATACTTAATGCACACATATATTTCACTTTCTTTTCTGATCTATAAATTCATGTCACATCTGTTTATCAGAAAGACATTACTTGCAGAAGTAAATAGAGCAAATGAGAAACTAAGTACATGGGGAAGAGTATGTGAAACACTTTACACTTAAACTTAGCTATAGGAAATACACAAAGAATTTGATGCCGCATATGCGAGTATTACTTAATGATTGATTAATTCTGCTCAGTTGATTAATTCTGCTTACAGGTTAACTATAAAATTATTTCATGATTCTGTTAAACTCTATTACAAGGTATCACACAATTAACGTGCCAGAGTAATAGTCTGTATGTTAAATCTAGTCATACAGTTGCAGACTTTAGAGGATGTGCAAGGTAAACGGTGCACGACATGCGTGTACCAGTCAAACACATCGCATCTCCTTTTGTTCCTCGCTAATTAAGGTTTAGAAGTGAGTTTCATATAAAAGCCCAATTTTAAATGAGTTACAACTTTGTCCCCGGTCTCCACAAACTTTCCAAAATAGTGCTCAGCCAACCAGAAACGGTTTCGCCAATTTTATGTAGATTGGTCCTGATGAGTGGATGGCAAATGTGTAAACAGAGGGTCCCAAAACTGTACATTCCCAATTAAACCAACCATTGGTGTTTTCTTTGAGAAAACTTCAAAAACAGCTAAGCAAAATCTCACAAAATTCGGGGACTCCTTTGCTCTCCGCCTAGCCCAGAAGGCAACGAGGATCCAATAAAATATAATAAAAATGGCCTGTCCCTTTTCTCCCTGACTAGGAGGTGTTCTAACATGTTCCCCAGATTGCGGTATTGCTCCCTCCCCTGCTGCCATTGCCCATGTCTCAAGGGTCAGAGAGAACCTTTGGTTCTGATCTTTGGTCAGAGATGCCACCTTTGGTTAATTCAACTCACTAAAGGGCCTACTACTGTCCCTATTGCGGCCCAACAGTAGACACAATAGGGCCCAAGTTCACGGAGTCATTTGTGCTTATAATGCCTTTGTGTGTGGTCTGTCCGAAGACTCACTCTAGAAGAGATGACAGTTTATGCCAAAAAAGATGTATTTATCTTCCAAACAATTGGGTTAATAGGACAATACTTCATGTCCTTGAGGGAAAAAATGACCAATTTATCACGTGTTCTAATTTGCAAGCTGTATATTAAAGGTTAAGGGTTATCATAGACTTTTCGGGATTTCCTTTTCTCCTTCAGGGCTGCCTGTATGTTATGTTCCCCTTCTCCTGCAAGGTAAATGAGGAGCAATCAGCGCATTTCCCTGTCATCCCAGTTTCCACACCAATTAACATTTGATGGCCTTGTATATAGGAGATTGGAGAGGGAAATCTCTTCTTGTGAATTTCTTACCTTTTTTCATAGGGTTGATTTCTGGGCCTGAGGGGTTGTTCCATGAAAGGAACCGATTGATAGGGCCAAGGCTATTTGGGCCAGGCTGTTTCCTCCTACGTTTTTTTGTTGGCCCTGCTTCCCTTCTCCAAGTATCAGAGGGTAAGATGGCAGCCAAGAGAGCTTTGCTGGAGGGTGGACGCCTGATCTTGATGTCAGGTAAGGGTCTTTAAGAGGAGGCGTAGCCCTGTTCTCTCTTCTGCTACTTCAGGGGGGTAGGGTCTCATCCTCAAGGTATAGGAATATCTACCCAAGGAGGTAGGTACAAATGGAGAAGAGCAGACAAAGGCATAAGTCAGGAAAGAAAAGACACAAACGGGGTAATGGGCAGGAACAGGCTAGAGAAGGACAGGCAACTCTAATGTGTAACCGAGGGAAAGGAACCAATGATGGACAAACACACTGGGTTACCACTAGGGTTGTACACATATAAAACTGAGAACTTCCCACAGCAATAGAGGAAGTCAATACCTCTCATATTACTCTTTCAAATAGTCACCCTGAGAACTCCAGAGAAAGGAGGAAGCAGATATGATTCTGTATCTGGAGTCTGGGGCACTAACAAGGACTGCCTTTCTGTGCACGAGGCAAGCCCTTATGGGTCTAGATTGACGCACGGTGGAGATTCCTATGAAAATAGGAATATCACACTCGCAATTAAGGAACTTAAGACTAAATGTAACACAAGCGCAATAGTGGGGCAGGAATTGCCTCATTGAATCCAAGAGCCAACTGCTGTAGAAAGCAATACACTTATACAAAGATGAGGTCAAATTAGCACACTTACCAGACACTAAGAGCCCAAGATGCATACAAGGCGAGCAGCAGAGAGTAAAATGCTCTACGTAAAGAAACACAGATAAGCAGAGAAAACTGCAAGTATAGGACTACAAAACAAAAGGGTGATACTAGAACAAGGAATGAAGGAAAACTGGAGACGGTACAAGCACAAGGATTCTAGGAGCTGTATCAAACAAGAGCCTGAAACTGCAAGGGAACAAGAGACTGCAAGAGAAACACAGAGAAAGCAGACATAAACAAGGAGAAAATCTAGGAAACTGGGAAGAAAATAGAAGCTATGACAAACAAACGGACTAAGCAAAGAAAATAATAGCAGGAAAATAAGGATAAAACTAGTAACAATTCAAAGGGGAGCAGCCCTGATGGACATCAGTGGGTCTATTCTGAGCGTGTTACTCCGGGACACTCTCCACGAACCAGGGGCCTGTGATAAGATAGACAAGACTCTGTACTGTCCCTGGATGGCTCCTGGCAGACTGGGTTTGACAACTACATGGTATTCACAAATGGTGACCTTGCAGAAATAAATCTATTCTCCTGCCATACTCCTGTCTAATATTGCCCCACAATTGTGTGGCCAGCATTGAAAGTGTATCTGTGGCCATTCATAAAATCCTCTTTGTGTCTTTCCCTATAGATGGTCAGAACGTGAATGTAACACCTCCAATCATCATGGGGGTGCTGAGGATAGGGTTTCTCTATAGGTAAAAATGTTTTCATTGTGGAGCAAAGCATGCCCTTGCATAGAGGAGCTGAGCTTATGCAATGTGGAATTGTAGTGTATGTATAATCTCACATTGGGAAAATATCAGTGCCAAAAAAAGCAAAATCCCTAACTTTTCTAGGAGTAAGCCTGGAAAGCTGTGATTGAAGTAGCGTTCCAAGGATAATCCCGGAATGTTTTGTGATTTTGGACAAAGTCATAGATCTAAACCCAGGCAAGGTCCAACACCCAAGGTGTAGATTTCCCACTGTGTCTTTGAATCACCCTCAATATTCTTCTCCCTATGTCTATTAATTACTGGAGAGCAGGGGAAATTTCAGGAGTCCTGGCAGGAGAATACAGAAAAAAAGGTCTGATGGTGTCTGCCCTTTTCTTTAGAAAAATTGAAAAGCATAAATCTACTTGGGTCTAGCATGGGGAATCATATCACCTTAGGGGATCAGCCCTTCTCTATGCGAAAAATCGACCCTTGTGTCAATGTGTAGGCTGGAGGGCGATCTAGAGGCCATGGTTAGGTTACCTGACAACCTTTCCAGTTACTTACAGGAGACCTTTCTCAAAGATCTCCCCTATGAACAGCCAGAACATGGTGCAAAAGCGCTCGTCTCGTCAAAGCAATACCTGCTTGGAAATTTCTATAGTGGATTATCTATGTCTACAATGAGGTCCACCCCAAGTATGGCTTTGGCTACCCTGAAGTGCAGTGTATAACTGTCCTTAGAAGGTAAACAGTCGGAACAACGCGGGCAGAGCCACACGTGATCCGACTACGCAAGCGCTACCATGCTTGCCTTAACCACTCATATGTCTAACCACGCATATGCGTGGTTAAGGCAGTGCGCGGTCTAGTTGCTGGCTGCAGCTCGGAGGAAGCAGGAAGACTCCAGGAAGAGAGGACGTGGTGAGGTAAGTAGGGCTGGGCCGGATTTGGGGGGTAGTTTGTATGGGTTGGGGGGTAGTTTTCAGGGTTGGCGGTCAGGGTCATTTTCAGGGCTGGGGGCTCGGGGTCATTTTCAGGGCTGGGGGGTCAGGTCGTTTTCAGGGCTGAGGGGTCGGGGTCATTTTCAGGGCTGGGGGTCAGGGTTGTTTTCAGGGCTAGGGTTTGGGGTCGTTTTCAGGGCTGGGGGTCGGGGTCATTTTCAGGGCAGGAGGGGTCGGGTCATTTTCAGGGCTGGGGGGTCGGGGTCATTTTCAGGGCTGGGGGGGTCGGGGTCAATTCAGGGCTGGGGGGTCGGGGTCATTTTCAGGGCTAGGGAGTTGGGGTCGTTTTCAGGGCTGGGGTAAGGGTCATTTTCAGGGCAGGGGGGTCGTGAGTAGTTTCAGGGCTGGGGGTCGGGTGGTTTACAGGGCTGGGGGAGAGTCAGGGTAGTTTTCAGGGCTGGGGGAGGGTTAGGTAGTTTTTTTAATTAGGTGTTAGGGTATTAGGCCTAAAGGCAGTGGAAGGGGTTGGAGTCGTTTTAGGGACAGCACAGGGGTAGGAGGGGGTCAGGGTAGTGTATGTTAAGGGCCAGGGTTTTAGGCCTCAGGGCAGGGGGAGGAGAATGGGTAGTTAGGGTAGTTTTTAGAGCTGGGGAGGGTCGGGTAGTTTTTTTAATTAGGGGTTAGGGTTTTTGGGGTATTTGGACCTCAAAGTGGGTGGGGGCAGATAGGGGGTTTGTAGCTTAGGGCGGGGGGAGGGGGTCACGACCTTAGCCACGCATACCCCTTTAGCATTCATGCCTTTTGACATGAATTTGCGTGGTAAAGGAATGCATGGTAAAGGAATGCTTGGTTAAAACACATTCGTGGTTCGGGCTGCGTTGTAGAGGCATGCGTGGTTTAGCCATGCGTGCCTCAATCATACAAATGCCGATAGAAAGGTTTCAGTCTTTCCTTCCCTGCCAGAGGGCTGTTTGTCAGTTAATTGTTTATCTAATTGTAAATGAGCTGGTACTGTACTAAGATTTAGGCAGCCATGCAGTGGAAGCCTATGTGGGCTGCTGCGATAACTATACTACCAACAGTCAGACAGTGGATAATAAGGAAGCGGTCAAAGAAAATTCAGAAGGAGTCTATAGGTACTGGATCTCTGAAGAGAGCCCAGGGATCTAAAAACAAGAAGTGCAAGAGTTATGTGACCCCCTCCATTTGAAATTTGAAGTGCCCAATGATCTTAATTCCTACTCCATGTGGGAGAGGTTTCTAGACATAAGGGACTGACCTTTACGCATTAAAAGGAGTTGCAAGCTGAATGACATCCACCCCAAGCAGAATTCTACAGAGTACAGCAAAAGTAACTAGTATCGGTAGGCCAGTAAAGGATACATACAATGCAGAGTGTCAGAGCACTTTATATCATGCACATATTATACAGAGACAATGAATTATACAAGTGTGTAAAGTAATGTATTGGAAATGTTACTTAAGGCAATGAGGACTGCAAGTTGTAGGAGGTACATGTCATCCATTCTGGTAGGCAGTATATTGGTCTGGAAAAGTACAAAACTCAGGATTTAAAACATAATACAGTGGTTGGGGTCAGCTTTACTAATAAGAATTCATTTCGGCCCAAACAAACCCATTTTAGCAATGAAAGACTGGGGAAAAGAACATAAGGTTCTAAAACAAACTGTGCCTTGATGTTTGCCTGCAGCTCTTTGATGCCTGGTCATAGTACACTGTGCTATATTAGAAGAATTATAACTTATGAGCAGCAAGTAACAAAAGGATCTCTGTAACCTGCTGGCTGGCTGGACGTAGCCTACAGGAGGGGTGCAAGGAGATTGTGAGATGGGCCCTGATCCTCATGAGAGATCTGTTCCTCTCGAGGTCCGCAATACCCGCTACAGTGAATAGTCTGCTCCAAGCTGCGTATGAAAGTCACCGTAGAGTGTTGTGAGCCTCCTTTGATGCCTCACATTAGGCACTGGGGGTCCCCCGTGCTCCATGAGTACCTTTCGTCTGGCAGTAGACTGCAAGGGTGTTGAACTTTGGAAATTCCTAGGAGTGAAGACTCTGGGAAACTTAATTCATGATGGAGTACTCATCATGACCTATGTACTAATCAAATGGGACTACCAACGAGTCAATTCCTAGTGTATAGATGCCTTCTTGCAGCACTAGAACAGTTGTGAGAGGTGACGAACTTGGGCCGGCTCATCACCCCCAAGCAGACATTTTACTCAATGGGTGCAGGGTGAAAGTTAATTTCCTGGCTCACCAAAGGCATCACGCATAAAACACAAGCCCGCTGGCACCTGTCCGGCAGTCAAAATAAATATATATATTTATATACATATATATATATATATATATATATATATATACATATATATATATATATATATATATATATATATATATATATATATATATATATATATTCACTGAAAAAACCATAGGTTTTAGGGACAGTTATAGTTAGTTGGACATTGCACTCGTACAAAACCCGTGAAATTCCCCCGTTATAGTTAGTCCAGCTAACTATAACTCGCGCCCCCGCAATGCACTGCTGATGACGTCACATATTACATCACTCATGACATGGTCAGTGACATCACTGATGACATCTCAAATGACATCACTGATGACATCACTGATGACATCATCCAATGACTGTGTGTTTCTGTAAAGTTTAAATATTTTTAATATATATAGGAAAAGACGTATTGAAGAATGAGTGGGTGTGTAAGTGTCTGTATGGATGATTTAGTAGGTGTGTGACTGACTCTATAAGTGAGTGATTTAACGTATCTTACTGAATGCATGGGTTAGTGACTAAACTGGGTGAATGTCTGTATCCGTCTGTCTGTTGCTGTGTAAGTGGCTGCATGTGTTTGTGAATAGCTACATGAGTGTCTATATGAGTTATTGAATGCTTGTCTGAGTATCTGTACGGGTGCCTGAGTGTTTGTGTGGGAGGGGTGTGTGCAACTCTGTGCATAGATGTGTGAGTGGGTGATTCACTGGGTGGATGGTTTCAAGAGTGCATCTGTGATAGACTGTATGGGTGGGTAAGTGTGTGTAAGAGTGTGTTAGTGAGTGAATGTATGTCCCAGTGGTACATGTGTGAGTAACTACATATGTGAAAGGCAGTATATATGTGTGTTGGAGTATATAAATAGCTATAAGCGAGAGTGAGTGATTGTGATAGTGGCTGTATGGATGAGTGTGTGCTTGTATCAGTGATTGTATAAGAGCGTAAGAATGTGCTACTATTTGTATGAGTAAGTGAGCTGGTGTGTGTATAACTGTATAGGTGAGTAAATGGTAGTGTGTTTAATTATTTGCATGACTGACTAGGTGTGTGAGTACCTCTATGGATGAGTGGCGGTGTTTGAGTGTCTATATAGGAGTATGAGTGCATATGATAGTCCTGTACTGAGTGACCGTAAGTATGAGTGACTGTACGGGTGAGTGAGTGGATGTGTGCGTAGACCTAAGAATCAGTGAGTGGGTATGTAGTTATTGGTGTTGGAGTGTCTATGGTTTTGCGAATGGCAGTCTGTAATTTAGAGTGGGTGTATCAAAGGTTATATTGGGGTGTGAGGAGGTGCATCAGATTATCACGTGGATGATGTCATCAGTGATGTCATTTGAGATGTCATCAGTGATGTCATCAGTGATGTCACTGACCATGTCATGAGTGATGTAATATGTGACGTCATCAGCAGTGCATTGCGGGCGCGAGTTATAGTTAGCTGGACTAACTATAACGGGGAAATTTCACGGGTTTTGTACGAGTGCAATGTCCAACTAACTATAACTGTCCCTAAAACCTATGGTTTTTCAGTGAATTTCAAAGGTTTTTTAAATGCTAATTTGTAACTATAACGTCCCTGAAACCTATGGTTTTTTCAGTGAATTTCAAAGGTTTTTTAAATGCTAATTTGTAACTATAACATGTCTGAAACCTACGGTTTTTTCAGTGAATTTCAAAGGTTTTGTAAATGACAATTTTTAAATGTATTAATTGTTATATAAATTTTTTTCATACTGATTTCCAAATTTTTTAGAAACAATTTTTTTTTAAATATTTTATTTTTTAAATTACATTGTAATTACATTATACATTACATTACAAAAAATACTTTCTCAGAATGAATTACTTTAGTTTAAATACTTTGCACATAGGCAATAGACTTTTAAGTACAGTAGTTACAGTTGTTGCAATGGGCAACACATTTTCAAACACAATGCAACATTCAGCTCAATGTGAATTTCTAGTTAAATGCAATTAGTTACTTTATGGATTACTTTTCTAACCACAGGACTGGATCCTAGATTCAGTCCTGGGACATCTCCTGTAAACAGTTGAGTAAAAGCGTTTTGGTTACAGTCGTGATTTTTAAGGAATATTATTGTACTTTAAAAGTTCACACTTAGAAACTTTTCTCATAGAATCACCAATGTTATCCTATGGAAGGAAATTCACTTAGAAGTTAAAAACTGTTATCGTTACTTTTTCTTACTCAGTGTTGGATCCTGGATCCAGCACTGGTGCATCTCCTGTAAACAGTTGAAAGAATGCGTTTAAGTCATACAGGCGATTTTTTAGGAATATTTGTAGTTTGTGAAAATCGACACTTTGAAACTTTTCTGCTGAAAACCAGACAATGGATTCCTATGGAAGAAAATATAAGTTACTGGTAAGTACGGTTAAAATTACTTTTCAGGGTCAGTGCTGGGCTAAAAGATGCAGCACTGGGTTCTCTCCTGATAACAGGTGAGTAAATTGGAATTCGTACTTTGGTTGATTTTAGAGGAATATTATAAAGTTCCAAAACTCCACACTTAGAAGAATTTCCAAGTGAAACCAGTCAATGTTAGCCTATGAAGGAAATTCAAGTTACTGGTAAGTACGGTTAAAATTACTTTTCAGGGTCAGTGCTGGGCTAAAAGATGCAGCACTGGGTTCTCTCCTGATAACAGGTGAGTAAATTGGAATTCGTACTTTGGTTGATTTTAGAGGAATATTATAAAGTTCCAAAACTCCACACTTAGAAGAATTTCCAAGTGAAACCAGTCAATGTTAGCCTATGAAGGAAATTCAAGTTACTGGTAAGTACGGTTAAAATTACTTTTCAGGGTCAGTGCTGGGCTAAAAGATGCAGCACTGGGTTCTCTCCTGATAACAGGTGAGTAAATTGGAATTCGTACTTTGGTTGATTTTAGAGGAATATTATAAAGTTCCAAAACTCCACACTTAGAAGAATTTCCAAGTGAAACCAGTCAATGTTAGCCTATGGAAGGAAATTCAAGTTACTGGTAAGTACGGTTAAAATTACTTTTCAGGACCAGTACTGGGCTGAAAGATGCAGCACTGAGGTCTCTCCTGATAACAGGTGAGTAAATCGGAATTCGTATTTCGGCTGATTTTAGAGGAATATTTTAAAGTTCCAAAACTCCACACTTAGAAGAATTTCCACGTGAAAACAGTCAATGTTAGCCTATAGAAGGAAATTCAAGTTACTGGTAAGTACGGTTAAAATTACTTTTCAGGACCAGTACTGGGCTGAAAGATACAGCACTGAGGTCTCTCCTTATAACAGGTGAGTAAATCGGAATTCGTATTTCGGCTGATTTTAGAGGAATATTTGTATGTTTCAAAAATCAACACTTAGAAACTTTTTCAACAAAAAGCAGGCAATGATATCCTATGGAAGGAAATTCAAGTTAATGGTAAGTACGGTTAAAATTACTTTTCAGGACCAGTACTGGGCTGAAAGATGCAGCACTGAGGTCTCTCCTTATAACAGGTGAGTAAATAGGAATTCGTATTTCGGATGATTTTAGAAGAATATTTGCACAATGGTGAAGGGAGGGGCGGGGCCTGAGGTGACATCTGTGCAAACGCGCCCCGTGGCGCGTTTTAAGTTGGGGGATTAAGTCCCCTTGAATCCTGAGGGTCCCTAGGGGCCAACTAGCCCACCAGGAACCTCCAATATGCGCCAGGGGCTGCGTTGCAGAGACGTGTAGAGAAGCCACACCCCTTTTACACCTCTCTGCAACGCAGCTCTGTGGCGCTTTCTGGATGTACCTGTTGGGCTAGTTGGCCCCAGGGACCCTCAGGATTGAAGGGGATTTAATTCCCCATCTTAAAACGCGCCACGGGGCCTGTTTGCACACATGTCACCTGAAGCCCCGCCCCTCCCTTCACCACTGTGCAAACGCGCCCCGTGGCGCGTTTTAAGTTGGGGAATTAAGTCCCCTTGAATCCTGAGGGTCCCCGGAGTCCAACTAGCCCACCATATACCTCCAAAAGCGCCACAGAGCTGCGTTGCAGAGAGGTGTAAAAGGGGCGTGGCCTCTGTACACCTCTCTGCAAGGCAGCCCCCTGGCGCATACTGGAGGTTCCTGGTGGGCTAGTTGGCCCCCAGGGACCCCCAGTATTCAAGGGGAATTCGTTCTCCTCTGCAAACACGCCAGGGGCGCGTTTGCAGAGTGGTGAAGGAAGGGGCGGGGCCTGCGGGCCCGATCGTTTAAAAAAAAAAAAAAAATGTTGTCCCCTGAAGGGGGCTCTGTAGCCCCCCTTCCTTTTTCCAGTTTTTATGCCCTGGGGACCCCATCCCCCAGGGCCTTACCCCTTTTTTTAATTACAAATTAAAAAAAACGGGAAGGGGGCCGCGTGGCCCCCTTCCCTGGGCCTGTATTGGCCCCGGGGACCCCATCCCCGGGGCATGGCCTCGATTTTTTTTTTTGTAGGGAGGGGGCTGCGTGGCCCCCTCCTCAGGCCATTTAAGGCCCCGGGGACCCCATCCCCGGGGCCGGCCTTTCCGTTTTTTTTTTTATTTTATTTTTTTTATTTTTTGGGAGGGGGCCGCGTGGCCCCCTCCCGAGCCACTACTTGCCCCGGGGACCCCATCCCCCGGGGCTGGCCCTCTCGTTGGGGACTGTGGGGGTCCCCAATCCCCCACAGTCCCGCCGGCTCCCCGTGTCCTACGGGAGCCGGCATTGCTTACACATGGGGAGCAGCTAACATGCTGCTCCCCATGTGGAAAGCTGTCGGCTTTGGATATTGGAAGAGAGAGCAGGTTTCCCTGCTCTCTCTTCCAATATCCAAGCAGTTTGCAATGACAGGACGGGAGCCGCGAGGCTCCGTCCTGTCATTGCAAACAGCAGTGTCCCGGGGGTAGGCACCCCGGGACACTGAGGAGCCGGCCCTGGGGGTGGTGGTCCCCAGGGCCATCAAGGGCTCCAGGAGGGGGCCGCGCGGCCCCCTCCCATTCAGTTCACAGAGGTGGTGGTCCCCGGGCTCTGGGGTCCGTAACGGACCCCCATATTTAAATGTTTAGTGCCCCGGGGAGGTGGCGGTCCTCGGGCGTGTGGGGGGCTGGAGCCCCCCACACAGGTTTTTAATTAATAAAAAAAAGCCCCGGGAGGTGGTGGTCCCTGGGGCTGCGGGAGGGCTCAGAGCCCTCCCGCACCATTTTAAAAAAGCCCCGGGGGTGGCGGTCCTCGGGGCTTGGGGGCCCTTTGAGGCCCCCACACATTAAATTATCCCCCCCACCATGCCCCCGGGACTTGGGCCACCCGAGGGCAAAATACAATCGAAGCGCGGAGACCGCGCTTTGATTTTTTTCGGCAGGATTCGCGCACCCTGAGCGCATCCTGCCGATTTTTAAAAAATGTTTTTATTTTTTGCCCAGGGGGTCCTTGTGGGACCCCTGAGCAAACCTAGGGGGTCAGGGTGTTTCTACCCTGCTCCCTTTGTGCGCTTTGCGCACTTGTTTCTGTCCCTCGGTTCTACCGAGGGACAAAATGACTGCCAACATTTCCTGAATCGGAATGTTGACAGCCAGCTGACAGCCAATTAACATGCAGCTCGTGATCGGGAGGGTACGCGGACCCTACTCGGCCATAGATATCACTATCTTTTACTTTTGATTTTCTCAGCAACTACTGAACGGATTTACACCATTTAACAAAAGGGTTCTTTCTGAACCAAGAACTACCTCTTTGCCAAATTTGGTGTAATTCCGTTCAGCAGTTCGGGCTGTAGCCGTGTCTAAAGTTTCCTATGGAAAATTGCATGGGGAAAACGCGTTTTGAGACCCCCCTTTTTCTCGGCCCCCGCTTGACGAATCCCCCGAGACTTTTAGGGTAGGAGCGGACCGGAGCGGGCCATAAAGTTTGAAAATTTTGCGAAGATACGTCAACCGGCAAGAGAGTTATTTCAAATAGAATGTCGCGGATTTCCTATGGATAATAGGTTGTAACTATAACTATCTACTGGCGACCGCCAGTAGATAATATATATATATATATATATATATATATTTGAGTGTTTAGTCAATTAAAACCTTTTTACACTGTAATTCATTAAGTTTCATGAACATGAACAAGTACTTTACTTTCTGTCTAGAACATTATCCTAGCATATTTTGTCAAATTGTTTTCCTATAAAGGAAAATACCAATAAAGCCTTTGAATAATCATTTAAAAACTGGGGTTAAAATCAGGAATTCCTACAAAACCTTTCTCTTATTGCAGCTGCTTTCTATTAAATTACAATTTTGCTTCTAAATGATAGTTGTCTCCCATGTAGGTCAGCCTTCAATGCATGTTGTTTGATTTAATTGTTCTTTGAATTTTTTAACTGCAATGACAACTGGTTTTCTTTTGTAACTAATATAATCCCAGGATTTAAAGTGCAAGTGCCTTGTGCAAATTAGTCAATGTTACTTTGTTCTTACGTATTCTCCAGTTTTCGTATCCCGATGTTACTTCTTTATTAATGTATGAGTGCCTTATGCAGGTTGTTCCATTACTTTGAAATTTGCTTTTACAAATTTTACACCCCTGCAAATAAGGGGTATAGAGGAACCACCAAGCGAAGGGATTACTGCTTGCCTACAGGATCGAATTTTCAAGTTTCTAAAAATTCCTTTCAGCATTTTTTTCCTTTTTATCAGGAACTTCAGGCCTACGCAGAAGATGTGTGTCAAAGTTTCTTGCTTATATTTACACAATTGGCATTCTTGATTTTGCAACTGGTCCTTCCAAGTTGGGATTAGATCTTTTGTTTCCCACATTTCAAATCGAAATAGCATAAACTGGTGTTTTATAGACAGTGAGAAGTGTGCTGTGAGATACTCCTGGGGCAGTAGTTTTTTTAATGAATTGATCACTGTCCAGGCATGTTGTCTTTGTGTGAGAGTGTTCTTATCTGTTAGATGTGACAGTTGCTTAGTTGTAGCCTTTATTATAGCCTTATAGCCCGCCGTAGCGGGCTATACCGGCTATTAAAGGCCCGCTCCCGCGTTAAAGGTCCGTGCCGAAGGCGAGGGACTTTAACAAGGGACCGGGTCTTTAATAGCCGGTATAGCCCTGCTACGAAGGGCTTTAAGGCTATTAGAAAATTTTGCCACTAGAGGGCAGAATGTTTTAACAAATAAAACAAAGGCTTCTCAAAGCTCGAGGGGATTTAAATCCCCCCGAGCTCCGAGAGGCCTTTGTAAAACATTGGAATGTTGCTCTGCGGGCCTTTACCGGCCCGTAGAAGCATGGAGAGAGAAACAGAGGAGAGAAATATTTATTGTACATGGTTATTTAAAACCTTTACAATGTAGAAAAAGATTCAATTAATAAAACAAAGGTCAAGTTCATACATATTAAGACAATAAATCCATCAGTAAAAAGCATACTAAAATAGCAGCCTCAGAGTTAAAATAAAGTATGAGTACAGTTAGACAACCTATTTTGCAGAGTAAGATGTGCAGTAAGTTGATCCTTGTTACCAGCAGAGTGGTAATGTAGAAAAGTGCCAGTGCAATAAGAACATTTGCAGAAGTGCCATTTCAGTAAAAACATATTTGCGTTAGTCATTATTATTCAGTATAGTTCAAAGCGGCTGATTGCTTTCAGCACTGTCCTCCACCGCGTGAAAATCAAGGCTTGGCAGGTGGCAACATGAAATTTGGGTAAAATTCCGGGGCCTTGATTATGGCCCTTCTGGTTGGATTGGACCAAAAGGTGCAGCATGTTATTCGTCCTCACCAAATGTCTGGAGCAGTGCTTGAGCTGTATAAGAGCAATCATTGGTTGGAACAGGCTAGAACTTAGTGCAAGCACGCTTTGAGTCTCGATACTCAAGGGGCTGATGTGATTAAGTGCGGTGCGGTGTTCCTGGGCATTCTCAGCAAATGGTTTGGTGGAGTCTGCATGATCCATCTGTTAGGCCCCTGCCCGCTTGCGTCGTAGGTGGGCTGCTAGTTTGTTCCTCTCTCTCAGTAGGGATGCTACTATTGTCTTTCCTGATGGTTGAAGCAGTAAACGTTGGTGCCTGTCAGTTTCCCTGCCAGGACCGCGCACTCATAAGATTGGTTTGTGGTTGTTTAGGAGCATTTGGACGCACCTCATACCGACATTATGCCACCTGTTTCTTTGCCAGTGCAAGCTGGTGCTATCTCTTTGAGGGTTAGAGTGAATTATTCCTCTCGTCCTTCGCGGTGCTACTAGGTTTTTGGCTATCTTTCAGGGTTTTAAAGCGGATTTCCGCAGCTTCAAGGAATTTTACCATTCGGCAGCTCAGTTGGATGTCGTCGCCTTGGAAGCAAGCCAGCACCGCTTGCCTGCATGTCCGTATCCTCCGGTTGTTAAGAAGCGGTCTCAGGAGGGAGCGACGTTCTTGTATAAGTTCGCTGCAGATGGCGATAAGATGTACGGTATTCTCTTTGCAGTTCCCGCAAAGACGGCATTTTATTAGTAGCTGGGGGCGTAACCACGATGGTTGGTGGGTCGCGGATGGCAGTAACCCTAGGCGAAATTTCAGGAACTTCTCTTTTGTTTTTTTGGAAAAGCCTGTCTGTAGATATGCTTGGGACGAGGGCTTGATGTACGATTGAACTGTAAGCCAGCCGTGAGCACGCTCTATCAAGGCGGCTTTGTCCTGCAGCAATGATTCTTTTCGGACTGTCTTATTGACCACCTTTTTAAAGCCTGCTGGAGAGCCTGGGAGTTCCCATAGTTGCCGAAAGCCGAGTTGATCAATTGCGGCCTCCAAGTACAGCCTTGCCGGGCAAGTTTCTTTATCTTGAAGTTCCTTCCACAGGAGAGCATTTAGTGTTTTCGGATCTCCCCTGCTTACTTTGTGCCAGCTTTTTATGTATGTTCCTTTGCGTGCCAGCTCTTCTTTTGGCAGCCCAAATTCTAATCTCATCTGCGCGGGCGATGTGTACCTAGGAAGGCCAAAGATCATGCGTAGCGCCTTTGCTACCGTTCCATCTACTAAAGCAGCATCCCTCCCCCTCATAGCTTCACTGCCGAAAGTGATGGCTGGGATTAGTTTTGCCTGGATCACCTTTATGAGGGGTAGTAGACTTGGACCAGTGACCACGTTTTTTAAGTTTCTAAGTGTTACCGCAACCATTATCCCTCTCCTTTTTATGGCGTCACATTGTCGCTTGAAGTTGCCCTTGCAGTCTATGATGACCCCCAAATATCTATATTCACAGACCATTTCCAGCTTCCTTGATGCCAAGAGCCAATTCCGTGTTATTTTCTTTTTGGGGAGATTAATGCACATAACTTTAGATTTTTCTTGATTGATACTAAGCCTATTAGCTGCAGAATATCTCGACGTAATGTCCAGTAGCCGCTGTAGGCCTACAGGGGTCCGGCTAATAAGTAACAGGTCGTCAGCATAGAAGAGGTTCGACAGCTGGGTGCCCCCTAGCTTTGGTGCATGCGCGTTACTTTCATTTAGCTGCGTTGATAGCTCTCCCATGAAAAACATTTAAAAGTTTTGGAGTGAGTACGCAGCCCTGTTTTACCCCTGTGCTTGTTGTAATCTTCCTTGTTAGGTATTGGCCAGAGCCTAGTTTGACTTGCACCCATGTCTCGCTGTGCAGGAGAATTAGTTGGTTTAAGAGCAGCGGGGGGATGTTCAGCTTTTTTAATTTTTCCCACAGAAGGTTTCTGTTAACGTGGTCGAATGCAGAGCTGTAGTCAATGTAGCACAGATATAGGGGTTGCTTCGCTCGAGGGCAGCATCGATTAATAGAGAAAGAGCTAATATGTTGGTGGTAGTCCCCATACTTTTACAGAAGCCTGTTTGATTGTATGGAATTGCTGAAACCTCAGCTGCCCACGATGTCAATTCCTCAAGTAAGAGGCCCGCGAAATATTTGGCCTCGTTGTCAAGCAAGGCCACTAGCAGATAGTTTTTCGGGTCGTTTCTGTTTCCCTTTTTATAGATAGGCGAGATGATGGCTCCCCTCCATGATGATGGAATTATTGATGTCTGTAGGATTTTTTCAAACATTGGTTTGAGTGCGGCGGCCCAATATTCCGGCTCTTGCTTGAACAATATGGGGGGAATCCCATTTGGTCCAGGCGCCCCCTCGCATCTTCCCTTTGAGATTCTATTGCTAATCAGTGCATTCGTAATTACGATTGCGTGATCTGGCTGCTGAGGATCATGGTGTTCGCAACACAGCACTAATCCCCCCTCAGTATCCTTTGTGGGATTAAATATTCTTTGGTTATTTGTGTCAGTTTCATTAAAATGCAAACTAAGAAAGGTTGTCCAGTCATCTTCTGTGACATAAGAATTAATGCTTTGACTCCGCTCCTTGGTCAGATTGTTGATCTTTTGCCAAAATTGTGCGCTGTTGTTCATTTTGGCATCGTGTAAAAGTTTGGCCAAGAGAGACTCATCTGCTTCTCGCTTAAGTCGCCAGATCAGCCTCCAGCGGTCACGCTTTAGCCGCCTCAGCTCTTCTTTGGCGGCGGGATCTGCCCTCAGACTTCATAGAGCTTGGCTAATGAGAATCTTTAGGTTTTTTAGATGAGCATTGTTTTTAAAGTTATGGTGCCACATGTGCTTCTCAGATTTACCTGCTCCTTCAAACTGGTTGTTTCCCTGTTTTGTTCCCATATTGTTGCGTAGTGTTTCAACAAAGTTCTCCCAGCTCTCGATTAGGTCTGTTGTTACATTTTGCGCTTCGCTAAATGCTTGCTTAGCGTGGAGCAGAAGGTGCTGAGGGTCATCTGATCTACATTTTAACCGCCTATCATTCACGGTATAGACTTTAGGATTGTGAAGGCCTCTATTGTGACTTCTTGAGGTAAGTGATCACTGAAATCTAGTGAGCCGATATGAAAGTCTCTTGCCGATTGGAACAGGTTACTGGAGAGAAAGGTGAAGTCTATTGTGGAACTGGTCGTTGTGCTATGAAACGTTGCCGCTTGGGGGTGTCCCCTGGGAATCTTCCGTTAAGTGCTCGGAGGCCCAGTTCTTCTAGTGTCACTAGAAGTCGCTGTGCTGTTTTTGTGCTGCTGCCTCCGGACGTGTTATCTTGAGGGCTTGATTCCCATGCGAATGGGTCCTCATCTGTGGTGATTTCTGTGGCTGGGTTGTTGAGCATGTTCAAGTTAAAGTCGCCACTAATGATCAGACTGTTTGTTTTCTCTATGATTAATAATTTTATGAGCTCTTCTTTCAACTGTTGAGCCCCTTGCTTCTTTCCTCAGGGGTGTAGGTAAAGATTTATCAGAATTATCTCCTCATATTTAACCTGTTCCCGAATGGAGATTCGTAGTGCTTGCATTGCATTCGGTGGGTCTAATTTGTGAGCCAGAGGCACTACTGCGAATATACTTCTTATTGAACTATATATAGCAAGGCCTCCCTTTTTGTGACCAAATATTGCGCTTTATGTAGGAGGGATGAAATTCAGGGTATAGCCTGGAAGTGCTGGTGGTGAGTCGGTCCATGTTTCTTGTAATGCAATAAGGTCGAATCTTTGCATGTGAAGGTTTAGTCCCATATCCGTGAGCTTATCTCCTAGGCCATTAATATTCCAGGAGCACAATTTGAGTGTTAGAGGTTTTCCTGGTGTTGGGCCTGCTTTGTCAATGTTTTTCCGATTTGTTGTTTATGGTCCTGGACAACCAGCTCCAATCTAAATGGGTCGCATCTTTCATAACATATTGCCTTCTGATGCCTTGCTCTTTTCGGTCTGAATTGTCAGGGGTATTGCTGCGAGCCCCTTTCAGTACGGAAAGCGATTGAGAGTCCAGGTTGTCCCGATTATATACATTCCGTTGTTGGCAATCGGTTGCCAGAGGGTCTGGATATCTAGATTTTGCAAATGGACGGAGCTTTATGCCCCAGCTGTTAAGCTTCTCTTGTTCTTTGAGCACTCTCTCAGCTAGTTCCGTTGTGGCCCATACTGTTTTTGTGGCTTCTACCCCTGGATGTTCCGGCGAGGCTATGAATTCCACTGACGCCAGATCGTTAGTAGATATATTTTTTAAGCTGTTGATGGAGTTCTGCAGGCGTAGTATGTTCCCCCTGTTAAGGATGTCGAAAGCGCCCCTAGATGTGTATTCCGGAATGAGAGTGATTGTGGGGTTACCTAGATGTCCCTTTTTGGTGTTTAGACTGTTCTGTGAGGTTGTTGAGACATTCTCTAGTCTAGTGGATTCCTCTGCTGTCGTTCTCCGATCCTGGGCCCTCGGTTCATCTTCTCGCGTTAACTCCTGGCCTGCGGTGCTTGCTATTGTTGTGACCCCTGGGGAGTGGCCTATTTCTATCACATTATCTGGGCTGGAGGCAGGTTTTTTATTTCTGATGGTGCTCAGTTTGATGTTTTGTCTCTCATTCTTATTCATTCTGATTCAAGCCTTCGCTGGCATTAGGTGTTGTGACTATTTCATTGCTCGTCTGGGAGGGGCCGGCTTCATTTTTTGGGAATTATCCTGGTGAGAGTTTTTCTTTTTTGATTAGTTTTCCTTTGGCTCCTATGCCACTGTTCCTGATTTGAGGTGGATCTCGAGTCCTGATCCGTGTCAGTTTCACAGCCCATTTGGGCTGGCATATCATGAATTGGTTCCGGTGACAAATTCCTAGCTTTGTTGTTCTTGCCCTTAGGTGCTACGAAGATGTTTAACTTTTGCTTGCGGCCCTTCCATCTCAGCTTTTTCCCCTGCTTTGGGGAACGGTGATAATCCGGCAGTTCCTCCTTTTGCAGGGGTTCCCGTGAGGGTGTTGTGTTACTATTTGATGGCATGTGGCATTCTCCATCCCTCGGATGACCGTTAGATCCTGGCAATGTTGTATGCTTGATTTCCCTTGTCCACTGTGCTTCTTGTACTTGGGTTGAGGGCCCCTGGATTGATGTCAGGGTTCCCTCGTTCTTTGTCTGCCATGCTTTGTTTTTCCTCTCGGCTCCTGTAGAAGCATGGAGCACTCCATTGTCTTCAATGGAGCTTCCAACATTCCAATGTTCTAATATACGATAAAAAGCCTGTTTCCCAATACTCGCACTCCAGGCTTCTTGTACTACCAGTTCCTCAATAGCCTGGTTTAGGTGTTGTCCCCAGGGTCCTATTTTATTATTCTGTTTTTTCTCCTCAATTTCCTGCCAACACAAATTATTAATGTACCCTGCCACATCGCCTGAATGCCTCCAATGTCATGCTCTCATGGCAGTCATAATACACATGTTCGGGGACTGCCTGATTGCCCCACACTCTGGGCGGGGTTTGCTTTACCCTCGCATGCACTGCCGGCAGACAAGATCTGGACTGCATGGCTTGCTGCCTTCTGGGCCTTTACAAGCGCATTAAAGTTAAAGCTGGTGGGGCATCTAACCGCCTCACTGATCTAGCTTTGCTGATTGCCTAGTGAGTGATTACAATGCATTGGAAAGTGTTGCGAGATGGCAAAGCATGCTTATTCCTTGGGCCATGACGAAATCTGCCACACTCCCCCGAGAAGTGGCCAATCATGGCTGCATGGGATGACCAGCTCTTTACCATCCAAGGGGGTCTGATGGAGGAACCAGCTCAACATGAACAACAGTACACACTCCGCCCCTGCCCCCCATTTCCTTCCCACATTGCACGCTAGATCCCCCATAGTCGAGTCAAGATATGTCAGGAGGTCTCCCACGCTGCGTCCGCGTACCCGATTACCAAGAGTAACTGTGCATTACTGCCCCCCCCCCCAGTCGCCATTCAGGTGTTGCTGCACCACACTTGATTAGTCCGTGAATATTGCAGGTGACCAGGTTAACAGTTCATTCATTGCTTACAGTTATATAGTCTTACCATGCTACCGGTCTACTATGTTCTTTAGTGTGTAATGCATGCCCCGTGTTACTATGTTCACAGTATTGTAGCTAATGCATAAAAACCAATAAAGATGGTTGGAAAAAACCCAAAAAGGACTCCGTGATAAAAGCAGTAAAACACTGAGCCATCTACAAGAAATACAATTCTGTGATATGCAAGTTAGATGCACTTTCCAGCAGGCACGTTAAGCTTTGTGATGTTTAAACCCCCCCACTAAACAAAACTCAGATCTCTCCAGCAGGTACATTAATCACCAGAGTTCTCTTGACATTGTTATCACTGCCTGATAATTGCAGGGCACACAAGAAACCCTGCAGAAGGTGCTTTTAATCCTTCAAGATATTTCAAAATCCAGTGCCCTTAGAGCTTGGTGCCGGTTGCAGTGGCACTGGTTGCACCGCCTTAAAGCAGGCCCAGCTCGATACCATATAAAAGCGAGACGGCTTCACCAAGAAAACGAAAAAACAATTCTGCATAGATGTTTGTGAAATCAAACATGTTATGCATAATTATTACTATGTTCTTATGGCTTGATAAATACTGACTTTCAAACCATTACCCAGACAGAGAAAGGGTTAATTAGTGACCATAAATTTCACAAAATGCCGCCGCTACCCTGCAGCTATGTTACTATATCAAGAAAACTGTTAGTGCTCGCTTGAAGACATTGCCAGTGACAAACAGGTACATGAGTTATTATTAAGCTCTAGATGGAGCCAGTTCTAGTCTTTTCTGTTTCATAATTCTCATACATTATGCTTTTGGCATGCTAGCAGTCACAGTACAGGGAAACCAAAGAGATGATTAGCTGGGCACGTGTACCATTCACAGCATGTCTACTGAGATTAACTGTATCCAATTTAATGTCACTCAGAAACGCTCGGTGAAAAACATCCCTGTATTTCACTGTTACCTACAGTTGGGTGTAACTACAAATACCTTGGAATTATGGTCTAATTCATGGTGCAGAGACAGAATATCGAGTACAAAATATCGAGTTGCACAAATATCGAGTCATTAATATCGTGGGTCAGAAATATCGACAGCAAGAATATCGTGGTCAAGAATATCGACTTAAGGTAAGTAATATCGATTTTAAAAATATTGAAGTGTTGTATATCATTTGCAAAAATATAGTTGTCAAAAATATCGTTTTTTATTATTGTTATGTAATTTAGTATATGCTTTATATGTATGTGATGTATGTTTTTTTGTATAAGAATTGTTAGTATTTTTAATATATGTGTTAAGTTTTAGTAGTTATAAAAAAAAAATGATTTGAATTTTGCGCTTTTAGTTCCGTAGCGGGTTGTGGGTTTATAGGGGAATAGGGTGGGATGTAATTTAATTATATAAAAATAAAAAAATAAAAAATTATTTGAATTTTGCGCTTTTAGTTCCGTAGTGGGTTGTGGGTTTATAGGGGAATAGGCTGGGAAGTAATTTAATCATATTAAATGTATTAATTTTTTTTAATTTGAATTTTGCGTTTTTAGTTCCGTAGCGGGTTGTGGGTTTATAGGGGAATAGGATGGGAAGTAATTTAATTATATTAAATTTATTGATTGATTTTTATTTATTAATATTTGTTTAATTGAGATGTTATAGTGTTAAATGGGTAAAGTAATATATTATTAATTAACTAATAATTGGTTGTGAATTAATTTGAATTAAATAATTGGTAATTAATTATGGTAATTGTGTAGTTAATTTTAGGTGTGTGTTGTGGTGTTTATAGGTGTAAAGGGTGGAAAGTAATTTATTTTCAATTTATGAATTATTAATTGTTAATTAATTTTAATGAATTAATTTGTAATTATTTTTGGTAATTGGGTAATTAATTTTAGGTGTGTGTTGTGGTGTAAAGGGTGGGAAGGGTGTGAAGTAATTTATTTTTAATTGATGAATTAATAATTGGTTGTTAATGAATTTTAATGAATTAATTGGTAATAATTATGGTAATTGTGTAATTGATTTTAGGTGTGTGTTGTGGTGTTTATAGCAGTAAAGGGTGGGAAGTAATTTGTGTTTAGTTAATTAATTTTTAGTTGGTAATTAATGTTAATTATTTCATATTTATTTTGGGTAATTGTTTATTGTTTTGTCTGTTGTTTTTACTTTTAAAGGGATAAATGGTGGCTATTACATAATGTTTAATTATTAAATTATTAGTTGTTAATAGCAATAGATTTTATTTTTAAAATAAGTTTTAACTGTGTTTTATTATTTTATATTTCAATTTAGGTGTGTGTTATGGATATTATAGTGTTAAAGCGTGTGTAGTCAATTAATGTTTACTAACTTTTTTTATTAATAATATTTTTTTAATTTATTATTAATCATGTTAGTTATGTAAATAAATGTAATAAAAAATGTTGAAGTGTTTTGTTATTGGTGTGGTGTTATAGGGTAGGAAATAAAATAAATACATTTATGTTTTAATTAATTTTTTTGTTTGTAAATATTTTCTAGTTTAAAAGAATAATTTTTTGTAAATGTATTTAATATTTGATTTTATATAATATTTGTAGCTTTTTGTTATATGCGATTAATATTATAATGTGTTCTTTGTATATGTTTAATATTATTTAAATTAATTTATTAAGTTTTGTTTATTAATTTTTAATATTTGTTTATAATTACATTTTTTTTAAAGTGTTTACGTGTGAATAGTAATTTTTTTTTCTCCGGTATCCAACACTTTTCCTACTAATGCATTCACTGGAGTGGGAATAGTAATTTTTACCCCTCCGCTATCCAGCACTTTTCCTACTGTTGCACTCACCGGAGTGGGAATAGTAATTTTTATCCCTCCGCTATCCTGAACTTTCCTTACTGTTGCACTCACTGGAGTTGTAATAGTCATTTTTACCTCTCTGCTATCCAACACTTTCCCTACTGTTGCACTCTCTGGAGTGGGAATAGTAACTTTTACCCCTCCTCAATCCAATACTTTCCCTACTGTTGCACTCACTGTAGTTAGAATAGTAATTTTTTCCCCTCCCCTTCCAAAACTTTCCCTACTGTTGCTCTCACTGGAGTGGGAATAGTAATTTTTACCCCTCCGCTATCCAACACTTTCCCTACTGTTGCACTCACTGGAGTGGGAATAGTAATTTTTACCTCTCCGCTATCCAACACTTATCCTCCTGTTGCACTCAGTGGAGTGGAAATAGTAATTTTTACCCCTCTGCTATCCAACACTTTCCCTACTGTTGCACTCACTGAAGTGAGAATAGTAATTTTTTCCCCTCCGCTATCCAACACTTTCCCTACTGTTGCTCTCACTGGAGTGGGAATAGTAATTTTTACCCCTCCGCTGTCCAACACTTTCCCTACTGTTGCACTCTTTGGAGTGGGAAAAGTAATTTTTACCCCTCCGCTATCCAACACTTTCCCTACTGTTGCACACACTGGAGTTGGAATAGTAATTTTTACCCCTCCGCTATCCAACACTTTCTCTACTGTTGCTCTTACTGGAGTGGAAATAGTAATTTTACCCCTCCGCTATCCAACACTTTCCCTACTGTTGCACTGACTGGAGTTGGAGTAGTAAATGTAATTATTTTGTATCCAACATTTTTCCCACTGTTGCACTGATTGTATTGGGAAATTTAAGTTTAGATATTTTTTATAGATTAATGTTTTAATCTTTTGTTTTTATATATTTTAAATTATTTATATATATATATTATTTTTAATATAATTTTAAAGTTTTAAAATAAATTAAATATAATAGTTTATTAATTATTTTAAAGTAAATATATATATATATGTATAAATTATTATGTTTGTGTGTTTATTTTTTTAAGTGTATTTGTAATATTTTGTAAAAATGTATATTCATTAAATTTATTTTGATTAAATTAATATTAATATTTAATATATTTAATATATATTATTTTATTTCATATATATATTTAAATTTATATTTTTTACATCGATATTTTTGATTCCATATTTTTGTACTTACCTGTGAAGGTTTGGGAGTCGATATTTTTGTCATCTATATATGTTTTTTCGATATTTTGAACATTGATATTTTTAACATCGATATTCTATCAGTGAACCCTAATTCATGGTCAAATATTGCTTGAATATTGCACTCAAAAAATTCACAGATTTTCTATTGTTTTAAAAAAATACTGTTGGGGCGTCTCAGCTGCACTCTTCCTGTTTAGTGTCTGGTAAATTGTCTTCACAATATCCAGGTCCCCTCTCCGTAGCCCTGATGGCGTCATACACCCAACCCTTTTGTGTATTGGGCTTTTTGAAAAAGTTGGGCATTGGTATGGACACCATTTTGCTGTGCAGTGCAGTATCCAAAGAGCTAGATGTTTGTGTTCTAAGGTGTGGATTTGATGATGAACTGTGCAGGGTGGAGAGAGAGCGTGTGTTCTTGGTAGGGTTAATGTATTAAAATGCAAAAACATATCCATTTACTCTGGGGAAGTGGTGGTAGATAGACAGAGCAGTGTGGACTATTATTTACTTATTTTGGAGTTTTATATAGCGCAGGCATGACCCGAGGGGTATCAGTGCACTTTACAGCAAAGTAACGCGGAATATCAGCCAGTCACAGTACACTAATAACACAGTACAATAATAACACAGAGTCTAGAATCTAGACAGTTATCAGTCAACTACAATGAAATAACATAAAAGCACAGTTTGGCGAGTCTAGTCATTCTCATTCAGTAATGAAGTGTTACAATTACGGGGTTGTGCGTCAATTCGTTGTGTAGGCCTTGCGGGAAAGGTATATGTAAGTAGGTGGAGATTCCATGGTGCGATTGATTAGCTTTTTTTCCGGAGGGATAGAGGTGCCGGATGAGGAGAAATTATTTTAGTTGTCTCTTGAAACTCATGAAGGAGGGGTTAGTTCTGATATGTACTGGGAGAGAGTTCCATATTTTGGGGGCGTTGCCTGAGAATGAGCGGGAGAGGGATTTTTCTTGATGTCTTTTGGGGAGGATGAGAAGGAGTGTATTGGAGCTTCTTAGGTTTCTTGATTATAATGCTTTTGTGAGTTTGGCTGCGAAGTAATCTGGTTTACCAGTATGTAGGGCTTTGTAGGTGAGAGAGGCAGTTTTGAAGCAGCAACATGTTTCGATTTGTAACCACTTTAAGTTTTGCAGTGCGAGGGAGATGTGACTGTGTTTCTTGACCATTCTGCTGCTGCATTAAGGGTAGCTCTCATGGGGGTTATAGGTGCTTTGGCTGATCCTGTGAGTGTGACATTTCCATAGTCTAGTCTGGACAGAACCAGTGCGTGTGTTGCGGTTCTTAGGTCATTTGGATGTAGAAAGGGCATGATTTTGTTGAGGAGTTTTAAGCTATTAAAAGCACCATTTACAGTGGACCTTATGTGTGAAATCATTTTTAATCTTGAGTCCAGAGAGATGCACAGATATTTGGCAGAGTCTGCTAGAGTAAGCTTGCAGTTCAGGGCATCTAGGTTATTTATCCATTCTTGGATCTGTGAGGAGTGGCCGTGGTTAGAGAAGACAAGAATTTCAGTTTTTTCTTAGTGGAGTTTGAGGTGGTTGTGTGATAGCTAGTTTTCTACTTTTAAGAGTATGGTGTTAAGTCAGCGAATGTCGATCAGATAGGATATTTTAGGTAGAGCTGGGTGTCATCAACATAGAGGTAATAAGAGATATTTGCTTGTCTCATAATTGCGGTGAGGGGCTCCATGTAAATGTTGAAGAGTGTTGGAGAGAAGACTGAGTCTTGTGGGACACCCCCGGTAATGGGTGAAATATCAGACATTGAGTTGTTGATTTTTATTAGTTGGGTTCGGTTATGCAGAAATGAGGTGAACCATTGCAGAACAGTGCCATCTGCTCCAATTCGTTGTTGCAGGGTGTCCAAAAGTAACTTATGATCTACCATGTCGAAAGCCGCTGAAAGGTCTAGGAGGACATGGAGACTGCATCTTTTCATGTCTAAGGATTTATGAATGTCATCTGTTATATTCAGTATAGCTGAATCAGTGCTGCAGTCCATCCTGAAACCTGACTGGTGTGAGTCGAGAAGGTTATTAGAGTCCATGTGTTGGTTGAGTTGGGAGAGGACACATTTCTCGAGAATTTTTGCTAGGAATGAAAGGTTGGCGATGGGTCTGAAAGTCTTGGGATCTTTCGGGTCTGCACCTGGTTTTTTAAAAAGAGGAGGTATTTGGCCTTGTTTAAGACAGTTGGGCATCAGCCTGTTGTTCAGGGAGCTGTTTATAATCTTGGTCGATAGAGGGGTTAAGTCGAGGTTGAGACTTTTTGCCATGGATGCAGGGAGTGGGTCTGAAGAGTGGGAAGAACGCTTGGATTTGGCAATCACCATGGAGATGTCCTCCTCTGTGAGTGGGTTGAAAGCCTTCCAACTCTAGGGTACTGAGCAGAGCCTTGGGTATTGGTTGATATTGGTAGTAACTGGGGGACGGCCTCAGTTTTAGGGATCTGGAGTGCTCTAGGATAGAGTTTACCTCTGTTGTGGTGGAGGAGTTACTAGAGTGAGTCTGTGGGTGACAGTCCAGGGAGAGCTCGATTTTAGTGATTTTGTCATTGAAGAATTTTGCCAAGTTGTCGCAGTGTAGTTTTGAGGCAAGGGAATTTTCTTTGGTAGGTTTAGATATTTGTTGTCTAATGATGTTAAAGCTTTCTTTGGGACGGTTTTTTGCTTTATCTATGGCATTCTGGAAGAAGGTGGTTTCTCTTTTAGGATGTATTTTTTATAAATCCTGTGTTCTCTTCTGAGCTGTTGGAGGTGGGTTGTGGATAGATTAGTTCTCCAGAGTCTTTCAGCAGCTCTTACTTGTCCAATCCAATCCAAAATTAACTTTATTTCGCTGAAACACTAACAACATAAAAAGTATTCTACAAACATACAATACATTCCAGAATATTAAAAGCATTACAAAGTTAAAAAGAATAATAACTATTAGGATACCAAAATTTATAAAATACAATTAAAAAATGTCATCAATATAAGAGCAACAATTAATCAGATTGGGCCTTAACTTGCAGATAAAATTCAAACTAGGGAGTTAAACTTCTTATCTTTATAGCAGCTAAGAGGAACGAGGCCAAGCGTAAACATAAACAGGGATCCGGTAATAACTGAAGATAATAAAGTGCTGGGCGACATTGTCTGAAATTTAATTTACGCATGAGCGGTAGAATATATCTATTTCTTTCATTCGTATACAACTTACAGAAAAAAACAATGTGTAAATCATTCTGAGCGGAATAGTTATCACATGGGCATAAAGGGAGGGCATTGATAGAATACATTTTGGATGGATAGCCTAGCATAAGCGGGATGTATTGTAATCAAAATCTCAGTAGTATATATTGATGCTAAAGATTCGTGACAAATGTCTGGTAGGAAGTTGAAATATTACTTATGCTAGGAGCTAAACGATATTGTCTCACTGTGGTCAGGTTACAGTTTAGGTTATATCTCTTTCTATCAAGATAGTTTAGGGGCCCATTACGATACCCGGCGTAAATAAATCCGCCAGGCATAGAAGCGGCAAAAATCCGCCCGCACACACCGTCTGAACACCGACCACGCCATTACGATTACACAAACCGAAAACCGCCATCGGCGGAAAAATCACACAAAATACCGCCCGCCATCGTCCGAGTCGGAGTCAAACCGCCCGCCACGGACGGAAACACGCCCGACAACACAAAACCGCCCGCCCTCACGGCCGACACACCGCACGTGAAATTACGATCGCACCGCCATGAGCGCGGGAAAACTACAAATATACCGCCCGCCAGCGCAAACAACGCCGATGAGAATCGACACGGCAGAAGCCATGGCGCCCACGTCCCTGCACAGAAACCATCCGCTCACAAAACCAATAGCACACAACATGGCCAACAAGTCCACACAGCAAGGCACGCACAAATACACAAGCACAGTACACATCCCGAAAACACCCCCCCGGACAAACAAAAACTACAAAGGCCAGAACCCCAGACACAACACACCTGAAAACAACAGACCATGAGGACACACCCACATAGGTAAGTACAAAAGCAGCACTCCCACAGACCACAACCCCTTGCAACATTGCAAACCAGAGAGGAGAGGAGAGGAGAGGACACAGTGACACAGCAAGGACAACAGCACACCACAGAAACGCACACATCACAACCACCACCACCACCACCACCAAACACCGGCACCACAAACCCCCTGCACATTACACAACACACACCGCACCAGCACCACAAACACCATGGCACCACAAAGAATGCCCAAGTTCACGCCCATTGAGCTGACGGTCATGGTCGACGAGATCATCAAGGTGCACCCACAAATCTATGGGAACATGGTCCAGCACACACCACTAGCCACCAGAAACAGAATGTGGAACCGGATCGTAGACCAGGTCAATGCAGTCGGGACCCTGCCCAGGAACAGAGTCGAAATTAACAAACGGTGGAATGACGTCAAGAGCCTGGTCAAGAAGAAGGAGGGCAAAAACAGAGAGCTGGCTGCCGTCACTGGCGGAGGGAATCCCGCGCTCTTCAAGACCTTCAAAGCGTGGGAGGAGAAGGTGCGAGTCATCATCCATCCCGAGATCCTCGCCGGATTAGCAGGGGGAGTGGAGGCTGGTAAGTACAAACTAATGTATACCAGCACACCGCTATGTACTCACATGCACTACCACCATGCCACAGCTCCCAGGGACAAACACCCCCATGTCCAGCACACAATACACAACACACACATGCAACAGACACCACCACACACAGCCCAAACAGAACAACTGTAAGATGCGTGGGGACATGTGTACACTCAGCCAGCCACGTAACCACCAACAGGTCCCCAAATATGCCAGAAGCGCCACAACGAGCACCCACCACACCCATGTGTCCGCCACAGCTGCACTAACCGACAAGTAACAGGTAAGTGGCAGGAACACAAAGTGCAGTGGGTGGGACGGTGGACAGCCCAAGTACAACACACACCAGGCCCCTAGTCCCACAGCACAGCAAGGAGGAGCATCCCCCACACCCCACAGCCACGTGTCAGCCACCGCAGTGCACAACGACAGCCGAAAGGCAGACATCACGGTCCACAGCAATCGGTGTCAGTGGGTGTCCAGCCACCCCCACGACCCACAACACCCCCCACCCCCACAGACCTGCAACATGGAGCACCCCCGCTTAGAGCCATGTGGCATCCAGTACAGTGCACGCACGAACAACCTGCAGGTGGGAAACTGGACAGGGCTGGATTACTGGAGGCATGAGGACCGGTACACGACCAACACATGGGACATGTCACGTAGCAGACGAACACGCAGCACCGCCCACCGTCACGAACAAGTGAACAATGTGCACACGGACATGAACAACAGACTCACACCCCACATGACCCATCACAGACATAGCAACACCCAAGGAGCCACGTCTGCATGCACAAGCCACACTGAATATAGTACCACACGGCAGCCACTGTGCAACTCATCACACACAACCGAAACACCATTGAAGTCCAGTCCATGTAGCCCCTACTGCCTGTCAACCACACACCCCACAACTACGCCTATGTAAGACAAACAACACTAGACGCAACAGAGCGGAACAACATAAATGCACACGAACACCACTGAACCCATCAAACACACAGACACACCATGCACATACAACATACCATCCATCCCATCCGTCAGCCCCAGTCTCATGAAAGGCATGTCATCCGCACAGCTGCCACACATACAGCAGTCACGCTAAGAGACATGCCCATGACCAACCATGTGCCAGAAGTCAATGAAGCGCACGCCACACTGTGAGCAACAACACACAACATGGGCCACACCCCCCCGAGCACTGCAGTGATGCACATGGCACAGGGCAGCACGCACACCAAGGATATGGGACAACTGCAATACGTCGGGTGGCACACAACCATCACTCACTCATAACGACGCGTCCAATGCCATGTCCAGTAATCACAACAGACAGCAAATATGCAGGCCATGTCAAGCATGCACACACCTCAAACCATGCACTGTCATGCTGCCACAACACATGTCACGTTCGGCACACATGGCTCACAGCATGTACCACAAAAGCATATTCCCTCCCAAATGCGAATCTGGGGCATGGCCCCCATGTTGCCATATGCGTTCCTAAGCGTTCCATTTGAACCCCAAAAGCATATTCCCTCCCAAATGCGAATCTGGGGCATGGCCCCCATGTTGCCATATGCGTTCCTAAGCGTTCCATTTGAACCCCAAAAGCATATTCCCTCCCAAATGCGAATCTGGGGCATGGCCCCCATGTTGCCATATGCGTTCCTAAGCGTTCCATTTGAACCCCAAAAGCATATTCCCTCCCAAATGCGAATCTGGGGCATGGCCCCCATGTTGCCATATGCGTTCCTAAGCGTTCCATTTGAACCCCAAAAGCATATTCCCTCCCAAATGCGAATCTGGGGCATGGCCCCCATGTTGCCATATGCGTTCCTAAGCGTTCCATTTGAACCCCAAAAGCATATTCCCTCCCAAATGCGAATCTGGGGCATGGACCCCATGTTGCCATATGCGTTCCTAAGCGTCCCATCTGAACACCAAAAGCAAAGTACAAACCAGATCCAGGATGGGCCAGGAGCCCGCATACACCAGAGTCACAATAAGTAGGGGCACAGCAACACACCCATCGGCATGGCCAATCCGTCCCATGCCACATGTGCACAGCACACAGTCCCATTGCCAAGCACACACAACTACAAATGCTACAGCCACACACACGCCTCCGGGAAACCCATGTACGAGATTGCACGAACTGTTAATGTCAGACGACAAATACATACTTCGCCAGGTGCAACACAATAACAAATCTCATTCTCTCCACAGGTGACGAACTGCCGGATGCTGGGGATGGAGACAGCAGCCAGCACAGCCAGCCCACAAGCCCCCAACGAGGACACACGGATGTGGAGGATCTCACCTCCTCTTCGGACACGGACCACCAAGCAGGCCCATCTGGTGTGGCAGGGCCCAGCCGCTCCCCAGGACCCCTCCTACCCACCAACCCATCATCCAGGGCTGCTGAACATTCCCAGCCCCCTGCTGCCACTGTCGTTGCGGCCACACCCACGGTCATTGCGGCCACACCCACGGTCATTGCGGCCACTACCACTGCCGCAACCGCCACCATCGCCGCACCGACCACCACCGCCGCCACCACCACCACGTCTTCGCTGGCACCAGCCCCAGCGCAGGTGGTGGCCCGGCCGACTGGATCCACCCTGGGAGCCACAGCGAGGACCGTGGTGAGCAATGTGGCTAGTGGGCAGGCCGGTGGCAGCAGAACTGGTAGGAGGAGCAGGGTCAGGGAAACGCAAGTCTCCCTGGGAGCCATGCCCTGCCTCAAATGGCCAGAGTCCTTGGGGCCTATGAAGAGGCCCAAGAACAATGGGTCAGGTCTGCTTCAGACACGCGGGAGGTGCTGGGGGTGCTGAGGTCCATGGACGCCCGTATAGGTCAACTCGTGGACCTCATGGGCCAGCTGGTGGTGGCGGTGAGGTCACAGCCAGGGACAGCAGCTCCCCTCCGCCACCACCTGCCGGGGCGCAGGGTCGAGCAGCAGTGTCCAGTTCCCCTGCGTCCACAGCCAGTGAGCACACCTCAACCACCAGCATGTCGCAAGCAGGCACCCCCTCGCAAACGTGGAAGGGGCCGTCCGAAGTGGAAACCGATCTCCCGGGAGGACTTCGCACGCTCCAAACGCAAGTGAGGCAGCCAGCCAGCCTTCCTTGACCACCCACTGCATTGA